>OY757921.1:55741080-56326080 GCA_963585895.1 Sepioteuthis lessoniana
TTTATGATCGTTTTCTAAGAATTTTTAAAATATTTCATCGAAAAGAAAACACAATTTTCTTACATAAAATATCAATAAAAAAAAATTAATTCAAATATTCTTCGAAAATATAATGTTTAACAAGTTTTTTTCAGCTTCAGTTTAAATTTTAAAACTGGTTTCTTGTGCAACGGCAAAACTAATTTTTTAAACAAATTTTGATGAATAACCTTATTCATGAGGAAATTTGTAAAAAAAAAAAAAATTCAGTTGAAAAATTGTTGTGTCATGAAGAAGAAAGAAAGATATTATCAAGGCTTTATTCAACTGAATTTTACAGTAATACCCACACAAGGCAAGAGGCCAAACGCATATAATAATTTACAAAGCTTTTTGCTTTGATGCGACAAAAGGCCTAATGATTGGGGCACCCAATAAGACTCGAACTCACTCTTGTAGGTTTGCTAGTCAAGTTTGCTAACCACTACACCACCCGAGGCGCCCGGCTAAACGCATATAAATAAGAATTAAAAAAGAATGTGCTTAAATAGGAAAATCACATGAGAAAGAATTATAACAACGGTTTAGGTAAAATCCCGTGAGCAAGAATTATAACTTTCTATTTTTTAATGAAAGTATAACAGGCCAAAAATGGTTTGAAAGGATTTTCATGACGACAGGTCTCTGGTTGGTCAGAATACTGAGAGGAGTCCCGGAAACTTGGGGAGAATGGCTGTCATTCAGACTCCAATGAAAGACCATCAGTTAACGCAGGTGTAAAAAAACTCGCAAGAAATTATGATAATAATAATAATAGTGGACGCGGGAAAAACTTAAATAAATAAAAACTAAAGACCATGCATAACTAATTATATCCCAGAGATGACATTGACAAACTATATGTGTCAAGAAAAGAGGGAGGTAGAGAATTTGCCTGTATTGAAGATACCGTTAACGCATCGATACAACGACTCAAAGACAACATAGAAAAAGGCGGAGGAAGACTGATTGCAGCCACCAGAACTGAAGGCTACGAACGAATCTACACCTGATTTTACTACTATTGACAACATGAAGAGCAACAGAACAGAAATAACCAGAAAACAAAAATGGGAAGAAAAACAAATCTGTTGATATTTCAAGCGACAATCAAGCAACATCTCACATTAGAAAACGTGGTCATAGCTAAAAAAGGGAAATCTTTAAAAAGAGAAACTGAACCTTTTCTAATAGCACCACAAAACAATGCCATAAAGACCAATTATATTAAAGCAAGAATAGATAAGATGCTACAAAATGTGGTGATAGAGACGAAACGATCAATTACATATAATAAGTGAATGAAGCAAATTAATTCAGAAAGAGAATAAGACTAGACACGATTGTGTGGGCAAGGTGATCCATTGGAAATTGTACAAGAAATTGAAATCTGATCATAAGAATAAATGGTATATGCACAACTCAGAATCTGTCCTGGAGAACGAGACGCACTAACTGCTCTGGGATTTTGAGATACAAAAGGAACACCTAATCTCGGCCAGACGACCATACCTAGTGATAGTCAACAAAAAAGAGAACTTTCCGAGTTGTGGACTTTTATGACACGATGGTTACCCAGGTTTCAAGGCATAAGAAAAACATTATTAAAAGAATCAGACACTTGGATTTCGTCACTTGGCCAAAAATGGTTTGAAAGGATTTTTATGACGACAGGTCTGTGGTTGTCGTTAGCCAAAAATAATGATAGAATTTTTATGTCCACAGATCTGAGTTTCGTCTTGGTCAAAAATGGCTCGAGAGAATTTGTATGTCTGACAGGTCAGATAACAAAGATTAATGAGTTAATCCTCTGGCCAACGAAAATTCTGGGGGTTGTGTGGTACTTGAAATGCCCTGCCGATTATGGGAAGGCGGAGCGAATTGATTCGTCCGAACCGAACGTGGTAAGGGGGATATTGATAAGTGTGAGAAGAAGGGGACTTGAATGGACTCCTGATTGAAAGAGGTTGGATAATTTTCCTGTACTTGAAAAATTCTGATTAATGGTTTGTCATTTTGGAGGTATTCCCCTCACTTCCTCAGACACTACCCCGATACAGGGTGGAATATTATCTAAACCGTCGGAGTTTTCGAAAGAACGCTCAAGAGCCAGTGGCCAGATCGACCTACGTCACTTGAGTCCTTCGTCCCTACAGGAAGACAGATGGAGAGAGAGAGAGAGAGAGAGAGGAAAAACTTAATGCTACTACTTAGCGAAGCCAACTATTTACCCGCAACAAATTTTAACCCATGATACTTGTCAGCTCCGAAACCCATTCCTTGTGTCAAAATAGTATCAGAAGAGGCGATGCTAAGAATTTTATCCGACTTAGTGGAAGTTAAGAATTCAACGTAATTGTGTCGACTACACCCCGGACTTTGCATGTTATATGAACATTGTAACTTATGGTTAAAAATATTGTAATAACCAGGCTTTTACAATACGATTTCGATGTTAAAGAAGAGTTTGTTCTTCTTTGAAGAATTTTCTTATATCACTTCTTTCACAGTCGACAGATATTCTCAGTACAACCCACTTCGACTGTTTGAACTTTCTACCTGAATTCAAATTCACAACGTGGCAGGTAGAGGGTTAATTACAGGTTGACCTTCAACCTAGCGAGGAAGGGACAGTGAGGAGATTGCTGACACTCGTGTTTGATCAGAAAATAGCCTTCTGGTTAATATTGAGACAACAACAGAGAAGCAGTCGCAACCACGGGTGAGGTGTGTGGGGGTATCATGGTATACTTTACGACATCCACATCCATTCCATCAACGTGTTTAAAGTTGCAGAGGATTCTAAGTTGTTGCAACTGGAGGATATCTGCATCCACTCAGTATCTGTTGTACCTTTGTTTTTGCTTCTACTTTGAATTCTTTATTTTCGCTGCCACTTATAACTTGTCGCTGGCGTCTCTGTTTTTTATGTTGTTGTTATTAGTAGTGGTAGTGATAGAGTTGCTTTGGTAAAGTAGGTAGAAGAGGAGTAGGTATTTTTGGGTTTGCTGAAATTCATATTTGTAGTGGAACGCGGAGTTTTGTGCACGCCGGAGAAGAGGGAAAAATTATTAATAATGATTCTTGGATGCTTGCGTTGACCAATTTTTTTTTATAAACGTCACTTTCACACACTAACAAATGCTGCGCGATTCTTCAGCTTCGCTGCATACGACTGCAAGACATCTCCTTTATTGGTGTCTTTTCAGATAAGTTTTTCGAGGTATTGAAGTTTCACACTTTGGATTTTCCCACCTTTTCCCACCGTCGGTTTTTTACTTTTTTGACTTCTCCGATGGTTGATACAATCATTACTGTTGGAGATGGAGAATTCTTTGCAGGTATTAGAGTTGAAGAAGGCAACGTATTTATCCCAGCAGTAGGGGAGACAACAGGAGTTTCTTTTTCTCCTGCGACTTAGATAGGCAGCGATGTTTTCTTCGACCAAACAGCAAGGAAATTCATATACAGTGGTTCGACGCCGGTTCATATAGTCTCCATTTTTGTCTCCATTATTTTCTTTGCTAGTAAGAAATCTATCCCTCAAAAGGTATGCAGTACTTGCAATGATAGTACCTTCGTCTCGATTACGCCCTGAGATTTATTCAGTCTTTCGTGGATCTGACAAATGTTTTTGATTTTCTGTCAACCATAATGACCGATAATATTCTTTTGTTTCGGTCTTGTTCGTCCAACGGGGATGTCTTCGTAGTGTAATGATTAAATCGCTGGACTACGCAATCGTAGTGAGTTCGCACTCCAGTCGCGCTAATGAGTTCACTTGGGGATAAAAATCTTTTGGAAAGGAATGAACTCTTTCATCCTCCCAGCTATGAGTTAAATAGAACAACTACTGTTCTTCTTGAAAGATGGCTTTGGCATTAAATAATCTGCCAGGGTTGATATGCTATTAAACAAACTGACCAACAGTCTCTTTTTTTAAGACGGTTTGGGTAAGCTGTTTAGCCCCCTGCACTAACTCAGTAACATTGACTGGTATATTGAGTGGGGAAGGATTTAGGAGGGTATCCCCATATTTGTTCAGGTGCCTTCTTAATTTTGTCCTGTTTTTCTTTTGGACACCATTCTCAGGACTCCTAGACAAGATCTTTATAGCAGAACCAATTTTCTGGTCATCCATAAAAGGAAGAAAAAAGATACAATTAAGTCCTACTTTTTTATAGCAAACTAAATGCCATACTGATATGTCAGTTCGTATCTCTCTCCTGTTAAAATATAATGCAATAAGTCCAAGCAAAAAAAAAAAAAAAAGAGCAAATGTCAAAAAGGAAGTCGTTCAACGCAGTGTATACTTACAGTTTCATTACCTTTTTTCAAGTCCATTCATGGTATGTCTCATATTTCTTTATGATTGGAGGAGAGGGTTAACGTGATCTAAGCAAAAATCTTATTCTTATTCTTAAGATTCTTATTCTTATTCTTGTTCTTCTTATTAAGCTGTAACGAAGTTAACTACTTAGTATAGAAAGGTTAAATTTTGAGGATATTGTAGTTATGGTAGTTTTTGTATAATTAATTGTATAAATTTAGAATAGTAGTTAAAGCTTGAAATGAGAAATCTGATCTCTGGTATCAGATCGATGACACTCAATACAACGCATTAACAGGAGTGCTTACCAAGGTTAGGCATTTACAAAGGTAAATAGCTAGTAGCTGAAAACATTTGGTGACACTTAAACTTTTCTTATGTCAGTGATGTAGTCTAGGTATCTTTTTGCTTAGCGATGAAAATCATTTTTGAGTACCAAGCAGTCCAGTTAAAATATGTGAACAGCGAAACTGTCTTCACAGATGATTTTGTTTCTAGTGTTGAAGGTTTGTGTTGAACGAGACAAACATTTTGGATAATCTGATAAGAAAAATTAGGCAGTGGGATTCTCCGAACAACACTCCTCGGGTTTTGAATTCAGAGTTTTTCTTTCTTCTAGATTGGTTGCCCAACTAAAATTAGAGTCCTACTATTTATCTAGTGGGTAGAGGAGAATGATTCACGCCTTTGCTATGGGGATTTGCCCGAATTGAAACAAGCTATGTTATTCAGAATTTGAACTTGTCTTGTAGAGTTCATTTTCTACCATGATAACCGTTACGCCACAAATGTCTCTCGTGAGTTACTTAGGTTATTATTATAATTATTATTATAATGACGAAACCGATATAGAAAGTGAGAAAGCATTAGTTAATTTGGTAAGAAGTCACAACCTCGCAAAGTGTTTTCTTTGTACCTAAACTGCAACATAGAGACCAAACAAAGAGTAATGAGTGGAATATTTTTTCAACCTAATTAATATATACGTATTTACCTAATCTCTCTACCACGAGCAGGATATGACACGAGGTTGATTTTTAAGCCGAGTACAGCTGGTTTGAATTTTCCTTCTTGACTGAATACCTAATCAAAGCTAAAAAAATCAATCTGCCATACTATTTATCAATAGCTGGGGGTAGGCGAGAAATGGATTCATGTCTTTCCCAAGGACATTAGCACAAAGGGGAATACGAACAGCCTCGTTCAGGATTTGAAATGACATTGATTCCATTTCTTAATCAGTATGTATCGCTTGATAACATCGTAATATTAAATCTCTCTGACATTGTTGACGAAATTCTGATATGATTTAATTGAAAAACATTTATTAAGCTTATCTCATGTGTATTTCATAGTTAAATCGACTACTACTAAGTTATCTGTTTGAGTGACATAAACAACAGCACTGTTGTATTCATCCAAGTGTGAAGAAGACACCTGCAGATGATGATGTTTTGTCTAGTGATGAAGAAATGTCATGAATTAGTGTGGACACTCGTAAAGAATCGCAAGTATTCTACCAATTCATGAACCGGTCTATTTTTTTGTCCAGAGGGGGTTATAAAAGAGAATGTGTAAATATTGCTCTCATCTCGACGAAGGCTACTATATTGCTATGGCTTCAGTGAGATTTTTTATAATCCTGTAAGTAAATGAGACGAGGTTGAATCAAGTGCATAAATACCAGTCAATGCCAATCAATGAGGAGGTTGAACTGCTGGTAAATAGGTCGATAGTTCCTATATGCGAGTGAAACAAGCGAGATTAGTTGGCAAAAAGTATTTATAGACATGGCTTAATCTGGCACAATGCCACAAATGTGAGGCACTCGGTAAAAAACAAACTCACTACAAAGTAGTAATGTTTCGCTATTTTCCACTGCCATTTTAAGGACTGTATGTGTGTTTGTGTATGTGTGGCACGCCGTGAAGGCACAATGGATTTGGTATTGCCTTGTCGACTTTGTTTACACTCTTTTATAAGAGGACAATAATTATAAACTGGATTTTGCTTCGTGTCCCTCCAAGTTTGAACATATATATATATATATATATATATATATATATATGTGTGTGTGTGTGTGTGTGTGTGTGTGTGTGTGCTTGTGTGCGCGCGTGTGTGTGTATACATACGTGCATGTATGTATATGTGTGTTTGTACGCACACATATATATGTATGTGTGTGCGTATGTATGTATTTAAGGAAAACGTTTGGGCAAACAGACGATTCATTGATGAAACAATTTACCGTTGTTACCCACCAGAAAATAAGGTATTCTGCCTTTCTTTTTAACTATGCTTTATTCATTTAGTTCGGTATAAAATGGACGTGTGATACAAATTATTATCTTTTTATCGATTGACACTTGCGAGGTTGTCTTTTCCATATGAATTAACAAGAACGTTGAAATTCTAAGTTAAGTATTCGGAAGCATTTTATTTTAAAGCTTGGTTTAGTTTGGATCAAAGTCAGAAGTAGGAGGCATTCAATGAGAATCGAACTTACCAACAAGGGCTTGTCAGCATAACTTACCATTACACTTCTGGAGGCGCCTACATTTAGTATGGATTAAGTAAGATTCTTACCAGTCCTTTCATAGTTATAATGGGTCTTGAATTTCTAAAATGTATGGTACCCAAAATAATCGATTAGCGTCGAAGATTGATTTGTTTATTTAGCAATAAAAAAAAGTCTGTTTCACTTTTAAATAAAGTAATAAATAGTTACCTTTTCTAAATTAATATAATTAACTAAACTCATTGACTTAAATCAGCCACTTAACCCAGTATTAGAGAAAAAAACACATTAATAATCACTTAGAATGATGTTAAATGATAAGAATATAAATCTTAAATGATCTTGTTGTTTGAAGTAAAAGATCAGGCATTTAGTGATGAAATCTCTGTTTAAAAATCCTCTTTTATCCTTGGATTATAATGTCTCAGTGAAGCAGGTTTTATCTTTGTGAATTAGAATATGCAGTCCAGTTATAGTGAAATATAAGTACGGATATATTTGAAACATGGCTTTTAGATTTCATATTTTGACTGAGATTGACGTAACACGAATGAATAAATTATTTTGATTAGCATAGTAATGGACAACCAATATATTTTGTAATTTTCTCAATGACGAAATTGTCACAAGGTCAGCTTAATGAGAAAGAGAACTTTTTGGATGATCACGGGAAAATTTCATTTACTCTTTGGATGCTATTGTGATCATGCTCGTCGCTCATTTATTGGTCGCAATTTCAGATCAAACAGAAACATTTCCAGAAGTATCAGTTCAACATAACTTTAATTGCATCAGATGTTCCCCCATTTAACCCTTTTGCTACGAATTTTCTCTAGTCAGAATAACTTTTTAAGTAACAACTATAGATTAACGGTTTACAGTCACCACTGTCATAGATCACTGATTAGAGCGCTGGTCTTATAAGTCCTCCCAATTGTAGCATTTTTTTTTTATTGTGAAGAGATTTGAATATAAAAACAGGAGTTAATTGCCAACTCTCGCTAAATAGTGAGGTTTGTCATATTTTTTTCTCTAAAAGTGTCTTTCATTCGAGGACGATAAAAAATCTTTACAGTTTGGCAAAATGTTTGATATTTGACAAGTAATGAAACTGAAAAAGAAATTAATTTTTTTCTTAGTTTTAGATTTATTTAATTGATTTTTTTGGAGTATCTTATGCTTTCTTATTTTTAAGTGTTGGATATGAGTTTAAAGGGCTTTCTTTTAGAATATTTTCATTTTAAAGACTAAACAGCATACATTATTTTTTTAGCTTAGCATAATATTTACCATACATTTGTAACTCATTTAATCAGTCATCTGAATGGTTTGATCTAAGATGAGACTGAAAAAAAGTATCTATTTCAAATGTCAGACGATTCTTTTGACACATGATTTCTAGCAGAACATTTGACGACCATTTTCAGTTTAGTGAAACTAATGAAGAAGCCAGGGAGTTTTAAAAACTAGTCAGTTTAAAGAAACGTAGGAATTTAAAAAGGTGCGTTATTTTATAAACGTCAAACACACGCCTGTTTTTGTTATACATTTTTTTTATTATGCTTTTTAATGACCTTTTTCTGGATTTGAAGTAGCTGTTCAGTTCTTGATATAAATAACAACGAAGCTGATCTCTCACTTTAAATGCATTCAAGAATTATATAAAAAGAGAAAGAAAGAATAATAATTCGAATGAACTCATTAGAATCTTCTGTAGAGTTTTATTCGAGTCTATTTTGTTTTGTGATCACTTTACTTAGTCTTTATTTCGTTTTGAACACATTATTCTCTTTAAGATATAGTAGACGAAAAAACTTAGACTTGTATATAGCTGCAAAGAGTCAGGAATCAGGTACAGAATTTCGTCTGCAAGGAAAATGGAGCCTGTAAACATTTTGCCAAACAAAAGCTGTTCTAAATAAGAACCAAATGGCATATGTAAAAGTAAATAAAAGAAGAAAAATGTTTTTATTATGACTGCGATTGGATATAAAATTAAGTTTTCAATGCTACTCAGATGGACGAAAGTAAAATTGATTTCAATGCTTGTGAAATAAGACCATAACAAACGATCACAAAACAAAATTCACAGTTTGAAAAGAAAAAACGCTCACACAATTAACAATAAAATGGTATAGAATTGTGCTGTAAAAATGTATTTCAAGGAATTTGCAAATGTAATACAGCGATTGAATCGAAAGAGAATTTCACTGATTTGATGAAGCATAAAACAAATAATAATAATAATAATTAATAATAATAATAATAATAATAATAATAATAATAATAATAATAAAAACAAACTTTTCATATCAAAGATTTTGGGGGAGAGACAAATTTTTTTCGATTCATTAAAAAAAAAAACAACAAAAAACAAAACAAAACAAAACAATAAATAGCAATGGTTGTTAGTGTATGTACATTTATATATGCATACAAGTACTTATGTATGTATGTATGTATGTATGTGCATAAGTATGCGTGTTGTATGAATGCATGTATGTGTATGTGTATGTATGTTACTCATTTACGAAAATGATAAGAAAATATTTCCTACATGATTAGCATAAATGTTTTAAGGACTCTACAAGAAAGAAAAGTTTTGTTTTATTTTTGAATTTATAAATTTTTTAAAATGGTGTAAAACATTCGATAACTTTAAGTTTCCTTTAAGAGTGATCCGTTTGTTTTGTCGCCTGTATTTTGTTGTTGTTGTTGTTGTTGTTGCTGTCGTTGTTTTTGTTTGTTGTTTTTCAATCATCAGTCATGCGCGACCGATGAACGAAAGATTATTAATGGAAAATTAACATTCTGAATTTTGTTTTGCTTCGACAGTGCAGTTGTTTAAAAATGCTGTATCTTTTTTTCAAAGCAAATACCAGAAAAAAATATGATGAGTGTGTTGTCAAAATACGATAGGAAGGTACGGAATATATATATATATATATATATATATATATATATATATATATATATATATATATATATATATATATATATATATATATATATATATGCGTGAGTTAGGTGATAGGAGAAGTTTTTGATTTAAAAACATTTTACTTGAAAAAAAAATTAGATATTTTTTAAATAAAGAGAAAGACTCGTGTAAAAATAGAGTTACATACAGTGAGAGTGAGAGTGAGGGTGAGAGTGTACAAGAAATAAAAAAAAAATAACACGAAACAATGTAAATTAATAAAAGAAAAAAATTTACGCAAACTGATTATCATATTTGTAAATTCATTTTTATTGAGTGCTTCCAATGCTGCAACTCGGCTTGGGGAAGACATTTTTCAAGAATAAAAACTACCGTAAAATAGTTTATTTCATCTTTTGGAAAAGAAATACGAAAAAAAAAAAGAAAAGAAAAGACAACCCCCACCAAAAAAAAACCAAAAACAGTACATAAGAAAAAATAGAAAATAAAATAAAAAGAAAAGAAGTGACAAACTAAAAAAATAAATAAATAGATAAATAAATAAATAAATAAATAAAAAGGGAGAAAAAAATTGCAAGAAAGATAATCAGATTTTTAAGCAATTTAAAAGGAAAAAAATAGTTATCTACTAAAATATTATTTTTATGTTGTTTTTTCTTTATAGTTATTGAGGGTATTTTTTATCAGTTTTTTTTAAAAAAGATTTTCTTAATTTTATGTTTTCAATCCTAGTGTAGATTGATTCAAATTTAGATACGAAGGAAACCTGCCCATGAACACAATTACGTAATTGCTTTTTATCAAGCATTGTTTATACAAAACCGATTTTGGAATCACTTTTCCCAGGGAGTGCTGTGTATTTAATTCTTGTTTGTTTTCACCAATCTCTATTATCTCTAGTAGGTGAAGAGAATTCTTCACTGATCAAACAATCGATTCGTTGGTGGAAGTCATTGCTGATATAATAATTTTTTTTTCTTCTTTAACTTCTTTCAAAAAAAAAAAAAGAAGGAAAGAAAAGATAAAAACAAAACTATTGACCAACGACGTGTTGATCGATTACTCTGAATAAATGACAAAGAAAGAGAAAGGTTACGAGAAACAACTGAAGAATTAAACAAACATACAAAAAATCTATCTTTCATTCAATAGATATTTCTCAACCCGCTTTCAAATGAGAAACCCACCAGAAGATGGCACTGCCAAGATTCTGAAGAGATTTTATCATGACGAACTCTTCTGATCTTAGAGAAGGAAAACATACGCATATCGTATCGTATACATTTACACAAAGGCGCGTATGCACTGCCATCTGAACCCATATATTTGCATATATGCTCGTATATATAAACTTATAAGTGTCGGAGATATATAATTGCTAAAGAAATATGTAAATAAGTACACAGATATACGTGTGTACGTTCTCTAGTGTGTGTTTATATATATATATATATATATATATATATATATATATATAAAGAGAGGGTATTCTTTCATTTATTTTTGTTGTTGGCTATCTCTTCATAGAAGGAACTAGAATGCGTCAGTGTGTCAATTGCTATGATTTTCTTAAATATATTTAAATAATATTCACTTACTTTTTTAGAAAACTACCTATGTTCGAAAATATTAATTTTATTAAGTGTGTGCCGAAGTTTCCAGCGTTTTTTTAAAATTTATTTTATTTTATTTTTAATCAGTTTTCTACGGTGTATTCAGTGTCTAATTTTCACAAAATCAGAGGGCACTGGGAACTTTTGCACCCACCTAATAATAAAAAGGCGGGGGGAGAAGAGAAGGGAAAGTACTTGATTCACGGCTTCTCTTGAAAAGCTCATCTGTTTATTATACAGATATGGTAGTCACCGCTTTATCCTTTCTTTTCACACGGTTTTCTTTCGTGCACTTTTTATTTTAATGATATGATCAAAATTCTTTTTTTCTTCTGCTTCACTCGGACGCCTCTCTTCAGAAGGTACGGACAGGTTCCAACGAACTATATTTTTCTCAGAATAAATTCTTTCTTGCGGCATCTACAAAATCTACAGAGTCCTTAGCTGATTGTTCAAGCCTGATAGGCCTGGTTGTCAACCCCTTGAGGAGGGGCTGCTTGTGGAGGTGCTCCTTGGGGTGGTGGTCCTTGGGGTGGTGGGTAGCCTTGTGGTGGGTAGCCTTGGGGTGGGTAGCCTTGTGGTGGATATCCTTGTGGTGGGTATCCTTGTGGTGGTGGTGGTGGGTATCCCTGTGGTGGATAAGCTGCCTGCTGTTGTTGTTGTTGAGCCTGCATCTTTTGCATCATAGCCATCATTTCCTTCATCTGGGCACTATCAACAGTTTCACCGCCACTTTGTTCAGAAGCGGGAATTTCAGCTTCAGCATCTTTCTCATCTTCGACTTCCTTCTCATCGAATTGACAGCATGTGAGGATCCATGGGAAGTTTGTTTGGATAGCTTCACGGAACTTAGGATGAGAGACGGAATAGATCATTGGATTATGGATAGCAGAAGCCTTGGCGAACATGACAGGCAACTGGGCGGCATAAGGTGTCACCCACTCGATTGGTCCGAATTGGGCAAGAAGAGCAACAATAGCATAGGGACTCCAGGAGAGCAAGAATTGAGTGACGATGACAATTGAAATCTTGGCTAGTTTCATTTCAGCGTTAGCTCCGGCCTGGGCCTTTCGCAATTCTTTGGCATTTAACCTCTTAGCCATGGCTGCCATCTCTTTCTCGTGGTTGGAAACGGACATGACAATGTTGAAATAGCAGAAGAAAATTACTATAATGGGGCACATAAAAGCGAATAGATACATGCAGACAATGTTGGATCGTGTCGCTGTATCTCTAGTAATATAATCAAAGGAGCAATTGCAAAGGACACCCTCGAGTGTGTAACTACCCCATCCAAAGATAGGGCCAATTGCCCAGATGGTCGACCAAATCCAGACGAATATAATCATAATGAAAGCCTTTCTGTGGCTCATTTTCTTTGACGCTGACATTGGTCTTCCGATTACATTGTAACGATCAATTGAGATCATGGTCATGGTCATGATGGACATCAAACCGAAAATTCCACCGATGAGGCCGTATACTTTGCAGGCTATGAGTAGAAAGAAACGAGAAAGAAAAATAATTTTATCAGTTTTTCGAAGACAGGCGTACACGTATACATACATACATACATACATACATACATACATACATACATACATACATACATATTCAAACTATAACATATAATGACAAATGATGCAACTTAAGCGTAACAATATAAATAAGTATCGTGTGAATCTCTGACAAAATGTTGAAAGATTTTTCTAATTCCATGTAATCTCGTGTAAACTTTATTGTTGCAGTGTTTCATTCGAATATTTATTCATCTAAAATAAACGTTCATATTTATTTCAATAAAACAAAATTTTGGTTTGATATTACTTTTCTAAATCTGCTCGTAGATAAAACTCTGCTTCTTTTAACTAATTTTCAAGTTTCTTCCTATCTAAACAACGAAATTCAGAATTCACGTGATATTTTTGCCATTAGGAAAGTTTAAAATACTACATGAGCATTTTGATATTTTATGCTACGTTATAATTTTTTTTGTACGATTATATTTTCTTTAATGTATTTTTTTTCAGGGATTTGATCGGAAGTTCATGATCTGTGTAAAGACTAAGTTGCTCTTATCGTTAGCAGTTAATAGTGTTATTACAGATTGTGAGAAATGGTAGAAACTACTTTTTTTCTGGTAGGCATCTTGAAAAGTTATTTATCTATGAGCATAAAGATTGATAAATTTTGCTCTGATTTGGTTTTGTAACTGCAACAATAAGTTTCGCACAGCAATGTTTATAAAAAAAAGTATTGATATATAGAATGGGAAACATCCACTGTTAATTCTATTCTGTAGTTTTTGTGCTGTGTGGATAAAAAAAGATTTTAATTGATAGGGGATATATTTAAGTTGGCTCAAATCAATGACGTATCTTTGAATCGGAAATGCGCTATAATCATGTGACAATAAAATAAAGAAAACTTGAACAAAAGAAGTTTTTTTGATTGAATCTTAAAAATGATTCAGTGATTCTCTTGGCTCTGGGAACTTGGTGTTATTTTACTAAATTCACAATCGACAAAACACACACACACACACACACACACACACACACACACACACACACACACACACACACACACACACACACACACACACACACAAATATTGCTACGCCGATGGAATCGTGTCCCTTTAAAGATTATGATTTCTTGAAATAAGTGAACTACATTATAACTTTAATCCATATGTTGTCGTTGTTGTTGTTCTGCTTCTTTTATTGAAAGTGAACAGTTGATACTGGTGTGAAAAATTAGCATACAATAATAATAATAATAATAAACACGGATCATCAAATCTAAGGCAGAAGACCAAACCTAATAATAATCAACAACAAAAAAGAGAATTAGCAAAATTGTCGACTTTGCTATCCCGGCTGACCACAGAATAAAACTGAAAGAATGTGATAAGTACCTCGACCTTGCAAGGGAATTGAAAAAACTATGGAACATGTAGGTGACAATTATACCAATTGTGATTGGTGCTTTTGGTACAGTAACAAAAAAAATATTAAAGGGACTGGAGGACTAAATAAATGAAAGAAATTAGCACAGAAAAAGTATAAAACATGACACGACGGGGTGGACAAAGTCATCTACTGGGAGATGTGCAAGAAATTGAAGTTTGACCATACGAACAAATGGTATGTGCACAACCCAGAATCTGTCTTGGAGAATGACACGTACAAACTCTTCTGGGATTTTGAAATACAAACAGATCATCTAATCTCGGCCAGATGACCAGACCTTATGATAATCGACAAAAAAGAGAGAACTTGCAGAATTGTGGACTTTGCTGTGCCGGCGGACCACAAAGTAAAATTGAAAGAAAGTGAAAAGAAGGATAAATACCACGACCTTGCTAGGGAACAGAAAAAACTGTGGAACATGAAACTTACGATTATACCAATTAATTACAATTGGTATAATCGTCAGTTTCATGTTCCAGTCACTTAAGGATTAATAAAGTGACTGGAGTACTAGGAAATAAGAGTACGAATAGAGGCCATCTAAATTACTACATTATTGAGATCGGCCAGAATACTGGGAAGAGTCCTGGAGACTTGAAGAGACTTGCTGTCATTCAAGCGCCAGTGAAAGACCATCAGCAAATGCTGATGTGAAAAACTCTCAAGGAACGGCCAGAATACTGAGAAGAGTCCTGGAGACTTGAGGAGACTTGCTGTCACTCAATCTTCAGTGAAAGACCACCAGCTAACGCTGAGTAAATAAATAAATAAATAAATAAATAATAATAGTAATAATAATAATAATAATAACTCAAATATTAAAGAAATACTTTTCAAAATTAATTATGATAGCTTTGGTTGGTTGGTTTTCCTGCATGTCAACCGTCGTTAGACTATTTAATGGCGAAATCATTCTTTTGCAAGCAATTATATGGTTTCAATAATATAATAATTATGAAATTGGCTATGAAGACCTAAGGAGACTGATTATCACTCAGACTCCAGGGAAAAACCACCACTTAAAAACTTGCAAAGAATTATATAATAGTAATAGTATGGTATCAGGAAAATCCATAATTTTTACATCATATGAGTATTTACTGAGTGTGGAAGATATAAGACCATTTTGTATTTTGTGATATAAGAGACTGATCTGTTACTTTTGCTCCGTCTTGTACATTAAAGTAACAGTTTCACACAAAAAATACCCCTTGTAATTTTAAAAGATAAATTACAAAAGAATGCTTTTGTTGCAGATGTAATTCAGTCACCTCATACACATTCCTTCACTGCCCCTCACCACTCCCTCTCTCTCTCTCTTTCTCTCTCTCTCTCTCTCTCTTTCTCTCTCTCAGCTAAATTACGAATTGTCTAGGAGTTTATTGAATTTATCATTACATGTTTCTCTTTGCTTGAATGGCATTAATACTTTATTGAATTTTCAAACTTAAAATACGTGCCTTATTGTCTGATTACTGCATGTTTATGTGTCTGAATATCAATTACTGAGAAGAATTTATCTGTTTGTCCTCAATAGACAACCAAACAGTTTAATTTAAGACACCAAATTTTGTACGCATAGTCAATAGAAATCAGTGGAAGATTTTTTAAAAATTTGCTCCTCATGGAGCTTCTCATTGAGATGAAATTTCTAAAAATAAACAGGAACTATGCTGTTGCAAGCCGTACAGTATTCAATTTGTTAAACTTCAAAACAAATGAACGAATTATTTGTCTTAGAAAGAAATTGATTCACATTTTATTAAATATTACTAATTAGGTTTATGTGTAGTTCTTCAAGTTGAATATTTGAAATAATCATATGGTATCATGGTTTGATTCAAATAAAAATGTTTAAATCGATAAATCACTTGTCATTCAATTTTTAAAAGAATCTCTACCAAAATCCGTGAAATATTTTTACAGAACAATAAATGAAATAACTTAATATAACTGCAAAATATGATTTGCAAATCTAATTTCTGTTATGTCGATTTCTTTTAGGAACAATTTCTGTTTGTAACAGTTTTGTAAACATTTTAAGATAAAAAAGACCGTAAAACCCGGTAGACAGGTATTTCGCTTGTTCTTTCTATTTGTGGACGTTTTAAAGTTTTTCTGGAAAACTAGATAAAAAAAAAAACCTTCAGTAGTCTTTCTTCTTCATCAAGAAATGTTTAACTTCAAACGCACGCACACACACACACACACACACACACACACACACACACACACACACACACACACACACACACACGTGCACATGAATGAACAACAACAACAACGACAACAACAATAATATATTTTTGCTGTCGTTGTATTTTACTTGTTTGAAATGCAGAGGCTGATAAGGAGTAAAGAAAGGAACACCATACAAAAAATCATTTTCGAGAATTACTTTTGCATTTTTTTTACTTACCAGCTGTTCCGAAGACCCACTTTTTTAGGAAGCAAGATATTGTCATTAGCGGGAAACCGTTTACCAGAGAGAAAGTAAAATCGGAGAAAGCCAAGTTAATGATAAACATGTTGGCTGGTGTCTGGAGTGATTTCGTCCTAAAGAGAAAAATTAAGGTTTATGAAATATATTAAGAAAACAAATTGCAAATAATATCATTCCTTTATAAATTTATTGGAATGAAAAATATTTGCTCGTTGGATTTGAAGTGCTCTAGTATTTATTTATGAAGTGAATTATTATTTATTTATTTACCATGTAACATCTATATCTCTTCTAGTTTACAAGCCGCATTTTAAGAATTGTCTTTAATGGATTCGGCTTGTATCTTATATATCTAAATTTTCTTTGGTTATTGGCTTAAATAGATAAACAATATTACACAATATAAACAATTTGTCTGTCTTCTGTTAACGTGTATTCTTCAGTTAACATAAGTGATTTTAGCTTTTTTCGGATTACTCTTCTGACAAACATTTCAATAAGGACAGCTTAGAAAGCAAGAGATAAGTTAATTTTTTGTTTGAAAAATTCTAGAAAACTGCATAAAAGCATTTTTCAATTCTTTTGTTATTTATTTCGTAAAGACCAATTTTATATTTGTTCCTTTTTGAGACAAATCGCCGACGAATGACACGATAATTTGGAATTTATTAAGCTTTGTTTTGTCTCGAACACTACACTTAAGCTGTTTACAGTATCTGCTTTTAATAAATGGTAAACCATCTAAGTACTGAGCAGACTCAAAACTGCTTAATTTTGATAACCTGGTGGGAACTTACGTAATGCTAATCATTAAATTAAGGGAAGTAACTGAAATACAATTCAAGTAATTCAATTTATGATCATTTTAATTTATATAAAAGAAAAGAAAAGAGGATTTAATATTTAAATCGGAGTAACTAAAACGCCATGAAGCGTCCAAGACCCGAGTATTGATTTTTAAAATTATATTCTAAACACAGAAAGAGTTATTGAGTATAAAAATGGTCTTCTACCATGGGCACATCAGGAAAGAGGGTACTTGAAGTGTGGAAAAATTTGTTCAGCTTCCTCAGATCACTAAGATTCGCAATCATTGATAATTTTGTATAGTTAAAAACATAATCATCGTAAAGTTCAGAACATATTTTAACCTAAACGATTTTGCTGCATGATTCTTTTCTATACAACATTATAAAATGTACTACTTCTGTTTTATACTCGTTTTATTTGCATACACAAAATGTAAAAACTATTATAGGATAGTATCAATAAATGAATAAGTATGACAATATATCTAAAATAGAAAAATAGAAGACAAAAATTCTATTGCGAAAAGTTGTTTATATTAGTTATAATTTAGTTGTCTGAATTTTTGAGACGAAGCTTGATGATTTTTATCATTCAGTGTTTTCAGACTATTGTCTTCATCTTTATTGTTACATTCATAACGTTTCGGCCGATATGTCCTCCAGCCTTCTTCTGGTGTTGGTCGAACTCGGGAGCCAACACGGATCTTCGCAACCACGTCCTAAAGGACGTGGTTGCGAAGATCCATGTTGGCTCCCGAGTTAATCTACAGGGGTCCCGAGTTTAATCCACAGGGGTCGCTTGTACTGCTTATGTTAACCATAACCGGTTATAATGCCAAGTATTCCTGTATTGTTAATCACCTGCCGTCAGGATTGAACCAGCAACCTGTAGATGATTATCTCTCAAGTAGCTAGGGAACCAACGCCTATAACCGTTATGCTATGTGTCCTGCTGGAGAGCTCCGAGTGAATTTTTGGGACTAATAAACTTAATGTTCTCACATTATTACTACTATGTATGATTTTTTCCTAAGCTCATGTTCAATTTTTTTCATTTCTTGATTTTTTTTCATCTAGCCTTTTTGATTATTGGTTCCGATGTTGTATTCATCACTATACTAAGTCTACACAATAGGGTACTGTAACGTAACATATATGCTGATTCCTTAAGGCGTCTAATTCTCCAGTGTTCATCTCTGTCAATTATTCTAACTTTATCCTATAAGGGCAGATGGTTTCCCTTTTCTTTCCATATATGGTCTACCGTACCCGACTTTTCAAATTCACCTCGTACTACTGCTTTCCGATGTTCTTCTAACCTTATTTTTGTGGGCGGCATGTCTCGCCTCTGTATACTTTATCACAACTGCAAGGGAGAGAGTACACACAGTTCTTGATCATGTTGAATTCTGTTGGAGGCTTGACACAGAAGAGATACCTCTGGAGAGTTGAGCCGCTTGGGAATATTGTCCTGATGTCATGTGGACTATATATCCTTTGAATCCTTTCGGTTAGTCTTTTGACATAAGGCAGACATACTGTGTTGAGTTTTCGGGTATCGTCTTCTATCCTCCTATCCAGGTTTCTTGGAGTCGATGTTATGTGCTCTGGGTTGTTGTTACGATGAAGGTTATATCTTAAACTAATCATTTCTTCTTGATATACATCCATTTCACAACTAATGGCTTTTGCTCAATGTTGTAAGCTTCTAAAGAGACAATCATCAGGAGGTTGCTGGTTCAATCCTGACTGCAGGCGAGTAACAATACAGGAATACTTTGCGCTTATACCTGGTTATACTTATCGGAATCAGAACAAGCAACCCCCGTGGATTAGATAAAGGACGTCATTCGAAGATCCGTGTTGTCTCCTGAGTTCGACAAAGACCTTAAGAAGGCCAGAGGTCATATCGGCTGAAACGTTATAAATATAACAATAAAGATGAAGAAAACCCTTAAAGATAAAAATCATTAGTTATAGTTTATTGAAATATAATACAAACAGGTTGTATAGGGATTATCTCTACTAATTATTGAAGGAGAAGCACGACTGTCTGTTCTATGGCTGTTATCGGCACTGGTTTTATTCGGCTCAAAAGCCGAACAAAAGATATTGCTACTTTATTTCAAATCGTCTCACCGCATGAAAACATAAAAAATGAGAGCGAATGTTTTTTTTAGATGTTAATTTTTATAAGTATGTTTGCTAACCAAATCTATTTCAGTTACATGTCGTGTCCTTTAATTTGTTATCCTACTGAATATAGGAGACATGTCCTTAGATCACGACAGCCATTACCACGTTCCGTCATAACATATTGCTGAATATATTACGATAAGTATTAGAGTAATATGAAAATACTGTGTTGGTATTTAATTGTTTTATAATGTTTGCAAACTGGGGTATAACAGTATGATAGATGCTTTAAATGTTCTCATTAGTTTTCTTACTTTCTTCTGGCTTATTACATTTTTATCCTATCGGAATTGGAAAAAAAAAGAGAAGAAAAAGGAGTAAATTTGGACACTATTCAAACTTGAATTATCACACTAACTTAAACTATGAATCATGATAAATAATTTATACTTACTTGGTGAAGAGGTAAATTACAATACCATTACCGCCACAACCAATAATACCGCAGATACCGATGAAAATACCGAGACTGTAATAAACTGCGGGAGGTACTTGATCAAATTGCTTCCAGTGGGGATTGATCTCCATGTATGGATTGTACCACCATGTCTCATTATCTGGGATATCGCGACCCATGGTGGCGGTTTAAGATTCACTTTCACACGTTGCCCTTTGAGTGTTTTGGTGCCAACCTACTGGGAACTGGAAAAATGAATAAAAAGAAAAATCTGTTAATAAATTGCTTTTCTATAAATTATCATGCGCATTCATTAAAGAATCCATAACATTGAAGCAATAAAATAGAAATTATTTCAAAATCTATTTTAACTCTTAATGATTGATTTTTAATCATTAAATCGGATATTTTAGAAAATGTTTTTCTTATAGTTTTCATAATCGATTACAAAAGAGTAAAATATTGAAAAAAAAATCAGGAATCAGAATTAATAAGATATTGATAATATTTAGCTTTATTTTAACATGGTTTTAAATTTATTATAAAATTTCAAGTCTAGAGAGAAATTACGTAGAGGAGAAATCACAGAAAAATCTATTAATATTGTACAGGAATTACAAAAATGTTTACAAATGTTGAAGCTTAAAATGTACGATTTCATTACTGGAAAGCTTTTATGAATTAATATACCCAACCAAAGATATCACAAAATTGTCTTTAATGACATATGAAGCATTTTAAATAACTTTAATTACTATGGTAAACATAAACATTATGAATATTGGATATTTATATCGACGGAAGAAAGATTATTTTGAAAAATCTACGAGTTGATGATTGATATTTGACTAATTAGAAAATGAATGGCTTTTGTAAACATTATACCCTTTACAGAAGTTTACTCACTGCCCATGGAAAATACCATAAGTCAAATATTTTTAATTCTTGCTTTTATTTGTATTTTATTCATCATCATCATCCTCATAATCCTCATATTTATGAATCAGTCCATTTGCGAGACGAGTCTTCTCAATGATGAGCGCGTCTACCTGTTGACAGTCAAGTGATACCAAGTTTCCCCCATTTCACTCCGGCATATTTCCTAAACATTTTAAAAAGTGAATTGCTTAACGTAGTTTTCATTTTTGTCCCATATTTAGCATATCCTAAGCTAGAAGTTTCCAAGTAGCAATTTGAGATCTGACCTTTTCTAACACAAAGTCACAAAGAATGTGGAACAAGATTGCCCCAAAGCACTGCAAAGTCAGAGAAGAAGAAACCAATCACAATAGAATCGACTGCATAAAAGCGAGAAATGATAAACTCAAGACAATTGTGTGAAATATTAGCATATATAAAAATATCAACTTGATAAAGTAGAAACGAAACTATGTTAGGAAATTTTACAAATAAATTGTTAGCTGACACGAGAAAAGCCACATAAACACGCATCAGTAGCTGTTCAAAGAAGCGCAAAAGGTTAACCGTTGTACGTTTTTTTCAAAGAGCCAATATATTACTTATTCGATATTTTACTTATCCAAATCGGAAAGCTGCACAGTGTAACCACAGATATAGAACAGAAAGTAAGTTAAATATCTGCTTTTAACTTCAATCACAGGTAGATTGTAAAATTGTAAAAAGTACAAAGAATACAAAAATATGCATGACTGGGAGAGAAGAGTGATCTACAGGAAACTGTGCAAATAAAGTAGATTTAATCACTCAACTAATGGTATATGCATAAACCAAACTCCGATTTACTGAACAAAAGCATAACATTCTTTAGGTATTGGTGATTCAAATGGATAGTACATTCGCATTAGAAAACGAGGTTAAGTTATCATAACAAAAAAATGAATTTTGCTATTTCAACAGACCACAGAATATAAATAGAAGAAAGTAGAAAGCTGGACAGATATCTAAACTTTACAAGTAATCTGAATAAATTGTGGAACTTGAAAGTGACCGTTGTACCCATCGTTGTTGGAGCATTTAGAATAGCACTAAAAAGCCCAACAAAAAGGTTGGAAGAACTGGAATTTTAAGGAAGAATCGAACTATCTAGATGACAACGTACCAAAGATTATATTAGACTACTGAAGATATCTACGGATATCTCACATCCAGTGTAAGTCACTAATTATAATTATGCAACCCATTGAATAATAATCATCCTAATAATCATAATCATACAATTATAGTTGGTGCACTTGGAAGTGCCCTGAAGGCTTGAAAAAAGACTGGATGAACTGGAAATTAGAGAAAGAACAGAGACCATTCTGACCACAGCAGTGTTAAGATCGACTAAAATACTGAGAAGAATCCTGGAGACCTGAGGAGACTCGTTATCACTCAAACTCCAGTAAAAGACCTCCAGCTAACACTGGTGTGAAAAAATCGCTGATTATACTAATTGTAATTGAGGCTCTTGGTACAGTCACCAAAAGATTAATACAAGGACTAGAGGATTTGGAAATAACAAAACGAGTTGATATCATCCCAACCACTGCGTCATTGAGATCGGCCAGAATACTGAAAAGAGTCCTGCAGACTTAAGAAGACTTACTGTCACTCAAACTTCAGGGAAAGACCATCAGCTAAGGCTGATGTAAAAACTCTCAAGGAGTAACAATGATACCATCAGTTAATAGTGGTGCGAAAAATTCTCAAGGGAGTAAAACAACAGCAACAACAACAACACCTTCAATAAAAAAAAATAAGAATGATTCCAGATTCTTAGGATCGCTGTCGAAGAACAATATATTTCCAATTCATGACAATTGTAATTTTTCCGTAGTTTATAATGATTTCGATGATCTTATGGTTATACACATTTATACTATTTATTCAATATATCATCAGTAAAATTGATTATAAAAAATGTTGTTATTATATTAGCTTGAAAAGGTCATGTCGGTGAATGACAGGTTTTTATAAGAAATATAGAATTCAACCAAAAATTCTTATTTTTAATTTCTGTGGCCAATATTATTTCATTAGTAAAATTCTCAAATCGTTTTGTTTCCTCGTAATGTAATAATCTAAATTCAGATAGTGACAAGGGAACAAAACCGATAAAATCACATGAATTAAAGAGTCATGTGATTTTTAGAGTCACGTGACTTTACGGTCAACTGGTGTAAAGATCGCTTCACGGCATAAACATAAACAAAAAAATAAAGCAAAACAAGCAGAAATAGGCAATTAGCCATAAAGTTTTCAAGCAGATTTTTTTTTCAGCATTCGGCTTATTTTTTACTGAATATTATGATTATCAACGTTCTGGTTGCATACAGAACATAAAAAAAAGAAAGAAGAGGATAAATTAGTTATATCGACAAGTAAAAAGAAATGTCACAAATAAAATTGGAATCTTTTTGCATATCACCTCGTCGGTAAAGGAGAGAGAATAAACATTTAAGAGATGCACAAAAATTCGCCAAGGAAATGCAATTCTATATTGTTTTCAATTTATATATGAACAAAGAGAGATAGAGAGACAGAGGAAAGGATGGAGGAAGAGACAGTGGGAATGAATAGGTTATAGAAAGAAGGTGAACAAGAAAGATGAAGAAAAGTGACTAATGCAAGACATATTCATATCTATCTATCTATCTATCTATCTTAGATAGATAGATAGATAGATAGATAGATGGTGAAAATACGAGAGAATTGAAGAAGAGAAGAAAAAGTGAAAGTAAAAGGAAGAGAATGAAAAAAAAAGAAAATGACCATAACGGATATATATATATATATATATATATATATATATATATATATATAAAGAGAGAGAGTATAAAATGAAGGAAATAAGGGAAATAGGTGATAAAAAGCAGAAAAAAAAGAGAGAGAGAGAGAGAGAGAGAGTGAAAAATGGGACGAAATGATGAATGTGTAGAGAAAAAGGGTTTCCAGTGGTCAGTGATAATTTCTGACGCTTTCCAAGGACAACACTGGAAACTCGGAGTTCTAAAATCGTCACAAATGAAATCAACACCTGTCATTCATATCCTATTAATGCGATTAGAACGGATTAACATCGAGTTAATAGCTTCCCACATGTCCTGGGTATTATCTTAGCAGCGTTGACTCTAAGAGTGATAGTGACAAAATAAAGGGGCATTGAAAGAACAAGAAAAAGAAGGAAGGAAGGAAGGAAAGAAGGAAGGAAGATGCGAAAATAGTTTGACAGAGCCACAAAGAAAAGAGGAAAAAGTAAAAAAAAAAAAAAAAGTAAAAGAACTACAAAGAAATGGGACATATTTGTGTATGCATATATTATGTTTGTGTGTGAAAGAGAGAGAGAGAGAGAATGAGAGAGAAAAAAGTAAAAGGGAGGAATAGAGAGAGAGAGAGAGAGAGAGAGAAAGAGAGAAAGAAAGAGAGAGAAGAGAAGAGAAAAAGGGGAAAGGTAGAGAAAGACAAAAAAAAAAAAAAAAAAGAAAAAGACGAAGAGAGTTTGGAGAAATTGAAACGAAAGACAAAACAGTAAAATTATTTCTCATTCGAAAGACCATTATAATGTAATCAGAAAAAGAGAAAA
This sequence comes from Sepioteuthis lessoniana, assembly GCA_963585895.1. Classification (NCBI taxonomy): domain Eukaryota; kingdom Metazoa; phylum Mollusca; class Cephalopoda; order Myopsida; family Loliginidae; genus Sepioteuthis; species Sepioteuthis lessoniana. The sequence goes on from OY757921.1 coordinate 55,765,867, forward strand.
TCCAGTAGTCCTCTCAGCTAAGATAATATGAATTTTATATTTAGCATAAAAAAAAAAAGAAATATTTAGAGCAGCATGATGAGATTCATATAACTATTCTTATCAAATCATAAGAAAAAGAAAAAGTTGATTTTGGTTTACAAAAACATTGTTATTGATGTAAAAATATAAATTGTATTTGTTTACAAAGAAAGATCTTCGTGGTGAAAATTTGAATCGAGTTGGAAAAATAAAAAAATCTTTCAACGGCATACTGTATTGACAGTATGCCGTTGAAAGATTTTTTTATTTTAAAAATCATGTTAATTTGGTTGAAATCAGTCCTCGAAATTTGTTTTCAAACTCAAGAACACTTTCCCGAACAACACTGATTTTAAACACAAAAAATGTTAATCATCTTGATAGAAAGCAAAATTGAAGTAACAATTTTTATCTTAGATTCAGGAGAACAGATTTTATTTTGTAAATGACCGGTTTGTTTCTGTTTTTTTTCGATGCAAATATAAAAAAGGTACACAGTTTTTAACTTTTTTGTCTATTTGAAGAGAGATTCCTTTTCGAACGTGATGTCAGGAATCTGGGTAAGTTAATACGCGATAAAAATAAATTAGAATATTTCAATAGACATATGTAAAATATTGCACACACGAAATTCGTCCAAAAAATTCTAAGTCTCACTCATAGCTGAACATTTTTGTTGTGGTAACACGCTAATACTTCTTATAAAACTATAAATTAGTTTTTCTTGTTTTATAAGAAGTATTACTGTGTTGCTACAATAAAAATGTTCAGCTATGGCTCTTCTTTCTGGTTGAGACTAAGAACTTTTTCAACGAGTCTCATATATTAGAAAAGGTTTACTTGCACTTAGAGCGTTATTACTCCATAGTGAAGTGGTTTTATAATAAGCTTCTTTAATTGCTTCATAGCATTGCGAATCTCATCTAGGTTAATAACATTCCACAAGGAGATAAATTTCCGTAGGCTAAAGTGTTAAAAAAGCTAGTTATACGAAATTATCACAACTATTTAATCCAGATACACTAAGTGATTTCTTTCTTCTCTATTAATAACGATCAGCTGATCTGTCTTTAATCCGGAACAGGTAATGGTGTAAGATTTGTATCCGATTAAGTAATGAGTTTAGACACGGATCTATGCTTTAGCCCAGTATGCTGCTTCTGTTGATCGTGTTTGGCATGAGTGTAGATGGTTTAATAGATACATAACCTTGGAGTACCGGTCGCAAAGACTAATCAGATAAAAATTTAAGATAATACTCTCTTCAATGTTCGACTTATCTTTCTTCTTTCTGTCCTTTCTCTCTTCCCTTTTCTCTCTCTCTCTCTCTCTTTCATCTTCTCCCCTCTCCCTCCCAGTAGGCCAACGCCTGTGTAATCCTTTTTGGTAGAGCGACTAAGTCACTAACTCCCCCTGAACGATTTGGTAGCGAAGCTGACAGGTGGATGATAATAGATCCGGTGGGTGGAGCCCGAAGCGTTGTACGCTGATCAACCTAAGCTTGATGCAGTTGCTTTTTCCACCATATGAAGTTCCGTAAGCAAATATCGATCTGTTGAAATCCAGTAATCGATATCAAGGCTGCTTGAACAGCATCGACCAGTTGCCTGTCTGTCTGCCCAAGGCAAAATTGCATCCACCCAAAGCTAAATGATCCCACGCCCGTAATCCGGATCCTCTCTTAGTGAAGAGGAAATAGGGATTATCTGCTTTGCATAATCCAAAGATCTTGAGGGATATCTGAAGGCACTAGGGACAGGTTAAAAGATTGTATTATTTATATAGATAATATATATCTAAGTTCTTGCATATCAATAATCACGTTACTATTCATTAAATGTAAATCGATGTAAATAGCAGCCTAGATACATACATACTTGCGTATAGATGAGCATGTGTTTACACAAGGATCCGTTTAGATTAAACCACACACACACACACACACACACACACACACACACACACAGACACACACACGCGCGTGCGCACATATACGCACACACACGTACTCACAGAAAACTAATATCTATCTGTTGAAATTTAGCGGCGTACTTTTCATTTTCATGTTTAGAGAGTCAGTTCCAGAAAATGTTTAAATCGAAACAACCCATATAAATCAAATAATAAGTATCTATCTATCTATCTATCTATCTATCTATCTATCTATCTATCTATCTATCTATCTTCTCGTGTATGCGTGCGTGCGTGCGTGGATGTATGTCATTTGTGTGTGGTGATAAACAATATAATCGAATAAATACAAGGTATCACGAAGTAAATAGCAAGTTTATTAATGAAAAAAAGTTAGAAAAAATTTAAAAAATAAAAATAAGAAAAACCTTTGCGAAAAAATGCCACTTTTCATGGATTTGTGTTATATTCATTATATCCACAATGACACCCCGTTCCCTCCGTCAATTATTAAAAATGACTTAATGAATTTAACATCAAATAAAATGACTTAATTAATTTGAACATCATTCATTCTTGAGAACATGGTACGTTTTTAATTAGTGAGTTAGAAATTAGTATTTCAAAAATAGTATGTCAATCTTTTTTATAAAAAGAATATGTACTACTTATTGATTTTTGATGAATGACGGCTCTATGCATCAACAAAAACATCATGATTAGGAAAGTGTTAAGGAAAAAGAATTATATCATTTCGCATTAAGAATTCATAAGCCAAAAAAAAAAAAAAAAATACCCATCAACCACATGATAGAGACACTATGTCAAATATTTCGACGAATATTTTCTCTTAAAGTTTTAGAAATTTTGTTTATAGATTTGATTTATTAGCAGTCAGAGAAATCAGGAAATTCCTGATTCTCATTTACAAACTAATATTCATACGCTGTCTATAAAAAATTTGGTTACATTAAAACTAAAAATAACACTTTTTAGAGATGTGAATTTTTACACAGAAACAAAAGTTTACAGGGATTATTGATTGAAACGAAAGTTTCCAGGGATTATAGATTGAAATAAATAGTTGACTCTAAAAATACTCACAGATATTCAGTAATTAAATTATTAACTTTAGAATTATTGAATAGTGATTATTTAGATATTCTAATTGGGGATTCGATTGATTTAAATATATTTAAACAATCATTGTTCAGTAACTTCATTCTTAATTTCGATAATTATGAAAACAGTCATTAACATACCGGAAATGTTTCAACAATTGAACCTCTTTAAGGGATTTTTCGCTAGTTGTGATTTTTTCCACTTGGACTTTTACATCTGACAAGGGTTGAAGGATGGATTGACCGAAATATTGTGTTAACAGAATTAAGAATCTCAAAAAGAGGTTTAATTTTTTGAAAACCTTTAAATAAATTTACTATTTATTATCTAATATACTTTCATAAGTTTTATTATAATACCACTCACCTTTAACAGGTGTTACATGTAGTATCTAAAATTTATTTGCAAATGCAACAACTGTTATGAAACAGAGAAGAAGTCATTTAACACATCGATAAATATCTATCTAAACAATATTTTTCTATTTCGTACATTAAAAGAAGAGAAAAAAAAATGAAAAATCAAATCTTTCATTAAAAAATATCTGACTTAATCCAAATGATTGATTTACTAGCATACCGTCGCTCTAAGTTGTAAAACATTTTATTAGTAATTTCGATTTTGAGTCGATGATCTTAATTAATTTTTTAATTATTTGTATGATTAAAAATACAAAGACCAAAATAAAATGCTTCAATGCAAATTGGTCAATAAAATCTGAATGTATATAAAATTCGAAAGCAAGTATTTGAATAAATTAGCTATAAACTAAAAATTCTTCACGAATATTTACGGGAGATGAATAGCGTAAATCAGCACAAAATAATTTTAGTTATATTTTGTTCTAATCTAAATACTTACAAGATCTTACTTGAAGAAACTAAGAAAAGTTTTACCGTGAACTGATGTATTTTTTGTGTGATTCGTGTGTAGTTCTCCATAGAAAAGTTGAAACGAACTCAAAATGAAAATATTTTCGATAAAGCAATGAAAATAATTTTCATGATAGAATAAGTGATATTCAATGAGACTGATGACGAATTTCAATTAAGAAGAAATAGATTTGTAAAACGGACAACGTTTCTGTCTTCCTAGCCTCCACACTAATTTTGTGGGATGAGAAAATGTTTTCTTTTGCTTAATTTCCAAATTAAATTCTTTGAAATGCTTACTACCGTAGCGTATTGTAAACAAAGATTTTTGAAACTAAGCAACATTATAGTTGGTCTCTTACCAGATTGGTTACTATTATGGAATAGAGATTCTGGCAAATACACACAACCAAGCCGAAACACTACTGCATAGTTTGGAATGAGCCACCGCAGGCATTGGTCTCCACGTCAATGCACACAAAACTGAATATATGTGCTATAATCAAACTGGCGACATTTCCACACCAGACGGAACCTCTCTGAAACTGGTCGACCTACCAAGGAAACAGTATCTCATCAACCGAAAAAGACATCGACACGCGGCTAACGAAGGCATGGACAGCTATCGATAGGCTATCGATCATATGGAAATCATACCTGACCGATAAAATGAAACGCAGTTTCTTCCAGGCAGCAGCCGTGTCGATACTGCTGTATGGATGCACTACTTGGACGCTAACAAAACGGCTGGAGAAGAAGCTAGACGGCAATTACACAAGAATGTTGAGAGCAATATTGAACAAGCCCTGGCGGAAACACCCCACAAGGCTCCAACTATACGACCACCTGCATCCCATCACGAAAACTATCCAAGTTAGACGAACCAGACATGCAGGACACTGCTGGAGAAACAGGGACGAGCTCATAAGTGATGTACTCCTATGGACCCCAACATATGGCCGAGCAAAAGCAGGACGACCAGCTCGAACATACATACAGCAGCTATGTGAGGATACGGGATGTAGCCCTGAAGACCTATCAGAGGCGATGAACGATAGGGAGAAGTGGCGAGAGAGGGTCAGGGATATCCGTGCTAGCGTCACGACATGATGATGATGATGATGATGGAATAGAGATACTTTACACTATGCCCATTGAGTGTATAAGGCAAAACGCGATAGAAATGAACTTTTCTAATACCTTAAGACAATTTGACTCAATTGAAAAACAGTAAATTAACCTGGAAAAAGTAAACACTTTATTTTGCAAACTGGTTTTGATGAGGTGGTGTATTTCTTTTCTCGGTAATAGAATGTATGGCTGAATTAATTAAAGAAAATTATCACCAAAAAAGAAAGAAAGTAATGAGCAATTTTAAAGAAGACTACGTTTGGGTCAAAGTACAAAATTTAAGATTAAAAATCATTTGACAGCGAAAATATCAAAGACAAAAATAGTTCCATAATCTAATTTTATTTTAGTAGTTTCATCTTCATTATCGATGATCAGAGGAAGAATCGAGACAATCCAAATCATTGTTAAAATCAGCTAGAATATTTAGAAGAGTACTGGAACCTGAGGAGACTTGCTGTCACTCAAATGTGTGAAAAACTCGTATATAATAATAATAATAATAATAATAATAATAATAATAATAAAAAGAAGAAGAAGAAGTGGTGGAAGAGGAGGAGGAAGAAGAATCTAATGAAATATGTAAATACAAAGACCTTAAAATAGAAATAGAAATGTGGCATCTTTAAATTACCATCGTGCCACTAATTGTGGGAGCCCTGATAAAAAAAACCCCCTGATAAATGCATTAAGAAGATATCTGGCAGACCAAGCTTATATGAAATACAAAAAATTCACTTTGCAGAACTGATCATTTCCGGAGGAGAGAACTATCAATGTAATAGAAAAATATTTTTCAAGAGGCAGCAAAAAACATAATATATATAAAATGCATATAATCACTACTTTCCCTCACCCTAGGTCTTGGGTAAAGACAAACAGATAATCTAACCCCAGTCAGAACCTGCTGAATAGTGAACTTTGCTGTCCTGGAGTACCACAGAGAAAACGAAAAGAGAGACTAGTACTTAGACCTTGCCAGATAACTAAAAAAAGCTATGGAACATGAGGGTATATTATAATTGGTGCACTTAGAACGGTCCCCAAAGCCTTGTTAAAGGTACTGAAAGAGATGGAAATTGGAGGAGGAGCCGAGACTATATATATATCTCGGATCAGCCAATATACTAAGTCCTGGATACGAGAGAAGACTTGCTGTCACTCAGACTCCAGTGAAAAACTCTCAGCTAAGGCTGGTGTGAAAAACTCGCAACCTAGAAGTAAACATTGTTTTCATCGAAGAATTTTCAAAGTCCCAATAGTCAGACCCAATAGTCAACTTTAATTGAACCAAACCAATAAATTACGATACATTTTCTCTACAAGTATAAGGTTACTTGAACAGGATCAACGTGTGAATTATTGTATTTCGAATGACTATATGAAGATACAACTACTTGTTTCTGTTGAGACGTAGATTGTCCCTTTCTTATTGAAAATAAAAAAATAATCGTGAAATGCTTTATCATCAGCGATAACCGTTCGAATGAGAGAATTCTTTATTGATTCGTGAGTTAATAATCAACAAGTTTTAGCTGTCTTCTATTTTTTCCCTTTTTAAGTAAAATTGAATGATATTCAAAGGACGTACTCCATAAAGGCTGTGTTGTCAGTTTAGATTGAAGCAGACGACAGAAAAAGTCCAAAATAGACAAAAAATTGGATTTCAATAAAAAAAAAAAAACACTTCAAAATTTGATAATAAAAGAATTCCACGGATATTTCAATAAAACTCACTTTGCAGTAATTTTTATGTTTTCTCTTTTCATGCTTAAGTTTATTTTCAATTCATCGAAATACAAACGATAAACCAGAAAAGTACAGCATTGTTTCAATTAGAAGTTGTTTGAAATAAGTAATTTCCATTTTGTGTATTTTCTTTGGGTAGGAATTCAGTTTAAATCTTCATTTTGGGTATCCCCATAAAATAATGTAGAGAACAAGGAGCCAGATGTATTGCCTGAAAATTTAATTCAGGCAAATTGTAGCTTCTTTCTTTTTTAAAAAAAATTCCATTTTTTGTTGTCTGCAACGCAAAGAATAAAATTCAACATTCCGTTGCGCTGTGGTCTGATATCCTATCATTAAAAATGCTGTCATTTTTCAGTAATTGCAATTAATGTAATATATAGATCACTGCCGTCAACAACAACAACAACAACAACAACAAGAGTAGAAGGTGAAATAATATAATAAACGAAATGATAAACCAATGAATTCAAGTTTGAGATATGACAGAAACAAAAGGATAAAAGTAAAAGAATTTTTTTCTACTTACCCCACTACAGTAAAACCAGTGGACCTGATTCTTTCCACGGAGAGTAAAGAATGGTCGACAGGCGATGAACGCACACGCTTTTATACGAGTCAGTGTCTTACGCCCAATATGGCGGACGGTTGATCTGCCGTTTGACGTGCCGCTGTCAGCTCGGCCACCTACCATGGGAGTTGGCCAGTGTAGCGATCAACCAGCTAAAAGGATTATCGGTTACTGAGCCTCTCTGAAGAAGGAGGGTCTGATGGTAGGTAATAAACGGGTGGGTCGATCTACCCGTTCTAGCTTTTACTGCCCTAAGCCATTGGGCGATACTGCAAGGGATTGACGGCTCAGATATGTTTACAAAGCAGAGGAATAACAAACGTGAATACACATAGATTGATTGATTGAGTAATAGATTGGAAAAAGAGAATGAGATGATAAGAGAGAGAGAGAGAGAGAGAGAGAGAGAGAGAGAGAGGTAAAGAAGATTGGGAGAAGCTCGGAAGGAGGATTGGAGAGGGGCAGATAGAAGGACTGAGAAGAGTGAGGGATTAAAAAAGTGTGAGTTGATCTCTCGACAAAAATATTAGGGAGAGGTCAGCTTTCTTCACTTCTCTCTTCTATGCATATGTGTACACAAACAAAAGTACAATGATATACACGCATAAACACACTCAAGAAAATATACTTTTATCACATGTACATTACGCAACACTCGAAATATAAGAGTAAACATGTCTGAGGGTGGCGATGGGTGATTCGTTTATAAAACCTATCAATTTGTCCTTCGTTAATCGCAACATAAGACCGGATAAACTGTTAAGGATGATAAACTTAACAAGAAACTGTCAATATTTGAGCAAATCTGGTCACCGCGAGGGCGTTTTAATATTAAGTACAGAAGTCAAAGCATGAACTGTAAACCAGACAATATATACAGAGAGAGAGAGAGAGAGAGAGAGAGAGAGAGAGAGAGAGAGAGAGAGAGAGAGAGTGGTGGTGAATCTGCCTGTGGTTTAAGAAATCATTTTTTATTCTCAGTTTGTCCAGTTTTGTATTGCAAATATGATATTTGGTTTGAAGTGCTTACTTTAAATTGAAGCTCTCCAAATGCCTTATATATATATATATATATATATATATATATATATATATGTGTGTGTGCGTGTGTGTGGTTGAATAATAGCCCTTCATCTAAGTAAGTTTGATTAAATAATAGACACAAATTCTCTGTATGATTTTTTTAGGATCCTTTCAAGTTTCTTCACAAGTGCTTTGGTTTTAGGTTAGAGTTGGTTGATGAATTTACTGAAATTCTCCCGGGCGCTTTCGAACCCTTCATAGGCCACCATCAGTGGGTGTTTGCAAATGTAATGAATGTTTTTTATAAAGTTAAGAAAAACTTTAAAAACAACATTCTTTACATTTGAAAAATTCCTGATGATGGCCAATGAAGGGACTGAAAGCATATATATATATATAATGTCATTGGAAGAGTCCACGTGGCGTTGGACTGTGACATCGTTGTAAGCGAGTTCGAACTCCAGTCATGCAATGATGTTCACTTACATATATATATATATATATATATATATAATAAGGAGAGAGTAGACAGAGTAAACGGCGCTTGCTGACCGTCAGATTTTCGCCAATGCAATTTTTTGCGAAAAACTGAGAGTCACCAAGCGCCTTTGACTCCATGTCTACGCTATCCTAACTTAGATTTATATGCTCTATCACTGATATTGAGCACTCTTTTGAAATAAATATACCTAACTACATTATTCTTTCTTTCTTTTATGGCGTGTGAACCTTCTTGAGTTATTTAATGTCAAAGCCATCCTTGCTGAAGAACAGTAGTGGTTCTATTTAACAAATAACTGACTGAATGTTTAGTGTTCGCTAATGGCCTGGAAGACGGGGTTCAATCTCAGGTCGAGTCATACCAAAGACTCAAAAAATGGTACTTGATACCTCCTTGTTTAACACTCAGCTTTATAAGGTATGGACCAAGGGTAAAGTGGAGCAATCTAGGAAAAGGAGTAGCGCCCTTCCCTACTCTTCTGTGTTGAAGCTTTTAAAAAGAGAGCCTTCGGGTCGCCCTCGACTACGGTCGCCAACTTTACTTACTTATACCTTTCCCAAGGGTAATAATCTGTAAGTGAAATTGATAGCGTGATTGGAGTTCGAACTCGCTTACTATGATATCGCAGTCCAGCATGTTAGCCACAACGTCATGTGGACTCCTAGAATTACATTATATATATATATATATAGGTCTCCATGTCAACGCAGACAAGACGGAATACATGTGCTTTAATCAAAGAGGCGACATCTCCACACTAAATAGTAGTTCTCTGAAACTAGTGGACAAGTTCACCTACCTTGGAAGCAGTGTCTCATCAACCGAGAAACACATCAACACACGACTAGCAAAGGCATGGACAGCTATCAATAAACTATCGGTCATATGGAAATCAGACCTGACCGATGAAATAAAACGCAGTTTTCCCAAGCAGAGGTCGTGTCGATACTGCTATATGGATGAACTACATGGACGCCAACTAAATGTATGGAGAAAAAGCTTGACGGCAATTACACAAGAATGCAACAAACAATATTGAACAAGTCCTGGAGGTAACCCCCCACAAAACAGCAACGATACGGGCACCTACCACCCATCACGAACCAGTCATACGGGACACTGCCGGAGAAGTAAGGTCGAGCTTATAAGCGACATACTCCTGTAGACAACTTCAAATGGATGAGCAAAGGCAGGACGACCAGTCAGAACCTATACACAAAAGCTCTGTGCCGATACAGGATATAGCATTGAATACCTCCTGGGAGCAATGGACGATAGAGACCGGTGGCGCGAGAGGGTCAGGGAGATTAGTGCTGGCAGCACGACATGATATATATATATATATATATATATATATATATATATATTTGTGTGTGTGTGTTTGTGTGTGTGTGTGTGTGTGTCAGAGGGAAATTTATTCTTTTATTAGATATTGCTGAGAAGAAGATAAAGCAATCGCTTTCTTAATTAGTTTTGTCCTCTAAGTCTCTTCTAGTAGAGAATTGGTGTTTTTCGTCTTTTGTATATGTCCCGTTTAGAATTGGAAACATGGGCGTGTATGTATGCATGTATCAATTTATCTATCTTTCTATATATACATATGCATGCATGCGCGTAGGTGGATATATAGATAGATATATACTTTGAAACTTTTAAGTCTACATATAAGAAATCTGTCATTTTCAATATCAAGAGAGCTTATTGCGTGGACTTAATGCAACTTTTCATCAAATCAGTAGAAACATTATTGCATCAGTGTAAAGGTAAACTCTCCTGTAAGTGAGATGCCACTGAGGGAGATTATATTTGACCATCGCATTCACAATGAGCGAGCAAATAATTCATGAGGTTAAGGAGAAATCGATCAGGTAATTGTGACTGGAAAGATGTTTACAAGCCGTTTTAAAAAAAGTGACATCAGGATGATTGTCCTAAAGATGATTCTTTTCAAAGAAGTCTTAGGCACTAATGCCCTAAGTAATTTTTTCATTAATATTGTATACTTTCAAACAGGTTTTGTATGCCTTTTTCTCCTCCAAAAACGGAGATAACGAAAAACTATTTCATTGACTTTTGGCATTACCTCTTGAAAGGAAATCGAATTCATGAAAATATTTCCCAACTCCTTTCAAGGATCCTTGAAAGGAGTTGGGAAATATTTTGCATGCAATTAATCTTTGAGAAAATTTGTTGCTGGGATTATAACAAATGAATGATCCTTGTACAGTCGACAATGTGATGACAACTTGGAATAATATTTGTATGTTTATGAATATAATTACTTTTGTTCTCTGTAAACAAATAAAGATGTACCTGTTTGCTGTGTATATGTTTATTTTCTTTCGTAGATACATAAGTAGAAAGAGAGCGATCAATTTAAGGATTAGTAGATTCGTTAGTAGTTTAAATGATAATTATTTCAATGTCTTTCTGAAATTTTTGATATTCACGAATTCAGTAATTATTAGACTATAAGTGAAAGTTGTATTCCCTTGTAACGATAGAGAGAAAAAGAGAGACAGAGACTGAGACAGACAGACAGTTAGAAAAGTAAAATGGTTTGATATAGTTAGTCCTTATGGTGTGGTTCTGTGCAGCTATCGGAAGAGATTCAGTTTTTCTCTTAAGTTTTCCCTTTCTTAGCCATGTCCAAGTCTTTTCAAGTGAAATTTCACTAGTTTATCGCTTGAAATGTCCACACAATTGTTTTTCTTCCCATTCTTATGTTCTGGTTATTTTGGATCTGTTGTGTTGTTTGTATTGTTTCAGTTGACTGGAATCCGTCTTTCTCCGCGCTTTTTCATATGTTCCTCGAGTCTTTGAATTATTGGTCCACGTTCTCTTTAATGCTGGTTAATCCTCTCCCTCAGTTTCTTCACCGACAATGTCATCTTTTGTGTATAAATCCTTGTGCATCAATTTCCATCTCTTTTGGTCCATTTGTCTGAGTTCCTCCCTTATCCATTTTAGGAATGATCCAGAGTATCTTACAAGGTGAAATGCCCAGGTTTTTATTCCTTTGATGAGGTTTCTGCAGCAGATTTTGGTTTCAAGAAATGATCTTGTTCTTCTGAGTTATTCCATTCTTACTTTTTCATCTCCGATTGTTTCATGTTGTCAGCTTCTAATATTCACAGTTATTTGTGCTTTTCTTTTTCTCCAAGTGTTCCGATGCTTTCCTGATTTAGTTGCTCTAGTTTTTCACCTGTTTCTTATTTCCCACTTTTCAATATAAACATGGTATATTTTTAAATCGTAAATTTCATTCCGATATCTTGATTGTAGATTCTAATAATTTGTATAAGGTTTTCTAGTTCGTTTTCATTTTAGGCAAATATATCTTAATATCATCCCTATAAGTTGATTTACCTATTCATGTGGCTTTATAAATGCGTGGCCCTATTTTTATTTTCTTAGAAAAAAATCAGTGACAATTCTGTAACAAATAGCCAGAGTAAGTCTCCTTGGAAAAATGCTGCTAATTCCCCTCTCTAACCTTATATAACTCTCAAGATAGATTGACGACTTGTTCCGATATTTTGAACATTTTCACACATTCTATAATCCAAGTTTGTGGAATCATATAATAGCAAGTCTCCTCAAGTCTCCATGATTCTTCTGGCCTATCTTAAAACTTTAGTTTCGATGGCCTCTACTCGTCCTCTTATTTCCATGTCCTCCAGTCCCTGTCCCAATCCTTTGGCGACTGTACAGAGCGGGTGTTGTCGACACAATTACGTTGAATTCTTAACTTCCACTAAGTCGGATAAAATTCTTAGCATCGCCTCTTCTAATACTATTTTGACACAAGGAATGGGTTTCGGAGCTGACAAGTATCATGGGTTAAAATTTGTTGGCTTCCCTGGAGTTTACTAAGAAGTAGCATTGTTTTTCCTCTCCCACTCTCTCTCTGTCTTCCTGTGGGGACGAAGGACTCAAGTGACGTAGGTCGATCTGGCCACTGGCTCTTGAGCATTCTTTCGAATACTCCGACGGTTTAAATAATATTCCACCCTGTATCGGGGTAGTGTCTGAGGAGGTGATGGGAATACCTTCAAAATGACAAACCCTAACCGATTTCCATTAATTAGGATTTCGCAGACCCCTGTTATTTTTCAAGTACAGGATGATTATCAAACCTCTTTCAATCAGGAGGCCATTCAAGCCTCCTTCTCCCTCTCGGACTTACTTATCAGTATCCCTCTTACCACATTCAGTTCGGACGAATCGATTCGCTCCGCCTTCTCATAATCGGCAGGACATTCCAAGTACCACACAACCCCCAGAATTTGCGTTAGCCAGAGGATTAACTCATTAATCTTGGTTATTTGACCTGTCAGACATAAAAATTCTCTCGAGCCATTTTTGACCAAGAAGAAACCCAGATCTGTGGACATAAAAATTCTATCATTATTTTTGGCTAAATTTTTGTCGTCATAAAAATCCTTTCAAACCATTTTTGGCCAAGCGACGAAATCCAAGTGTCTGATTCTTTTAATAATGTTTTTCTTATGCCTCGAATCCCTGGGTGATCATCGTGTCATAAAAATCCACAACTTGGAAAGTTCTCTTTTTTGTTGACTATCACTAGGTATGGTCGTCTGGCCGAGATTAGGTGTTCCTTTTGTATCTCAAAATCCCGGAGCAGTTAGTGCGTCTCGTTCTCCAGGACAGATTCTGAGTTGTGCATATACCATTTATTCTTATGATCAGATTTCAATTTCTTGTACAATTTCCAATGGATCACCTTGCCCACACAATCGTGTCTAGTCTTATTCTCTTTCTGAATTAATTTGCTTCATTCACTTATTATGTAATTGATCGTTTCGTCTCTATCACCACATTTTGTCGCATCTTATCTATTCTTGCTTTAATATAATTGGTCTTTATGGCATTGTTTTGTGGTGCTATTAGAAGAGATTCAGTTTCTCTTTTTTAAGATTTCCCTTTTTTAGCCATGACCACGTTTTCTCGTGTCGTTGTATCGATGCGTGAACGCTATCTTCAATACTGGCAAATTCTCTACCTCCCTCTTTTCTTGACACATATAGTCTGTCAATGTCATCTCTGGGATGTAATGCCTTATTAGTTTTCTTATTCGCTGGTTTATTTGTTTAAGTTCTTCCCTCGTCCACAATTATTATAACTATTTAGTTTTTTACATTTGCGTTAACTGATGGTCTTTCACTGGAGTCTGAATGACAGCGATTCCTCTTAAGTTTCTGCGACTCTTCTCTGTATTCTGACCAATCTTAAGAATGCTGTGACCTAGATGGTCTCGGCTCGTCCTCCGATTTCCAAGTTTTCCCGCCCCTTTACCAAGCCTTTGGGGGTCGTTACAAGGGCACCCATCTACAGCTGGTATCATCGCTATTTTTGTGTTCCGAACCTTTTTCAGGTCTCTGGTAAGATTCTCTCTTTTCGTTTTCTTTGAACTTCACTCAGTGGTCCACCAGGACCGCAAAGTTCACTATTCGGTAGGTTCTTTGTTTTTTCTTTTTTTTTTTAAATTATCACTAGATCTGGTCTTCTGGCTGAGATTAGGTGATCTGTATATATCTCAAAATTCCAGAGAATTTTATGAGTTTTATTCTCCAGAACGAATTCTAGTTTGTGCGTAAAGCATTGGTAGTAAGGCCAAATTTCAATTCCTTGCATGACTTCCAGTGGATCAACTTTCCCACCTAGCCGTGTCTAGTCTTGTACTCTTTTTGCGCAAGTTGGATGCATCCACTTATGTGATTATTCGTTTTGTCTCAACCACCACATAACCTACTCAAGCTATTCTGCTGAGTATTATCTATTTTCGCTTTAACATAATTGGTCCTCCTTTTCTCGACACATATAGTCTGTCTCTTGGATGCAAGGCTTTGTGCATCGTCGTTATCGTTCTTGTCCTCTGGTCCATTTGTCGAAGTTCTTCCTTCATCCATTTCATGAATAGTCCCGAGTATCTTACAATGGAAACAGCCTAGGTTTTATCCCTTTGATTAGATATCTATGGCAGGCCTTGGTTTCCAGTAGTTTTCTCGTTCGTCTGAAATTCCATTTTCTTACTTTTTCTTTCATCTGCACTTGTTTGATGGTGTTGGGTTTCAATATTCCCAGGTACTTTAAAATTTCCTTATCTACGAACATTCTGATTCTTTCTTGATTTGGCAGTTCTATTCCTTCCGTTATTTGTCTTTTCCTGCTTCTCACAACACATTTTTCCAGGACAAAATCCATCCCTATATCCAGACTGTAAATTTTTATTGTTTGTATTAGAGTCTCCAATTCTTTTTCACATTTTGCAAACAGCTTGATGTCGTCGATGTGCATTAGGTGGTTAATCTTTTCTTGTGAGTTGATAAATTTGTAGCCCCCTGGTGCATTTTCTAAGTATGTAATTCAGTGGCATCATTGCTATTATGAATTGAAATAGTGAAAGTGAACTTTCCTGGATGATACTTTTGAATATTTTCACCTCAGTTAAAGTGTTTTTCTCTGCTGTCAATTCGACTTTCCAGTTTTTCATGGCTTCCGTGATAAACTTTATGACTTAGTTAGGTATCTTATTCATTTTAATACACTCTATTATCTATATCGTAGGCCTTTTTGCAGTCACTCAATGCCATGGCTACATTTTTCCGTTCCGTTTTGTGCTCCTTGAGGATATGCTGATGAATGGACTGTAGATAATCTATTTTTCTTGTTCCCTTGTGACATTCTATCTGTTCTTCAAGAAGCAGTTAGCGGCTTCGTAACCAGTAATAAATCTCCTCCCTATTCTATGCTGTTTGAATTTTCCACAGCACGTTATCGATCTATAGTTGCTGAGAAAGTTTCCTATTTGGAGGTTTTCCTGGATCAGGGTAGTCTTCCCTTAGTCATCTATTCGGTTATATTTATTTCTTCTAAGTATCTACTCAATTCAAGAACCGGTCTGTCGTGGATAGACGTAATTTTTAACAACCAGAATCCATGTATACCATTATGACCTGGCGTTTTTTCAATTCGTCACCTTTTTGAGTGTTGTTCAAAGCGATTCCAAGCGCATGTTCGCCTCAACGCTTTCTTCAAGTTCAAATCCGAGACGAATCTGTTTTCATTTTCATATTGTGCTAATACCATTAGGAAAGGCATGAATCCCAGTATTCTCCTCCCTTTAGTTATAGATAAACAGTTGAGTAGCTTGGGTTCTTTAACTTTGGTACGGTAACCGGTCTAGGAAAATGTAAACTCTGAATTCAAACCAGTTGTACTCCGCTAAAAAATTGACTTCGTGTTGCCTCCTGCTCATGGTGGAGAAGTTGGATAAATATATAGAGTCTACTTTTGAATGAAAGGAAATTCTGTTCCAAGTGAAGTAAAGCTTTGCGATGACCATCGTAAAAGTACAGTAGCAATCTGTGAAGATTACTTGACTTAGTCGACTTAATTTGAGACATTCAAGCTTTTCAATTAGTTTTATTTTGGTTGTTCTACAATTGAATCTCGATAAACACTTTTATACTGACACCAAATGCGAGAAGCCCTAATGTCGTCTACCCAAAGACATTTTCATACAAAGGACTACATCATTTGTAGTCTTTTAAGCATCCGAATATTTTTCACTTATGGCAACTTTTTTCATATTTAAATAGTGCAAATAATATTTTAAGTGCGTCTGTTATGATAGAAGAAATTTATCAAAATTCACATTTTAACTATGCACTCATACTGAATGATAATTTATTATAAGCCTTACTATTTCTATTTATTATATTTATTGTGATAAATGATTTTGATGGGTTTTCTTGTCGTTGTAATGATAGCAGAAAAAACAAATCGTGGTTGCCAGAATCTTTTTGATCAGTCCAACTTGGAGAATATTTTCGCCATTACTTTCTCACGAGTGGGTAATTTAAAATGCTCACGAAGAATTGCTTTATCAAGGTCTCTTGGGTCCAAGTAGATTCTTAATTTTCCGTCTGGTTTATCAACGATATGCATCGCTCTTATCCATTCTGTGGGCTGAGTTATTCTTTTTCTCAATCCTGCCTCTTCCATTTGGTCAAGTTCTGCTTTCACTTCGTTAATCATGGCCAACGGTTTTTTTTCTACATGCCTCCAAAACAGGTACTGTTTCGTGTTTCAGTTTTATGCTCACACGCCCACATAAATAACCTATCCCGGTATATAGCTCTTTATACGTGGATCATACATTGTTCTAGTCAGGATTTTGGATAAGGTTTACTCGCTTAATTATGTTTAACTTTTCACTAGCGTCTTTCCATAGTATGGGCTGAACTTTTCTTGGAGTAATGATAGACCACTATACCTTTTCTATTGATGGTTATATATATCTTTCCTGTAATTGGAAAGTATAAGAAGTCAGGCGAATTTTTGTCGGCTTTATCTCCGGTTTCCTTTCAATTTTTTGTTATACGATATCGACAGTATGTTCACATCTCTACCTCTACCGGTATCAAGTTTCAACCGAACTGTTAACCCTTCTAATGACAGGTTTACCATCCACCGTGAAACATTTGGTATAGTAGCAGTACACACTCTTGCTTCACTGTGTCGACAGAAATGGATTGTTGTAGTCAATTTCATCGTTTTTGCGTAGTTTGTGCCTTATTTATATATTGGACTTTTTTCTCGGTGGATTTTTTTATAATGTCCGACCACCCGACAATTTTTACATGTCTGTCCTTTTGTTGGACATGTTTTGCCCATGTGATTATAGCCACATTTCCCGTATTCATTTTTATCTCGTCGCAAGTTCTCATTCTTCTCTCGGTTGTACACATTCTTTTTTATGCGGGTATAATTTATAACTTACTAGGTGTACGGCTAGGTCATGTGTGTATTTTTGTAATTTCATAATTTTTACATATTCTTATTACTGTGTTCAGGTCCGGGTTTGCTAGGTATCTTAACTTCGCCTTTGTACGTTCACTCCATATCCCATATATTATAAAGTTACGTATTATGCTGTCCTTTTGATGGTAAAAGCCACATTTTCCAGCCTATAATGTGATGTTTGTTAAGAAAGAAAGGAATGTTTCTTTCTGGTTTCTACTGCTGAAGGCGTAACGTTTCGTGAGCTAAGTCTTTTTTCCCCCAATAAATTATTTGAATTTGCGAACCAAAGCATTATATTTACCTTCTTTCACTTATATACAAGTTGTCCGACTACGTTCGGCCAACTTATATATATCGTTAAACCTACACCTTTAAGTGCCATTTCTGGTTGTGTCATTGGTGTTGTTAGAAGTTTCGGGTCTTAATAAAAACAGACTTCTACGATGGGCGACCCGACCGAATATGATCAGTATTCGGTCTGCATCCAGAGTAAATTTGCTACTAGATTTAGGAGACGCTTTTTATAAATCACCCGAGAAAACAGATACCAATCAGGTCTACACTTGAACTATTTGATGTTATAAATCAGGTATGATTGGTTGTAATGATGGTCCTACATGAGGCCAAGATGGGATGTTTCACAAATGAAAAAAAAAAAAAAATTCAAGTCATCATATTGGCTCGTCCAACGACTTATTTCCCTACTTTTTATGTTTCTTTTATTTCTTTTATTTTTATTTTTATTTTTTACCCGTTCACCAATTGAGTAGAGTATTCGCCAATAGTCCAGGAGACTAAGGTTCAATCCCAGATTGAGTCATACCAAAGACTCAAAAATGGTACTTGATGCCGTCTTGCTAATCACTCAGAACTATAAGGTGAGGATCAAGGGTAAAGTAGAGCAATCCTGGAAATGGAGTAGCGCCCTCCCTTACACCTCCTACAACTATTGAAAAGGTAGCCTTCGGTTCACCCTTGACTAAGGTCGCCAACTTTACTTACTTACCAATTTTTAAAAATTTCTTTTTCCTTTTTTTAAGTTATCCTTAATTACACTTAAAATGATAACGTATGAAATAAGTGTTTACTGGTCTGATGACCAGGAGAAAAAGTGAAATTGCATTAAAAATAACGTGTAAATTGAAGTTATCATCATCATCATCATCATCAAGACGTGCCGCCAGCACGGATGTCCTTGACCATCTCTCGCCACTTTTCCCTATCGTTCATCACCTCCGGCAGGTCTTCTGGGTTACATCCTGTGTCCTCACATAGCTGCTGTATGTAAGTTCGGGCTGGTCGTCCTGCTTTTGCTTGGCCATATGTGGGGGTCCATAGTAGTACGTCACTAACGAGCTCGTCTTTGCTTTTCCAGCAGTGTCCGGCGTGTCTGGCTCGTCTGACCTGTATAGTTTTCGTGATGGGAGGTAGGTGGCCGTACAGTTGGCGTCTCGTGGGGTGTTGTCGCCAGGACTTGTTCAGTATTGCTCTCAACATTCTTGTGTAGTTGCCGTCAAGTTTCTTCTCCAGCCGTTTGGTTAGCGTCCATGTAGTGCATTAGCGTTACTGGCGAATACGCCTAATCAAGCAGAGACACTACTGCATAGCTTGGAACGAGCTGCAGCAGGCATTGGCCTCCATGTCAATGCGCACAAAACTGAATATATGTGTTACAACCAAACGGGCAACATTACCACTCTAGACGGAGCCTCTCTGAGGCTAGTGGACAAATTCACCTACCTAGGAAGTAGCGTCTCATCAACAGAAAACGACATCGACACACGGCTGACGAAAGCATGGACGGCTATAGATAGGCTTTCAATAATATGGAAAAAATTGAAGTTATAAACACAACTTACTCAAAACATTTACATGTCGAGCACGAACTGGAACAAAATCTTTTAAACTATCGTGTAAATAATTTGGGATACTGATTCAGAAACTATAAAATTTCGTTTAAAATAAAATAAAACCCCACTAAAATTGATAAATAAATTTAAAACAAATTACTCCTAAAATCTATCCGTGGGGAACACCGGTTGAGAAAATGAGTTGATACGAAAAAAAATTACGAAAAATTGTATATAAAAATGTTTGATGTAAATAAAATAAGTTTACTCAAAATATTTCGAGGAATTAAAATAAATCTCCTCAAAATCATTATAGGTGGCACACTAATTGGTAAAAAAAATACATTTAAAAAGGCGTGTAAATTAGTGTGAATAAAAAAATGAAACTATTAAAAAAATTAACTCGAATAACGAGCGGCCAACTTTTAGCTTCAAGTAGAATGAACAGTGAAACGAAAAGATGAAGTTGTTGAACATACGACAAAGAGTAATTATATTACTCGAATAAATTATTTAAAAACCCTATCATTTTCAAAAGCTTTCGCCATATATATACAATTTTATCATATATATATATATATATATATATATATATATATATATATATATATATATATATACAAGTCTACGGGTTGTAAGTAATTCCCCACAACCTGTTCCCCCTGTTTGGTGTAATAGACAGACTCCAGAAATGCTGATAAAATAAGCGAGCTTAATTCTTTTTTTTGCGGTTAGTTGTATTACGGCCATTTTTTCTCGGCTGTTGGATTACGTATTGTTATTTGTGAGTGAATAGTGTTTTTTGTTACAATTGTTACTGTTGACATTATTGTTACCTTTGTTATTATTGTTGAACCAGCTATTGTTCTTGTTATTTGATTTGTTCCCCTCCCCCAAACAATTGTTACTTGTTTGCTGAGGGAGGTCAAACAAAGACTCTCTTTGTTATTTGTTTTTCACTTCACTCACTCGTTTGCTCATTCGCTTCGTAAAAATATTCACGCTAATTCCTCCTAAGTTGCGCCAAGCAACTATGGAGGAACCTACACCATCAACATCGTTTCTGACAGACATGTTTAATAGCCTGAGCCCCTCCTCAAAGCCGGAAGATAAATGGCCATCTTTATCAAGTACGGCCAACTCGATACAACCTGCACAAAAAGCGCCATCTATGCCAGCCTACTGGACAGCGCTAACAACCAAAAAGATTCCTCCGCAAGACCACATGAAGAATAAGGAAAAATATTCCCAATACTTTCAGGGCAACAAAATTTTGCCCATACCTGAGCTGGGTACAGGAAGTACAGCCAAAAACAATCTCCTTTGTGGTCACCGACCAGAAAACCAGGAGACTGGCGGGCCTAAGAAAAGACACTTTTGAAGAGATATTAAAGGCAGCAAGGATCCCCGCCAAATACTATTGCAGGCGTAGCTTTGCTACCTGGGTTGTCCTGCTGACCTCAGAAGAACTAGCGACTAAGCTGGCCGGTGATAACATCACCACAAAACACTTCCAGTTACAGCCAGAGTACTTGGGACAACGTAGAATCAAGGTCACCGTGTGTAATGTCCCAATACAACTAAATGGCGAAGTGTTAGCGGCGTACTTATGCGAGCACGGAGAAATGGAAGATATCATAAAAGCCAAATCACCCAATGAGACTGTGCACGGTGATTACTTCTTCACAATGTGTTTAAACAGGAAGGGGTTTCAGGCTATACCCCATACGATTGAGTATGAAAGCCAGATAATGATAGTGGTGATAGTGGAGGGAAGAAAGCCGCAATGCTGGTTCTGCAAACAGCTAGGACATTTGTCGCAGTCCTGTCCGCAAAAAACCAGCAAACCGACATCACCTCCACTTCTACCATTGACAGCAACAGCAACACCAAAACAACAACTACAATAACAGCAGCAGAAACAACTAAACCCACTACAGAAATGGGGGATCACCCTAACAAAAATGAAGACGGGTGGACCCAAGTCACTTGTAGCCGGAAAAAGAAATCACCATTAAAAGAACAAACAAATGAAGCTAAAACAGTCACACCTGAGAAAAAAATAATACAAATAAACAAACTTCACCAATAAAAACTCAAAAGAAAAAAGAGGAAAAAAAAAACCAACAACAAATAGTTAGTTAGTTAGCGACCATAGTCGAGGGTGACCCGAAGGCTCCCTTTTCGATAGCTACTACACCAAGGTGTAGGGGAGGGCGCTACTCCATTCCCAGGATTGCTCCACTTTACCCTTGAACCGTACCTTATAATGCTGAGTGTTAAGCAAGGTGGTATCAAGTACCATTTTTTTTTTTAAAGTCTTTGGTATGACTCGACCTGGGATTGAACCCAGGTCTCCCGGGCCATTAAGAAAATACAGAAAATATGGACGTTTCCGTCAACCTAAAAAGAAGGGATAGTGGGGACTCAGCAATAGAGGGAGAGGAAAAAATATAAAAAACCCCAATAATGAGATCGATCCACAATCCCAGTCACAACCGGAGGAAAAAAACAAATCTAAAAAGCAACGCCCAGCCCAACTTATTCCACCCCCGCAATCATCAACAAATACACCCAGTCAACTTACCCCCCCTCTCCCCAACATTACCTCTTTCCCCAGTCAAAACTCCAAAAATGCTCTCCCGGTCCCACTCGGAGACCAGAGAATCAACATCATCACCATCATCATCAACATCAACCAAAAAAAGAACGAAGTCAGTCTCAAACGAGGTGTGCCTAGCCATTAACAGCTTTTATTTCAGCGCGGACATTTTAGAATGCCTGTCCATAGACCATCATTTAAAAAAGGCTTTAAACCATCTCACGTCATTAAAAACCATCGACCAGAAGGACATACTTATTTAAGGGTGCATCCATGGTGACAACCTTTGTTCGTTCGGCTGGCAACCGAACTAAAGAGCTTTGGCGCTTTATCGAGGAAGCCAGTCGGGCGGACATAAGGCTGACGGATATGGAGCACAAATCCCTCAAAGTAATGCAACCAAATGTACTGGCAGGGTCCCGATTTATGTTCAACTCAGTTTTTAAAGGTCCCTAAAATAGCGGTACCTCGTGGATGTCGGAGGAATTACCAGGAACGACCGAGTTAGCACTGAACTTGGTACCGGTTCCCTGCGTCAGGCCGTCGGCATCCTCACTCCGGAGGATTTCCGGTCCGTAGTCGCCAGTGAGTAAGATAAGTGGGTCTGATAGCTTTAAACCTTGCCACGTTGAATGTGAGGGGACTGGGGGATTCAAGCAAGTGTGTGTGCTTGCTTGGTGAACTCAAGAACCTCAGATATGATTGTCGCTGCAGTGCAAGAGACTCACTTCATTTGCGCTGGGGACTGTCGGGTGCTGGAAAACGATTTTAACGTTTTCTCAGCATACGGCAGCCTCAGTAGCGCTGGGGTCTGTTTGCTAGTTGGATGCAGCCTTGATGCTGATGTTGACGTGGTTTTTGCAGGTGACGGGGGCCGGTTGGTTGTGGCCGATGTTACCGTTAAAAGTTTCAAGTTCCGGCTGGTTGCGGTTTATGCGCCGAATATCGCTGTGGAGAGGGTTTCCTTTTTTCGTCGGTTGGCGTCGTTCCTGGGCGATACGAAGCGGCTAGTCTTAATGGGTGATTAGAATGCGATCCTTGATCCCAAGATAGATAAGGTCGATCTCATGACTCGTCATGACTTGGTCGACAGGTTTCGTCTGGATCACCCAGGGCCAAAGTAGGCTTCTACTTGGACAAAGTGTTAGAAGAGCTGATAGCGACTTCGTTAGCTGTCCCACGTTCCACTTGATAGCGTGGACTGACCATAAACTTGTTAGCGTCAGTCTGCAGATAGCTAATAGGCCTAGTCTGACCGGCTACTGGAAGTTCAATACCTCCTTACTGGAGATACAGGCTAGAATCCCTAATTAAGCGGGCGTTAGTGGGGGCGGTTACCGGGAATAGGTGGTGGGTTTCTCTTAAACATAGGATTAAAGATTTCGCCACCAAGTATGGTCGACAGCTCAACCTAGATAGAACCAAGGAGGCGAAATCTATAGAAGATCAGCTTTCCCGGGCGGTAGCTGGGGTGGGGATTCCCTAACCATAGAGTTAGCTAGAAGGGACCTTGAGCGTAAGACTAGCGAGAGCTACCAAGGATTCGTAGTTAGATCTTGGTTAAAAAGAGTTCTCAACGAAGCTGTGAAAACGAACGCGACTGCGCGTGAGGAAGAAGTGCGCAGGTTTCCCGATCGGTATATCGATTCCGTCAAGTCCCCGGATGGGCGCGTGCTGCGATCAAATAGCGAGGTACGTGATGCCTTTCGGGCGCACTTTCGGAATGTCTTTTGGGCGCACTTTGCCCGCTGTCCTGATCTCCTGCTTCAGGAGTTTCGCAGCTATCTTGCCGACTTCCCCCGCCTCGGGGCGGCTGAAGCGGCTAGCTGCGAGGGTGTGATTACTGAATGCGAAGTCCGTTGAAGCAGGTCGGCCTCAACGAGTCGCCAGGACTAGATGGTTTGCCCTACGAAGTGTACTTGAGGCTGTCGCACATGTTTGTACCTATTCTGACGGATATGTTCAACCATTGGTTCGCCCAGGGAGCCATCCCTGGTAGCATTACCAAGGGCGTGATCACATTGCTGAAGAAAGGTGGCAGGCATGTTTGGGAGGGTTTAGATGACTACAGGCCCATAACTCTGCTTAAAACAGAGTGAAAGATTTTGGTCCGGGTCTTAGCAAATCGTTTACAGCTTGTCATTAGCGATCTGATCGGCCCCGAACAGACCTTTGCTGTGAAGGGAAGATCGATCCAAGACAATCTGCACTTGATTCGGGAGTTCCTAGAGGGGATAGAAAACGACACGGAACCTGCGCTGATCAGTTGAGATCAGTCCAAGGCCTTCGATAGGGTTGACCAGCGGCTTTTGGCGTCTGTTTTGGAGACTGCCGGATTCCAACCGGTGTATCTCAACCCTCAGGCAGTGGTGCAGGTGAACGGAAGGAGTTCGAGGGTGTTTGCGATCGAGCGTTCGGTCTGATAGGGCTGCCCCCTGTCTCCTATTCTCTATGTCCTAGCTTTGGAGCCCCTGCTCCGTAGGATTTGTGATGAGGGGACAAATCTGGCCCTGCGAGGTATCCCTTTTGCTGGCCCTCTTACGGCAATGGTTTCCGTGTTCGCTGATGATATCACAGTGTTTGTATTCCGCCGTCTGGATATAAATGCTGTGAAGAAGGCGGTTGGTGAGTGCGAGCGGATTGCACGTCGGGTGGCGTTTAAACAATCCCTCTCCAGATTGTTTTGAGGAGGCAGAAGGCCGATGGTCCGTAGACAGGTTTGTATCCAACGTATTTGCAACGGGGGTCTGGGTATGCCTTATCTGGAGAGCCGCTGGCTTGCTGAAAGACTTGCATACTTGGGGCAATCCTTGACGAGGGACGCAGTGTGGAGACGAAAGGCGAGTCGGACCTTTCCTTGCCTCCAGTCAGACCCAAAGGCTGAAGATCGACGTAAGCCTTTGGGCGAAACACTGTTTGTCCGCGAGTGCCGAAAGGCCCTTCGTAGCCTTCTTGGGTCCAGTGACCTTTCACGGCCTCGGAAAGAACTATATCGGGAGCTAGTAGTGGGTTCCGCCTCGGACCCTCTTAGCGAACTGCGCGGCTGGACGGTGAGGGAGATCCGCTCCCACTGGAATTGGGCGCCAGGATCGAGCTTCTTGAACAACTCTGAGTTCTCGCTCACCTGGCGACTTGTCCGGAATGCGTTACCCCTTCTCGGCTTGAACTACAGAGCAGGCCTGGCAGACATGCCCGATTGTGCTCGCTGCGGCAGTGGCTTAGAAGAAACGGCTGAGCACGCCTTCTACTACTGCGAGCGAGTCCGCCCGTTCTGGGATCACGTCGGGGAGTGGACGGCTCGCATCGAACCCAAGCAACTCGTGCTGCTCGACGTTGGTTACGTCGTAGACAACGTTCTTCCTCCGTTTCAGGGTGAGAAGCGTGTGGTGTTTCTCGTGATCCTAGCTGTAGCTCGAATGATGATTTGGACGACGCGAAAGAAGGGATTGTAAGACGATGCAAACTTTTCTCATCGTGATCTGATTTTGTATTTTAGGCATCAGCTTAGGGTCAAAGCAGATACGATAGAAAACGCTTGGATCGCATAACATTCAACAGAAGGTGGGTGAATGCAGTGAGCCTGGTAGTAAGAAAGGGGGCAATGTTGGAGTCATCCTTCCCTCCTCTGCTGACCCATGGTGTCTACGGTACGGGTCCTTCGGAACCCCTTTCCCCTTGAAAGCAAGTTAGCAGTATGTTATGAGTCATCTAGTCGTTAGTTCTCAAGATCTTCCCCATCCCCATTATTTTTGTACCTCAACCCGTATCCCAGCCCGCTTTTGTTGAAGATCTTGAAAGTTAATATGTATAAAAATCACATTACCTGCTTTTATCTACCCATCCCGCGCCCAACCCTGCATTTCTTTGCCCCACTAGACTAGGATCCCAGTCCCACCTAGGGTAGGTCCGGCTTTTTTTCGGTGTTTTCGGACACCGGAAAACAGTCAGCCTCCATTTTTGCAACCCTCAAGGGAACGGACTCTGTGAACGATATAACGGAATAATATGGAAGATAGTAAAGTTGGCATTGGCAAACCGAAAAATGCCAATCTCAAAATGGGAAAGTGTCATCTCCGAGCCTCTAAACGCTATCAGGACCCAACTGTGTACATCTACAAACGCTACTCCACACGAGGTTTTTTTCGTTCCAACGACGAAGCTCAACAGGCACTTCCCTCCCTTCATGGCTTGCTCAAACTAGAATCGTTTTACTGAAACACCATATCCGTCGTAGTAAACATGACCCCTTAGTCAGCAAAGTGAAACTAATTAAGGCGAACCCCCAATTCGCCCAGATTGAAACTGCGGAAGGAAGGCAGTCAACGGTCTCCTTAAGAGATCTCTCCCCGGCTGGAAATACATCTGAAGAGGCTACTACGATGGAGAATCGCGAATATCCATTTTTCAGAACCAGCCCAGTTAAGCTAGGCGATCAAATCCCGCGTACATTTAGTTCAGATACTCTACCGAATGAACCTTCTGATTCTGAAGAAAGACCGATACCACAAAAACGGCCTCACATCGGAGACTGACACTTACTTTTCAGACACCCAGCAACCGAAACATTAAAAAAAAAACGGTGCCGTTTCAAGGCTAGACCCTCTACGCAGAAATGCCTTAATCACAATAACAATAACTTGTCGTCTGATGTTGACGGCCACCAGTTACCTGAACAATCAAGATTTTCCCAAAGGACCAGCAAAATGCCAGGTCGTTGGAAAGACTTCTGTACGAAGGTAGGGGAGAATGTTGTAAGTAATTCCCCACAACCTGCTCCCCCTGTTTGGTGTAATCGACAGACTCCAGAAATGCTTATAAAATAAGCTAGCTTAATTCTTTTTTTGCGGTTAGTTGTATTAAGTTGAATAAAGCTTTCCTAAGTTTATTCGCCTCGGGTTATTCATTACACTATGTACACTTTTTTTTTAGCTTTTAAAATATTTTATAGTAGCATTTATGACGTGTATGCATCTGCACTGGAAACGTTCGCAGTTATAATATTTTTGGGCCACTCATTAGCCCTATTCATCCACAACACCTTCGTGGCTTTTTCGTCGGTCTCCAAGATCAACTGGATCGTCCGTCTTCTTTTATATCCAGTTATCCATAGGCTAGTAAGGACTCGTATCACTGACTGTCCATTAACACTCTACAGCCGATCTCGACCAAGAAACAATAAGTACGCCATCGTTTTAGTTCTGCATCCGTTTAAGAGCCCCTGATATTAACTGCGCTTTCTCTCAAATGCCTCTTGCATGTGTTCTACCCACAGGACAGTGTACTCCAGCAAAATAATCTGTTTCGCGGCGTCTGAGTAAAGAATTATGTCTGGATGGAGTTTAGAGGTTAGTATATGTGTGGGAATTTTAATTGTTTTCCGAGATCGACGAGCGTTTGCCAATCCGACGCGGACGATAAGTGATTGGGATCCTGCGACTTTCTTACTCAGCTTTGAACCTGCTTTTACAAAACGGATGGCTGTTCTTTATGGGATGAATTTATTGCTTTGAAAAGCTTCGGCAATAATAAGCGCCATCGCCTCTAATACCTAATCATGACGCCACCGATAGTGCCCATTCAATATGTGTTGCAATGATCCCCTCTCCAGGTACAAGGGGTACTTTGGTAAATCTATAAATGGAGGTTTGTCGCGCTTGGTAAAACGACTTAAAGCATCTGAAATAGGAATCTAGTTCGGTTGAAATTGGTGTTCCAGAGATCTGACTACAATACTTTTCGCTGATCTCCCCTATCCCACTTGGTCTACGTGTCCTGCTGGCTATAACCAGCCATTTTTCGTCTTTTTTCCTCCATCCACGATCTTCCTTTGTCCTATATCAGTTGTTGACGCTCCTTCACGGTGATTTTACCGGTTATGTTGGAAGGAATCTGTCCCAAGCCCGCTCTTCTCTGCGCGACCGAACTATTACTTTTATCCTCAGGTTCCTTTCTGCAATTGCCAATTCCTTTGTTGCACTCCATCTTCTGCCTGTCTTGACCTCAATTTCCGCGCCTGAGACTTTGGGATCTCTGGAGTTTCTATACTGGAAGGTTTTTTATCGTCCGCGAAACCATGCACTCCTCGATCAGACCTCTGAATGGTAGTTGAATGGTATTGGATGATCCATATAGAGCTGCACTGCTTAAGTTCTTAGGTAATCCTAACCATATTCGGAGGAAACTGCTAGCGCTTCTTTCCAACGTCTCTACAGTCGAGATGGGAACGCTATATGTTTAGAGTGGCCGTAATACTCGTGGCAGTCCCGATTGATCTACTTTTGCCAACCACGAGGGAAAATCAGTGCGTGTAGTTTCAATAGCTGGTGCATCCTTCAGAGCATTACAAAAAGACTTCCTTTAGCTTTTAACTGGATTGTCGGCCAACGTAGGCACTCTTCCCTCTATGATGAAGTGATGTTTTACCATACGTCCCTTTTTTATTACCACTCATGTACATTTTTTAGGCTTAAAACTCATTCTTGCCCACTCCATCTGTCTCTCAAATCCGTGTAATAGCCATCTACAGCCTGTGACTGAGTGTGTGGTGACTGTGAGAACTCCGGTATTGGAAATGGGGCCACGGCATTCCACTTCAGTGGACTTCACGAGCATGTTCATTGCGAGAGTGAAAAGCGTGACTGATAGTGTATACCGTGTAATAATTCCCCTCTCGAGTTTATGCTAGTCTGAAGATACTAGGCCGGATAAAACTCTTTGATGGAAGTGATTGTAGTAATCCAGGATAAGCTCGCAGATACTACTGGGGACGAAATGTCTGACCAAAGCTTCTTCCACGGGTTTATGCGGCATGGAACCAATCCAACCATACAAAAGCCAGGTACCCCTTATTCCTTCTTGTATACCTTATTAGTTGAAGCAATACTCCTATATGCACAACACAGCCAGCCATGCCAGGGATTCCACCTTTTTGGACCGATGTATCTATAAATCTATTTTTTAGCAGAAAAGCTGATAGCCGTGGGGAGATAACACTAAAAAATATTTTGCTCTCTGTACTCAGTAAAAAGATACTTCGAAACTGCTCAATGTTTCTTGCATTCTCTTCCTTTGGGATCCAAACTCCTTCGGCATACCTCCATTGTTCTGCGACTTTACCTCGCAGCCAAATCATCTAAATGATTTTCCATAATTTCAGAAGGCCTAGGCAACGCTTGTATACGGAATAGGACCCGTCACTCGATCCTGACGACGAACCAGATCAAGCTGCCATTACTATCAGTTTGATTTCACTCGAACTTGGCATTCTTGTGTCGAACCCAACTTCTGGGGGGTTGGGTTTAATGCGGCGATCATTGAATCTTAACTCCTCATCCCTTACAATTGGTACCATCGTCACCTTCATGTTCCATATTTTTTTATTCTCTGGCATCATTGTTTTAGAAGAAAATTAACTTTTTATAAAAATTTGTTTGGGGTGTATTTATTTATGGGTGTTACTGTTAATCATCAAGTCAAGGAAATCGGATGGTGATTAAAGTTTTAATCAATTCAGTGGCAAAACAACATCAAATCAACGAGTGACCTTTTTAAAGTGTTTTCGTTTGAAAAAATTATAATCTCATGATTTAGATTAGTTTTTAAAAAGCGAAGATATACTCACCTTTTTACCGAACTGCACAGAAAATCTGATGTTCACTGTTAAATAACATGATAATTTTCTTTTGGTGATTAAAAAGTAAAATTGTCACAGCTAGAAGTGTTTGGGAAAATAAAGTTGTCAGCCCTAATTTAAAACCTCGTTGCACTGATTTTGCCAGACAAATTCAACAAAGAAAAATCTGGAAGCTGAATCTGTTGGATTCTTCATCAATCATCTCATGGCCATTTTTGTCACTTGGAAAAGAAATAATGCAATTTACTGATGAATAAGAGTAAAAGATATAGAAAGATGAGGGTTTATATTTATTGCTCCTCATGACAGAAAGAAGTTAATGAAATACTTAGTTGAAAGTTTTACAATATTTCGGTAACGTGATGCACAATTCAGCAGCTCTGGATGCTTTTGTGGAAGTCATGAAGCTCAACTGATACTCTCCAAGTGCTACTCGTTGATTTTGTCTGTATGGCTTGAGGCATGGCCAAATCCATGGTCTTAGGATGACCTGACCTTGCCTGATCGTCGAGATTCTTACAACGAGAGCAGAATTTCTTCAGTCATCTGGTTATTTTCGCACAACAAACTTTTTTAGTTACTTCCGCGGTATTATACTCCTGTTCGAAATCATAAAGCATAAGTTCTCGAATTATACTATTTGGCATATTCATCTGTACCAGTTTCAAATTATACACAAAGTGAATCAATACACAGCGTGTCAGCACACCAACTACCACGATATTACCAACAACAGCAGGCACCTCTTGAACTGCTCAAGTCACATGATGTGTGCGTCACCATGCAACCCACGTAACCGATTTTTACCATGTAACCATGTAACCTGTCTTGTGTTACTTCGAGTTGAGATGGCCAAGTAACCGATATTGTACTGTGAAATACAAGAAAAAAATTCACATGCATTTTTTATATAAGCGCAAAAATATTTAAACAGTTTTATTATATATATATATACGTGTATGTGTGTGTGTGCACATGAGATAGTGTTTAATATATAGAAAATATTTACAGATATGGACATATATATATTTACTTAATTTTGTTACTAGCCAATGTTAATGAATATATTATTTGTTATATATATATATATATATATATATATATATATATATATATATATATATATATTAATAGTATGAGCCAATCCTGAAGATGACCGTTAATAATAATAATAATAATAATAATAATAATAATAATAATAAAATATCAAATTAAAAAACACCAGGCTACGATCGCATACATGGATTCTGGTTTAAAAATTCGCCTCCGTCCATGACAGATTAGCACTCGAAATGAACAGATGCATACAAAAGTAGAAGTGCCGGAATGGATGACTAAAAGAAAGACCACATTGATCCAAAAAGAACCCCTCAAAGGAAACGGCCGAAACAACTACTGACCTATAACATGCCTACCTATGATGTGAACAATACTAGCAGCACATATAAGGGAAGAGATTTACGACTGCTAACAAGGCACGGATTGTTTCCCCACGAACAGATAGGATACCACAAAGGATCCAAAGGCACAGGAGAGCTAGTCTGCATCGATCAACATATCCTTAACGAGAGCAAGAGGAGACGGAAAAATCTAGTCATGAGCTGGATTGACAACAAAAAGGCATATGATATACTTCCGCCAAACTGGATTATAAACTGCCTCCAAATATACAAAATATCAGATGATATAAGCTTTATCGAAAAAACCCATGAAAACCTGAAGAGTGGAATTGACAACAGTAGGAGGAAAAGCTTAGCTGAAGCAAAAATCCAAAGATGTGTATTCCAGGGAGTTTCACTATCTCCATTACTATTTGTAATAGTGATGATGCTACTCACCCACATACTCAGAAAATGTACAGCCGAATATAAATTTAGTAAATCGCAGGAAAAGCACCTAAGATACATGGATGACATCAAACTGTTTGCAAAATATGAAAAAGAATTGGAAACTTTAATACATGCAATCTAAATATATAGTCAGGACATAGGAATGTAATCTTCTATAGAAAAAAGTACCGTGTTAGTAATGAAAAGCGGCAAACGACTCGTGACGGAAGGAATGGAACTACCAAATCAAGAAAATATTAGAACGTTCGGTGAAAAGAAAAGGTACAAATACTTGGGAATATTGGAAGCTGACACTATCAAACAAGTGGAGATGTAAGAAAAAATTAAGAAATAGTATCTCAGGAAAATCAGAAAGCTACTCAAGACAAAACCATATAGCAGAAACCTTCTCAAAGAGATAAACACCTGGGCTGTCCCTCTTCGTACGATATTCGGGACAATCCGTGATGTGGACCAGAGAAGAACTTAAACAAATGGGCCAGAAAACAAGAAAACTAATGACAATACAAAGAGCATTACATTCTCGAGATGACGTTGACAGATTATATATGTCAAGAAAAGAAGGGGGAAGAGGACTTGCCAGCATTGAAAACAGCATTGACGCATCAATACAATGACTTGAAGACTAAATAGAAAAGCGCGGAGAAAGACTGATTGCAGCCATCAGAAACAATATTGACGACACGAGAAGCAACAGAACAAAAATAACCAGAAAACAAAAATGGGAAGAAAAACAACTCTATCGACGTTTTAAGCGACTAATAAGCAACATCCCGTATAAGAAAACGTGGATGTGGCTATAAAAGTGAAACCTTGAGAGAGAAACTGAATCTCTTTTAATAGCAGCACAAAACAACGCCATACGAACTAATCATATCAAAGCAAGAATAGATAAAACTCAACAAAACAGTACCTGTAGGCTATATAGTGATAGAGACGAAACTATCAATTAAATTAGCACAGGATGAGTATAAGACTAGACACAACTAGGTAGGCAAGGTGATCTACAGGGAATTGTGCAAAAAATCTAAATTTGACTATACGAACAAATGGTATAAGTGTAACACGATCCTTGTCGCGGCAACGGTTAATGTAACAAGATCCTTGGTCACTGCACCAGTGATGTAATGCCGTAACCTAACTCCACTGGACCGAAATCCTTCACATTTTCAGCCGGGATTCTGTAGGGTACAGTGTTACAGGTTAGACCTAATTGTCCGGGAATCCTCTCAACAGCCCATGTTGTGACTGATCCTGTTGAGCGGTTATCAGGTCCAAAGATTATCTGCTGGTCCACTTGCAGGCTCGTCGAGCTGGAATCGTGTTAGCTTCAGAAAAATCAACCAAACCGATCTGATTTTATGTAAGGGTTTTTTTTAATAAAAATAATAACACCAACAATACATGAAATAAACACAATTCATAAAGGAAAAGTAATTAAATTGAAATGTCTCTTATATACAAACAGTACCTCGAGTGTTGGTTATTAGAGAGAGGTGGTTTTTGTCTTAACCTTTTTCGGTTTGGCAGCTTGTTTAGTGATTTTTCTTTTATCGGGTTTGTCAACGACACATACGCACGCGGAACGCCTGATTCAATGTGTTATATAGTCATCTACACGTTCATTCAGCATCACAACGACACCATAATTAAGACGCATGAAGGAAGGAAGACGCAAGAAGAATTATGATGCAGGAAGGAAGACGCATGAAGACTTCTTTACAATTATATTTACCTCTCACTTTATTGCAAGGGTTCGAAAGGTTAGCATGTGAGAGGATGCTGGAGACCGAACGTAAACTTCATATTTTGACCCCACTGTTATGACCGTCACGTTGTGTCTTGTTCTCCTGATGTTGGGGTCCACTCTATCGGGGGTTTTCCGAGTGCCCCCTCGGTCTGGTGTAGCTTTCCCTACCACATCTCGTCTCTAACCCTCTGGGAGTCTGCTGGCAACTGCTTCGGGGGTTTTCCGAGTGCCCCCTCGGTCGGGTGTGGCCTTCCCTACCACATATGGTCTCTACTGTCTGGAATTCGACTGGCAACTGCATCGGGGGTTTCCGAGGTCCCCCTCGGTCGGGTGTGGCCTTCCCTACCACATCTCGTCTCTAACCCTCTGGGAGTCTGCTGGCAACTGCTCTGGGACCCAAACTCAACTGAGTTAAATAATAACTCAACGCCCACACGATCGCCTACTGGATCTTTGAAATCGAATGTTTAATCGTCATCAAGCGGAAATAACTGTCATGCAGTTCAGAGGTTACTCTCTTCCGGTGCATGACTGTAATGGCACAATGAAACCTTCACCTTGTCCCATATCATAAGCCTTAATCCGCCCACGCGATCTCTTTCGATTACTGGCCATTGGAATGTGTCACTTCCTTCCGGTGTATTACCTTGGAATAGTATTTTTGGGCCGGGTCGAAGGTCAAAATATAACAAATGTCCGACGGGTTTTCTCGCTGTATGACATCACATCCGCTCAGAGATAATTTCCTCACGCCGAGCCTCGGCAGTCTCATACACGTCAATAATCACGGTACGGACCGACAGTAATCACCCTATCTGTCACAGCAAAAAAAAACAAAAAACCCCTCTCCCATCGGCTCGGGGCGAGTCTTATGTATTGAAAATATCCTCGTGGTACTACGCTAATCACGTGGCCACGCATAATTAATTCATCTGTCCTCTAGCGCATGTACCAACTTCCGACATTGCCCAAAGTACCTTTTCATGTCGTGATTTTCTTGTGTCCTACTTTCAGATATAAACAATTCGTATAAACATCAATTATTGAGAACAGCGTTTATTTTTAGAATGTACGTTTTTTTTCTGTAACCAATACGCATTATATTCCCAATTTTACGAGTAAAACTCTATAGAACAATCATTATCAACCAGCAAGAAAAGACTAACCTTTTTCTGTTAATTTCACATGATATTTTTATTTTTTTAATACACCAAAGTCCTCACGGCCAATCAACCTCTTGGGTTTTTTCGAAGACACACCTTATATATATATATTCATGCAATTTAATTTTTGGCTATTTTGACCACTCTTTTATTATTCTGTCTCGTGTAGTTCTCTAGTAGCTTGATATCGGAGTTTACACAATCTCCAAGGAATTTTACTTACTCTATTATAAGTGCTCAAATGTCACCTTTGGCACTAATCAAGCTCATTATAGAGTCATATTCTGTTTAGAATTTATATCATATTTGATTACAAATAAACAAATGAATTTACCATATAATTAGCATTTAATTATCTTCTCTATTGAAATACGAAAATGTACTGCACGAATGAGAGCACAACCAATACAAAATGATTATAAAGTTACAAATTAAACTGAAAATGGCTTTATTCTCAAAGTGCAGTTTAATACAATTGCGCAAACAAAAATCTCGCAACAGCATGCTCTTTTTTATATTATGTATAATAAAAATCATATCAATTTAATATATGTTGGTCATTACTGAGTTTTCGCGTCAGCCACATCCAGTGAAATCAATTGACAACAAATCTCTTATCCTTGTTACCATAGTTTGACGAGTTTCAGTTCGTTCTATGATTTCTATCAATCTTTTTGCAAATATCTAGACGAGATTTACTCAATTTTCAGTTCCTGGCCAGAGACATATGTTTATTTGCTATCTTTTGATTTTACTTCCTGTTCCGTTGAGACGACGATATTCACAATTCTTTTCTTTGTTTACTATGCGAAAATCTCTTGTCGACTGATCTGGATTCGGTGATCGGTTTCAGAATTCTATTCTTTAAGAAAATTTCGGTTTTGTGCTTATACAGATGATTTAAATGGAAAAATCGCAGTCAATCATCGTTCATCCAGTCATGCCTATTTTATGATATTTTTAAAAAATATCATAAAAGTTTAACATATGATTTTTATCATTAAGGGTTTTCGGACTATTGTCTTCATCTTTATTTCCACAACGTTTCGGCCGATATGTCCTCCGGCCTTCTTCAGATGTTTGTCAAACTCGGGAACCTTCACAGAACTTTGAACTACGTCCTTTATTGAAACCACGGGGGTCGCCTGTTCTGATTCCGTTTGCCATAACCGGGTACAAGTGTTAAGTATTCCTGTATATTACTCGCCTGTAGTAACGATTGAACCTGCAACCTTCAGATGATTGTCTTCTTAGAAGCTCAGGGAACCAACGTCTATAACCGTTACGCCATGTGTCCTGCTGGACAATTCGGAGTGAATTTTTGGGTATTATAAACTTAATGTTCTTACTTTAGCTAGAATTACTACTATTATGTATGATTTTTTTTACCTGTGCTCATATTCAGATTTCATTTTTTTTTTTTTACCTAGCCCTCTTGATTATCGGTTCCCATATTGTATTCAACTCTATACTTGGTCTACTCAGCAGGTCATTGTAGCCCAACATATGTGCTGATTCCTTAAGGCGTCTAATCCTCCAATGTTCAGCCCTATCAATTATTTCAACTTTGTCCCATTAGGGGAGATGATTTCCATTTTCCTTCCATATATGGTCCGCCATACCCGACGTTGTGGAAATAACAATAAAGATGAAGACAATAGTCCGAAAAACCTTAATGATAAAAATCAAGCTTCAGAAATTTAGACCATTTAACATATGAGTTCAAAACTTTCTACGTATTGGAACAGCAATAAATTTCCGATATATTATAAAGAGAGATCCCTCGTTAAGGAGATATGTCATGTAATTCTCAACCATTTGATTGATAAGTTTCTTATTTTTCACCCTAAACCAACCACTTGATATGTTTTTTAGGCCAACCTGACTGTATCATCTGTGGATAAACACTGACTATCAAATTTAGATGGACTCTCTGTATTGCTTTAAAAGCAATCCTCTTTTTCATATCATAATGATTTATACGTGAGGTGGCCTATTTTTTAGTTACTCTTAGTATGTACAAGCCAACATACTGACAATACTTTTAACTGCTTTGTCTTGGGATTGAACTATGTGAACTGGTTCCTCACTAAATTATCATAATTCTTGTCTCAGATATCAACTCGGCAAATACATAAAATTCGCTTCGAACTCTTTAAGTTTATTTTCAAGAATAAACTTTTATCAAAGTTTGCAAAATCCGAAAAATGTAACTTTAATAAATTTAAACAGAAATTTAAAGAAAATGCGAGACAACTTTGGCTACAGCTGCTTTTTCTTTGTCACCATTTTAACACATAAGTAAAAACAAATCCCACAAATCAAAAGAACTATATATCCAAGAAAACAAAATATATTCACATTTTGATTTTGTCTGGGCTTTATAGTTTAAAATTTCGAGAATGTGGTTTGTACGATCTCAACTGGCCTTTTATTATCACCTTCTAAGTCAATTTTCACTAGAGAAAGGAAAAAGTTGTAATGGAGTTATAAGATTAAGTGTTCGTACATTTAGCGGAGCCCGTTTTGTCTATGTTGTCATTGGAGATACGATTCTAATAAACACGACGTACAAAAATCTTCATGAAATATCTTGAGAAATCATTTGTGGAAAACTTTGGAATATGAAAATAAATGCTAGTAACTCTCAAGGAGAGGGAAATTCCCGAGGTGTAATGGCTAACGTGCTGGACTGTGACATCATAGTAAGCGACTTCGAACTCTAGTCACACTATTACGTTCACTTTCGGACTAATACCCTTAATAAAAGTATGAAACCTTTATTCCCCCCTGCAATGGGTTAAAAAGAACCACTACTGTCCTTCTAAAAGGATCACTTTGGCATTAAATAAACCACGAAGATTGATATGTCATTAAACAAAGAACCCGAGAAACAGTCCTGGAAGAAAGTCAGTTTTTGTCTACGTTGCAAAGTTTGTTTGTAATTATTATTATTATTATTATTATTATTATTATTATTTTACTCCTTGCATGTTTTTCTCACAAGTATAAGCGCACCAGCTAGAACTGGTATCACTGTCACCCTTATGTTCCACAGCCTTTTTAGTTCTTAGGCAAGGTCTAACTATTTTTTATCATTAAGGGTTTTCGGACTATTGTCTTCATCTTTATTGTTATTTCCACAACGTTTCGGCCGATATGTCCTCCGGTCTTCTTCAGGTGTTTGTCGAACTTAGGAACCTTCACGGAACTTCGAACTACGTCCTTTATTGAATCCACGGGGGTCGTCTGTTCTGATTCCGTTGGCCATAACCGGGTACAAGTGTTAAGTATTCCTGTATTGTTACTCGCCTGCAGTCAGGACTGAACCTGCAACCTCCAGATGATTGTCTTCTTTGAAACTTAGGGAACCAACGCCTATAACCGTTACGCCATGTGTCCTGCTGGACAGATGGCGGTTATGGTTATAAAAATCATCAAGCTTCGTCATCGAAATTTAGACGTCTAACTATTTGTCTATCTTTTCACCTAGTCTTGTATTCCTTGTGCGTTAGTTTGCTGCATTCGCTTATTATGTGATTCACTGTTTCATCTTTGTCACTACATAACCCACACCTGTTATTCTTATATCTATTATTATCTATTTTCGCTTTCATATGATTGGTCTTTATGGCGTTATTTTGTATTGCTTTTAAAAGAGATTCAGTTTCTCCTTTTTGTAGCCATGTCCATGTTTTCTCGTGTGCAATCTCGCCAGTTTGTCGCTAGAAACATTCATACAGTTGTTTTTTTTTCTATTTCAGTTTCCGAGTTATTATTGCTTTTCTGTCTGTACTTATACTGCCAATACTGTTACTGGCCGTTGTAGTTAAACTTTGATCTTTTTAATGTATTCACCAAGTCCTTGTATTGATGGATCTTCGCAGTCCTTAATGCTAGCGAGTCCCCTTCCTTCTTTTCTTAACACACAGTCTCTCTATGTTATCTTGCAACATTAAATATGTCTCTGAAATAGTGTTTCCTGATTAGAAACAGAATTTCCCACAAACACGTTGCTTTCAACTGCTCCATTTGGAAACAAATATAAACACACTATATCCACGTACATTTTGCACTTCTAGTGCAAATGCTAACCAACATAACCGGATGCATTTTTATTTATATATAAAACGTCGATGTCATTGTTACATAACATTTGATTCGTGAGTGTGTTAAAATTTCTCATTCGTTTACTGCTGCATAAAGAAAATTGATTGTGATTAAACTGGGTGCATTAAAAAATGAGTTGTTCTAATTAAAGCTGAAACCTGCTGATTTTACCAAAAGCCACCTTAGCGGTAGCCACAGGACTAAATCTACAGCAAGAAATTGAGCCTGCCTAATTTTCTCTTTTATTCCAAGGTGCTGTGACGATTTTCTATATAAACCCAATGTCCGTTTTAACGTTTAGTTTCTCTTAAGAAAGACATAAAAACGTGCATCATAAGATCTAAAAACATAACTGGCAGTGTTAAATACGAGAGGATAAGTAAACATTTAACATTGGAAAATAATCGAATCATTTAAGTAATTTTCAAATACTATATATGTTTAAGTATCTTAATTTTTAAAAGTATGTAGATATGAAAATTCTCCCTTCTCAATCAGTAGTTTTCGCGATCACTCGATTCTTTCGTTGTTTTCGGTCCTTACTTTTGCAACTGTTTCTCAAACTTTTTGCTTGATGTACCCTTTGTAATTCAATTTCTATTGACTCCAAAATTTTAGTCGCAATGAATGTCATAAGAGGGGTTAATTTTGTTTTTTAAGATGATTTTTTTTTCAAGATTAGAATTTTTACAAAGTACAACTAAATGCTATTATAAATGGAATACTGAATCATGTAATAATACTCACTCCAACAAAATACCTGGCGATTTTGAAATTGACTAAACAAGTGAAGATGCGGATCTTTTCGATTACAATGGGATTCTCATCTTTTATTTAGTTTTCATTTTATTCATTAAAAATCGGTTACTATCGATAAGAATTAAGATTTCCGACATTATATTTCAATTTTACTTTTTGATTATTTTTCTTTGTCATTTAAATCTTTATTTTTATTCTTATCAAATAATATCCTCTTTTTTCCTAAAAAAGACCTAATAAGTATCGGCACAGAGCTGTTGTATGTAGGTCCTTAGCTGGACGTCCTGCCTTTGCTCGTCTCTGTGAGGGGATCCACAGGAGTACGTCACTTATGAGTTCATTTCTAGTTCTCCAGCAATGTCCTGCTTGTCTGTTTCTGCTAACTTAGTTTTCGTGATGGGTGGTAAGTGGCCGTATAGCTGCTGCTTTATGGGATGCTGCCTTCAGGACTTGTTCAATATTGCTCACAGCATTTTTGTGTAGTTGGCATCAAGCTTTTTCAACATACGTTTAGTTAGCCTCCATGTAGTGCATCCATACAGCAGTTTCGACACGACCGCGGCTTGAAAAAAACTGCGTTTCATTTTATTGGTCGGCTATGACTTCCACATGACTGATAGCCTATCGATAGCTGTCAATTGAGTACTTATGCTAAACTGAATTGTTTGATATATAACTGTTTTTGACATTGAAACTGTACTTACGCTAAACTGAATTGTTTGAATTAGAACTGTTTGACAAAACCGAATAGTTTGAAATAGAAATGTTTTTGACAATTAAACTATGTACTCATGCTACACTGAATTGTTTGAAATAGAACTGTGATTATTCGAATAAAATGAATTTGGCATTAAATAACCTACAAAGGTAGATATGCCATAAAATCCAACCAACCAACCAACCAACCCTGTACAAATCCTTTGGTGACGGTACCGAGCGCACCAATTACAATTGGTATCACCGCCACTTTCATGTTCCATAGATTTTTCAATTCTCTAACAAGGTCACGGTACTTATCTCTATTTTCGCTTACAGCCGAAACGGCAACGTCCACTATTCGGCAGCTTCTTTTTATTGTTGACCATCACAAGGTCTGGTCTTCTGGCCGATATTATCTGATCCGTTAGTATATTACAACCCCAAAAGATATTTTGCGTCTCAAATTCCTAGGACGGATTCTGGATTTTGCCGATAACATTTGTTCATATAGTCTAACTTAAATTTTTTGCACAATTCCCTGTGGATCACTTTCCCCACTCAGTTGTGTCTAGTCTTGTACTTTCTTTGCGCTAATTTACTGCATTTACTTATGTGATCGTTTCTTCTTCTTCTTCTTCTTCTTCTTCTTCTTCTTCTTCTTCTTCTTCTTCTTCTTCTTCTTCTTCTTCTAGTTTTCTACACCAGTGTTAGCTGATGGTATCTAACTGGAGTTTGAGTTACAGCAAATCTCCTCAAGTCTCCAGGACTCTCCTCAGTCTTCTGGCCGATCTTAATAATTCTGTAGTTTGGATCGTCTCCACTCGTTCTGTTAGTTCCAAGTCTTCCAGTCCCTGTAGCAATCTTTTGGTGACTGTACCAAGAGCACCAATTATCACTGATATCACCGTCACTTTAATGTTGAAAAGATTTTTTCAATTCTCGGGCAAAGTCCAGATACTTATCTCTCTTTTCGTTTTTTTTCAGTTTTACTTTGTGTTCATCCGGGACAGCAAACTCCACAATTAGGCAATTCTCTTTTTCTTGTTGATTATTATAAGGTCTGGTCATCTGGGCGAGATTAGGTAATCTGTTAGAATGTCAAAATCCCAGAAGAGTTTGTGCGTCTCATTCTCCTGGACAGATTTTGGGTTGTTCGTACGATCAAGTTTAAACATCTTGTACAATTGCCAGTGGATCACCTTGCTCACTCAGTCGTGTCTCGTCTTATATTCTTTCAGTGCTAATTTTCTGCATTCGCTTATTATGTAATTGATGGTTTCGTCTCTATCACCACATGACATATGTCTGCAATTTTGTCGTCTCATCTATTCTTGCTTTAATATGACTGGCGCTTATGGCGTTGTTTTGAGCTGCTATTAGAAGAGATTCAGTTTCTCTATTAAGGTTTCACTTTTAAAGCTCCGTCCAGGTTTTTTCGTGTGAGATGTTGCTTGTTGGTCGTTTAAAATATCCATACAGTTTTTTTTCTTCCCATTCATGTTTTCAAGTCATTTCCGGTCTGTTGGTCCTCATGTTGTTAGTATTTTTTCTGGTGGCGGTGATCAGTCTTTCTCTGCAGTTTTCTATGTAGTCTTCAAGTCGTTTTATCGATGTGTCAACGCTGTCTTCAATGCTGGTAAGTCATCTTTTGCCTTCTTTTCTTAACACATACAATCTGTGAACGACATCTCTGGGATGTAATGACTTAGGCAAGGTCATTTGTTTTTTTGTTCTCTGGTGCATTTGTTTAAGTTCCCTGGTCCACTTCAAGAATGGTCTTGGATATCTTACGAGGGGGACAGTCCAGGTATTTATCCCTTTTATAAGGTTTCTGCATTTTAGTTTGGTTTTGAGTTGATTTCTCGTTCCCCTAAGGTATTTTTAAAAAATGTTTTCTTTCATCTTCACTTGTTTGATAG
Organism: Sepioteuthis lessoniana; assembly: GCA_963585895.1. Classification (NCBI taxonomy): domain Eukaryota; kingdom Metazoa; phylum Mollusca; class Cephalopoda; order Myopsida; family Loliginidae; genus Sepioteuthis; species Sepioteuthis lessoniana. The sequence continues at coordinate 55,807,936 of OY757921.1, forward strand.
TTGCAGTTTCCAATATTCCCAAGTATTTGTACATTTTGTCTTCGAGCGTTCTAATTATTCCAGATTTGGTAGTTCCATTTCTTCCGTCATGTGTCGTTTTACGCTTTTCATTATTAACATGGCACGTTTTTCTCAGCCAAATTCTATCCCTATGTCCTGACTGTATATTCATACTGAGTGTATTAGAATTTCCAATTCTTTTTCGATTTTGGCAAACAGTTTGATATCGTCCATGTACATTAAGTGACAAATCTTTTTCTTCGATTTACAAAGTTTATATCTGGCTGTACATTTTCCGAATATGTGATTGAGAGGCATCATCACTATTACAAACAGTAGTGGTGATAGTGAAACTCCCTGGAATACACATCTTTGGATTTTTGCTTCAGCTAAGCTTTTCCTCCTACTGTTGTCAATTCCACTCTTCAGGTTTTCATGTTTTTTTTTCGATAAAGCTTATATCATCTGATATTTTGTATATTTGGAGGCAGTTTATAATCCAGTTTGGCGGAAGTATATCATATGCCTTTTTGTTGTCAATCCAGCTCATGACTAGATTTTTCCGTCTCCTCTTGCTCTCGTTAAGGATATGTTGATCGATGCAGACTAGCTCTCCTGTGCCTTTGGATCCTTTGTGGTATCCTATCTGTTCGTGGGGAAACAATCCGTGCCTTGTTAGCAGTCGTAAATCTCTTCCCTTATATATGCTGCTAGTATTGTTCACATCATAGGTAGGCATGTTATAGGTCAGTAGTTGTTTCGGCCGTTTCCTTTGAGGGGTTCTTTTTGGATCAATGTGGTCTTTCTTTTAGTCATCCATTCCGGCACTTCTACTTTTGTAGGCATCTGTTCATTTCGAGTGCTAGTCTGTCATGGACGGAGGCGAATTTTTAAACCAGAATCCATGTATGCCATCTTGGCCTGGCGTTTTCCAATTTGGTTACCTTTTTGATGTTGTTCTGTGTGAATCGATGAGTATTTTCGCCTTCAGTCTTTCTTCGATTCTTTCAAACACTTTTTTCCATGTTGCTTATCCACTCGATTTTTCTTCCCGCGCATCCGGTTGTTTGTAAGTTTTCTTGTCATCTTCCTTTACTTGCTGTAGAATTTTTTTCGTTGTTTTGGAATGTCCTGTTTTGTCTGTATTGTTTACGCTGTCTCGATATTTTTTTAATCTTCCTTCTTTCGCCAGTACTTTCTGGTTTATTTCCTCAAGTTGCATCGTCATTTTTCTTTTAATGCCTTTTCCTTTTTGTCCCATGTTTGTCTTTGTTTTCTTTTTTTTGTTGTAGATTTCTTATCTGCGTCTCCAGTCGAATTTCCCATCTCGGTTTTGAGTTTATGTTAGTGTTTTATAGAGGAACCCCCATATTTGATTAACTAATTTCGCTTCTGCGTAGATTAGTTCGTTTAATTCCCCGATGTTTTTAGTTGAGATGTGTTTATAATTTGTTTATTTTTTCCGTTTCTGCTGTAACTGTTTTTCAGTTTTTGTTTCTTTGTGATAGTAATCTAGTCTTTTGTTTATTCATAATTCTCTTTAGATTTTTTATCTTCTTTTCCTCTTCTTGTATTAGTGTTCTGTGTGGTTTGGGTGTGTGGTATTACGATTGTAATTAGTTTGCGGTTTATGTAGTTTGAAGTATTCTTGTTTTTCGGTATTTGGTGTGTCGGTTATGATATTGGTGTACTCTGTTTTGTTTGCATTCACATGGAGGCCAATGCCACCTGTTCCAGACTATACAGCAGGGATTCGGCTTGGGTAGTTGTATTTGCAAGAAGCGCTATGTCATCTGCGTAGTCCGTGTCCGTAATAGTTCGTCGGGGGTATCGTCTTCTTCTTGCCTGTTTTAGTGTAAATCAATTTTCTTTCATTAAATCTATCGATGTTCGAAGTACGTTGTCTTGATAGACTATGAACAGATATAGGGCTAAATTATTTCCTGGCAGCACACATGTGACAATGTCAAATTAGTTTGTGTCTTCATCCGGGGAGCGATATTTTACTTTCGTTCGTGTTTTTATAGAGCATCATTATGGCTGTGATAGTTTCGTTGGGGAGACCATAGGCTAGAAGTATTTGCCTCATCTTCCCTCTGTGTATAGAGTCAAATACCTTGGAGAAGTCTACAAATAAGAGTGTCACCCGTGTTTTTTTTTGCGCGAACCCTTACTTAGATTCGATGGATTGACAGAATTTGTGATGTTATTGAGCGCCTTTTCCGCAAACCGTTTTGATTCTTTCGAAGAATTTTCTCAATTTTCGGTTCGATGCGCTTGAGTAGCAGATCATTATAAATCTTAGCTGCTATGGAAGTAAGGGGTATGCCTCGGTAGTTCTCAGCAATTCCGAGGTCACTTTTCTTGGGGAAAGGGAGGATGCAGCCTTTTGTTCATCTCTCTATTGTGTTCCGGTTATATACGGTGTTGCAGTATCAGAGCAGTAAGTCATCGAATTTTCTTGTCTTCCATACTTCTGGTCGTATTTCAAGACCGACAGCTTTCCTGTTTTGAATTTTTATTTGTACTAGGTCGAATTCTTTTTTAATAGATTGTCCTAGTTTGATGTCTAGTTAGTTATTAATAATTTTTGTGATAGGTTTATTCGTGACTTTAGGCGATTTCCCAGCTGATTCTTGAAATGTTCTTTCCCCACATGTATTCGTTCTTCTTGACTGGTAGCTTTTATTTTAGCTCAGAAAGTGCTTTTTCTTTTACTCATTTCATTCACTGTCTGTCACGCTATTCGAGATTGTCTGACTTCTATCAAGTTTCTAATTTTATTGATTCGTTCTTTTTGGTATGTGTTAATTAGCTGTCTTCGTGCTTTCACAAGTTTCTGAGCATTGGAATTAGTTGAGTTCCTTTTATTACATAGGGGTGCAGTTCTCTTGTCACGTTTTTTTCTTAACTGCTAATGTCTCCCCCAGAAACCTATGTTATTATTATTATTAGTTATTATGTTTAAATTTTAACCATTCCGTGTATATAGGATTTGTTGTTTCGTAAATAAATATTACGAGGTGGGGGTTTATCTGGGATATTTCCTGTGAAATCACAAGACGAATCTTCTTAAAAAGTCACGTGACTAATTATCGAAATAAACTAAGGAACCATATTTGTAAGACAAGGAAATTCACGAGGTCGACTATGGAATTAGGGAAAAGGAAAAACAATAAAAAAATGAGTAGTTGGACTTTTAATTAAGTTAAAACTTAAGGAATATAAAGGGGGGATTTTTTAACACTCAAGTTAAACCTCAGAAGTCATGGGAAACAGCATAGTGGATGTGAAGTAAGGTGGATGAACCCAACATAGGATCAACAGCGCATTTCACCAGATGCTGGGTCGAAGAACCTCACTGGTCAATGGCCAGGACCAAATAGTTCAGCCAGAAAACAATTGCTACTAATCTATTCTAACTAAAAAAATCAGTGATCAATTTGTGTCAATACTTTTGTGCAGTATAGTAAAGTAAATTGTAGTGATTGGGTTGTATTGGTTGACAATCACAAAAGCAAAGTAAGAACTTTTCTTAATCATATTTTTTGATATTCGCTTGGAAGAGTAAAATAAATGTCTGACCGGGATTAAATTTATTCAGTTACTTATGTGAGGCAAATTAAGTTTTCTAATCTTTAAGGGTGGTAAAAGAGAATTTTGATAGAGCCAGATATTCAGACAGAGAGGAAGATAGGGAGAACATATTTATACTCGAGTGAATTTTGCAATATTTTGGTAACATGAGGTACAATTCGGCAGTTTTTGATTCTTTTGCCGCTGAGGTCATGAAGGTGACGAACTATGCCAGACTGTGAGATGCCGAGCTGGCCAGATACTCTCCAAGCGCTACTCACCGGATTTGCCGAGGTCATTAAGATGACGTACCGCACTGAACTGTGCGATACCGAGCTCGCTTGAAACTCACTAGATATATACATGTATGAGTTGCAACAAGAGCGAAAATTCTTGAAGAAGCAGTAGGTTACTGTATTGTGATCAATTGCGCCTTCACCTTTCGTACAACAAATGTTTTCGATTGTTTCTGCATCGATATGGTCGAGTTCGAAATCGGAAAGAATAAGTTCCCGAATTATATTGCATGTTCATTTGTGCGACTTTCAAATTACATACGGAAAAAAGCAATGTACTGTAAGCGCACCAACTACCACGATACTTCCAACCAAAGCGGGTGCCTTTCACGACTTAAATAACTTAAGTCACATGATATATTCACTGCAAACTAGCACGTACCAAAATATTACAAAAGTTTTGACACGCCCTAGTATATAAACAACAAAAATTGATTTTAAAAACGAGTTTGACTGTTTCCGTGCAGAGTGATTTCAAGACAAAAGTCAAGTGTTCAGCGAAATACAGGAAATGCTATATAACTTAACGGATGTACAGATGAATCAATCTTAAAATTTCCAACCTGAAACCGAGAAATTCTTTTTAAAAAATTCGAACGGATTTCCGATGAATCGACTCACTATGTCGCAGATTGTGACAATCTATCGAATCATCGAAAGAGTACGTGCAAAAAATCTTGAGGCAACACTACTAATGTTAGATTTAAAGTCATTTGGTTCCATGCAAAGGAAAGATGAAGCGAATATTACTAACATAAGGTCTCTTCAAAGAAACTCACCGCTGTAAAGATTCTTTACAAAGGCACGAAATCAATGGTTTGCTCATCTGATGATGAAATCGACTTCTTCGATATCGTCACTAAATTCTTGCTAGGAGATACATGCACCATATATATTTATAATCCACTTCGATTACGTACAACGAATGTCAATAAATCTGTTAAAAGAAAATGGTATTACATTAAAAAAAAAAAGCAGAAACAATGATAGATGCAGTCTATGCAGATGACTTAGCGTTTCTTGCTAATATACCTGCCTTAGCCGAATCCGTACAACATAGTCTGGAGCAGGCTGCAGGAAGCATTAACCTTAACAAGAATGTAAATAAAACAGAGTTCATATATTTTAAACCAGAAGGGGCAATTTCCAGTTTAAACGGTAAGCCCCTGAAATTAGTAGACTAGTTCACATACCTCGGCAGCCGCATCTCATCAACTGAAACCAATGTCAACATACCCCTAGCGAAGGCGTGGGCTGTTATCAACAGGTCATCGAGCTAATAGAAATCTGATCTTTCTGATTAAATAAAACAGTATTTCTTCCAAGCTATGTCTGTGTCAGTACTACTAGATGGATGCACCCCCGAAACTCTTATTAAACGCTCGGAGAAAAAGCTAGATGAGGACTACAAAAGAATGCTACATGCTGCAATGAACAAATCTTGCAAGCAGCACCCCACAAAACAGCAGCTGTACGACTATTCACCTCCCATCTCACAAGTCAATACAGTAAGACGAATAAGACATGCGGGCACTGCTGGTGATGTAAGGACAAACTCAAAAATGACGTCCTCCTATGGACGTACCAGTGCTGACTGATTGGTCAAGACTTACTTCCATCAGCTCTATACGAAAAAGACCTGCCATCCGGTGAAGGATTGTTAGAAACTAAAAGTAATGCTGAAAATTGAATAATAGTAATAAACTGCCAGATAAAGCGAAAGGAATAGAACTGCCAGAAGAAGAAAGAATCAGAACGCTTGGAGAAAAAGAAAATTACAATACTGGAAGCAGACACCATCAAACATTTTGGAATGTCCTGTTTTGTCTGTATTGTTTGATCCTGTCTCGATATCTTTTTAGCTTTCCTTCTTTCGTCAGTATTTTCTGATTTATTTCCTTGAGTTGTTTGTTTTACATGTGTTGCTTTTCTCTTTTCGTCCCAACATATTTCAGCGTTTTTCATCTGTCTAATCATATTTCTCTATAGTCGTAGATTTCTTATCTGTGTTTCCAGTCGAATTTCCTATCGAGGTTTTGAGTTTGTTTCGCTCCTGCATAGATAAGTTCGTTTAATTCCGTGATGTTCATTAAGATATTTGTTAATAATTCGTTTATTTTTTTAGTTTCTGCTTTGTTTTCCAATTTTATTTTCTTAGCGATGGTATTCTAGTCATCTAGGCATAATTCTCTTTAAAATCACTATATTCATTTTTTCTTCTTGGGTTAGTCTTTGTTCTAAGTCGTTTGGGTATGAAGTGTTTCGATGGTTATTTGCAGTTCAGTTCGGTTAGAAGAATCTTGATTTTCATTATTTCGTGTATTCATTATTGTATTAAGGTCTTGTTGATGTGATTCCCTAATTATTTGTTGGTTTATTTCTGATATTTCAAGACCAGAAAACCAACCTTTCTTTATTATCGCCCCAACATAGTGCGTCTTTGGCTTGTTGTCTGAAATCTAGCGCATTCTTTTCAGATTTCTATCGCTCTTTGTGTTGGGTTGCTCCTAAAGTAACAGTAAAATGCAAGTTTGTTGTTTTCCTTAGTCCATTTTCTGTGTTGATGTTTTTGATTTCTGTGGTTGCTTAGGTCATCGTTCGTGTACCTGAAAAAAGAACAGCAAACATTCGCTGAATGTTAGCTATCAAGGGAGTACTTGCCAATCATGACACTAGACCTGTAGTCTGTGTCCTAGGTGGTGTCATGTTTTGATTTTTCATTTTTTCATGGGTAGTATATTGTGACTATACCAGACTCTGGGGTTACTTAAAATCTGTGCACTTGTCACACTTGTGTCTAAGTACAAGAATTATTAAACGGGTCATTATAAAAAAAAACCTTCCATCGGAAATATATTAAATTTTAACTTAGATAACGTCCCTAGTGGGCTTTTTTCTTATTTACCGTATTACTGTTTGTTTGTTCTTTAAATTATGTGCTATTAGGTGTCATACAGTTACGGGGAGTTTTCCTCTGGTTTTATAAGTTTTATATAATTTGGATCATCCTGCCACTTTTAAGTGATTTTTAAATCAAAAGTTCATCACGTGACTGACAACAATATCCCGTCTACTTTTATTTATTTCTTATTCTTCAATTTCCGCTCAGTTCCACTCACCACAACCTCGAGGAATCACTACTTCCTTTTCAGCCACTAGTCTAATTTTCTACACTATTTCTATTTAGACGCAAATATTATATAAAAGTCTTACAAAAAATTACAAACACATACAATGCACTTCGATAATTTAGTTAGAGACATTTTAAAAAGAATAAAAAATTCATTTATGTAACAATTTTTTCTTCTTTTTTGAAGAGTATTTCCTCGAGCATTCTCGTTGTTAGTTGAGCGATGTTTGTTTTTCTGTTGTGTCATCTTGTGCCGGGCCATTCGTTTCTGCGTTCTTAGATGTCGAATTTCTATACTCTATGAGAGTTTTTCACATCAGCATTAGCTAATACTTTTCCACTGGAGTCTAAGTGACGGCGAGTCTCCTCAAGTCTCCGGACGGAATTTTCTTAGTATTCTGGCCGATCTCAATAATGCTGTTGTTTGGATGGTCATCAATCGTCCTCTTATTTTCAAGTCCTCCAATCTCTGTACCAATCCTTTGGTGACTGTACCGAGTGTACCAATTACGATTGGTATCACCGTCACTTTCATGTTACATTTTATTTTTACTATTATTGTTATTATTTCTCATTTTTGAGGTGATGCAAGCGCTAAGCGATAAACCCAGCTGTGCCAAGCTAGTGTTCCTTGAAGAAGGCGACCTGGGACTAGGCGGTTAGCAAATATCATCAACTTGACGAGAACGCCTGGTGACTCCCGGAAATATTTTTCGATCAGAGTTTTAATCCTTTTTCAATATACTCGACAACATTAAGAAGAGTTAACTTTTAGTTTGGTGGGTATGTGAGCATTAGGTATATTTTCTTAAAGAACTTTTATATGAAATCAACATTGTATGATATCTAATCTATGTGATTAACATTCATAGATAAATTAAATGCATTGACAAGAAAGTTGATAATATTGACAAAGAAATATTTGGTGTCTAATATATATATATATATATATATATATATATATATATATATATATATATATATATATATAAGATCTTAAAAAGAAAATAATCCACGGTCTTCAATTGAACATGCTTAAATAATGACCTCCCACCTAAATACACAATATATATATATATATATATATATATATATATTGTTTAAAAGTTTGCTTATATTTTCATTTAATTTGTAATATATATATATATATATATATATATTGTCTAGAAATATATAAAATAGGTCTTAATTAATTAAAGAGTTTTCGGATTTATTTGCTTATGTTTCCATTCAATTCGTATTAAGACTAATGAACATTGATCATTAATGAAGGTCATAAAAGCTGAATCGATTTTTACTGACTAAGTACCTAATACACATTCTGAAATTCATGTGTATATTTGTATATACACCTATATATATGCAAGTACATAATACATGAAAATGCATATTCTCCTCCTAAAGCACATAAATGTGAATGCGTGCGTGCGTGCATCTGAAGAATTGTTTGAAAATTATCAATTAAAAATATTCATCATTTGTGTATCTAGATTACTGGTATATTGTAAAATCAAAAAATTTAAAATTTTCATTTATTGTTATCACTCAAAGTTTGAATCAAATCTATATATAAACGTATTTATGTATTTATTTATATTTTCATACAAATTTTATCTGCATAGACATGATATTTTTGATATTTGGTAATAATTTACTCCCGACCTATTACCAAGTTTTTCCTTTTTAAAAATACAAGAGAAATAATGCACAATCATTTCACAATAATTCTTACGTCAAGAACAAAGACGTTTTCAAAAGTGAATATATTTTTTCCGAAAATTAAGGTAAGATTGCATCAAAACACTTTGCTTCACAGACTTCGTATGATGGAAGGGAAATTTGAAAAATCTTCGTTTCATACGAAAATTAAGATTAAAAAATTGATCAAGCAAATCAATATTTATCGGAGAAATAAGCAAGCAAGACAGTGGAAATACTCCTGAAATTTTGGCGCAATATTTTTTTTTCAGATAACTCCTCGTTCTCTGAATTTTTTTAACAGTAAATGAGTATGAGTCGATAGATTGCCATCAGAATGCCTTCAGAGTGCCTATCAAACATTTTGGTTTGGTATAAGCTATTTCAGAACGCTGATATTTCAAAGCTTCTTTGATTTCACTTGGAACATCAATTCAGAAATAATATGTAGAGAGTCTTCTAATATTTACCAAGGGTTAGTTGGACAAAAGCAACTGTTTTTCATAAAGAATGGAACCCCATTTTATACGGCAATAAAAGGATTCGAGGATAGCTTGACGAAAAATATTTTCAGTGACATTAATTCAGTTTCTTAACACAACTCATATTGAACGTTTCTGCTATTTTAAAAATCATCCGTTAATCTTTTATCGGGGAAAATAATTTGCTTCATTTTCCTTTGTTTTTTCAATGTAGACTGGTCGGATATCCGATCAAAACTAATATCTTGGATGCTTAAAAATATAATTTGAAAATGTTTTTAATAAGAAGTCAATATTGAATTGCATAAAAGTTCGTGGAATAAAGTCTGAAACTGGGATTGCTGATTACTTGATTGATTGGTTGATTTTATTGCGTGTCAACCTGTTTGGGGTTATTTTATGCCTTAATTTTTGGGAATCTTGTACATTGTACGTTAATATTTACATTTTTGCGTAGTTTCTTAATTTTTTCGCGGTTATATGGTATAAAATATTCTTTTTGAATATAAATAATTTGCAAACAGATCTTTTTGACCCATAAATGGGACCCTAACAGATAATACCACTCCGGGTCAGTGTGGACCTTGGAGTAATGGCAATGAAGCGATACTCCACACTCTCCAAATCTCCAGAACTTGGGCCTCATCTCTTGACGTAGTTTAATGTCATACTCAGGAAATCCCTCTCCATGAGGGATACATTTGGCATGTTCTAAATCCCACCGAGAGGGCAAAATTGGATTTTATATTTATCTTTATATTTAACTCTTCCTACCTCCCTCCCTTCCGTCTCTCTCTCTCTCTCTCTCTCTCTCTCTCTATCTATCTATCTATCTATCTAAATATATATATATATATATATATATATATATATATATATATATATATATATATCTGAGAATGCCATTTTTTTCTGAAAAACTGTCTTGAAGTATCTCGTTTGCTGATTCTCATTTGTTGTAACTAAATTTGTAAATAGGAGTTTTCTTGTCCATGCAATACAAATATTAGATATGGTTATATAATTAAGGATTTTGGTATTTGAATATTTGTAATTTTACTCAATTGTCAAAGATAAAAATAGATGAGTGTATTTGGTATGAGAGAAAATAATATTTTTCTCTTTCGCTTTGGTCAATAAAAGAGTCCTCATCAATATTGCTGTGATTGGTTATTTTAAAACAAGTTGGTGAAATCTTTTAATATCTATTCAACTAAGACAATTTTCGCATGAGTCAAAATTCATGACACCCATACGACCGGAAATTACTCTTAAGAAATAATCACAGTCACAATATTGCAGGTACTCATATAAAATGTATATTCAAGAAAAGAAGACACGAAAATTAAATTGCACTTGCGGAATGAGTGAAAACATTTTTCTTTTTCAATGTTCAGTTGATATTAACATAAATTGTGAATTACAAACAGTATTACTTTTCAATAATAATATTTAGCAATATTTCACGAGGCTGAGTCAAAAGTTTTGTTATATTTCGGTAACGTTTTTGCTTTATTCTTCAACTTACAACAAAAGTAGCTTAGCATTCTGAGCAGAGGCTATCGAGTTGCACCGACTGAAGCTACCTTTCTATCGGTTATTTAATCCCGTGCGGATACCAGTTCTTGTTCTTCGAGCTAAAGAACTCCTTCATTAAAAGTTCTGGCTCCTTTTCGACGTTGAAGCGTTGTGCGTGTAGGAAGAAAGCCATAGATCAGAACACGCGATAATCTGAGGAAGCAAGGTCCGGATAATATGCTATGTATTACACCCGTTCGATTTCTTCGAGTTCCTGGAGTTTATTCAGGAAACTGGCACTTATGCAACTATTACAAGATTTTTGATACATCTGAGTAAAGTATTAATAATACCTCAAAAAGAAGCATTCTTCGATATCGTTGCTTTTACTTTGAGTTATTTCTCAAGCGATTAATTGCAATTGTGGGTGATTAACGAATTTTGACTTTTTGAGAAAATTGGCTTAGTTCAACAGATACTAAAAAGATTTTACCAAATTGATATAATATCCTAACCCTGTCTAATGATGCCCTTGAGAAATATGCAATACACAACAAGCAAATGTATTTTTATTTTCTAAACGTCTGTCATAGTGTCTGGGTGGAGGGAAGTGGCGAAGGATACCTTATCAATCCTGCCATCCATTGCAAAAAACTTTTATTCTCACCAGCTGACTTAATATTGTAGTCTTGTATCAAACTCATTTGATCTTAGTAAAGTCAAGTAAGGTTTGAGCATCTCGTCATAACCATAAGAGTTCAATCCTTATTGGCTGCTCTACTTTTATCAGACTCAACTGAATAAATATCTATACTCTTCAGAATTGTTTGATTGTCATTATCAATTCTCAATTTTTTTAAAAATCCCAATATTTATGCTGATATTATTCCAAATAGAAAACTGAAACTGTTTGGACAAGTGTACACGTTTAAAAAAACTTTTCTTAGGAACATGATGAATATTAAAATATCAATTCGAAAATATATTTGCTGAGTAAAGTCGATCTTAAATGTGGGATAACTAAACTTGAGGTTTTAACTGTGTTGGAATTGTGATATATTTGCCAAGAAGACCACCACCATTACCGCCACCACCAAAAACAACAGAGATATATATTCTGGATGGGCTTGGTGAGGATCACAAAATTTGGCAAACTTTGAATTTATAATAAAAATTAATTTCACTCAGTATGGTTACCATGAACCTTAATAGAAAACTTTTTTTTGTTCTTCACTCGTAAATATTTTGGTATTTGTTTTGACTTAAAATTTCACTCTCCCGTAGATTGTTGCATCATCATATTTGTATTTATCCAACCCCATCACCCAGATCAGTATATGACTTAAGATTGATTTTAAGCGAAGTACAAAATGTTTCAATTAAGAGTTTTCCTTCTCCTTGATTGGTCGCATTGCTAAGACTAAATAACCCTGTCAGTCCTACCATTTACCAATAAATGGCGGAGAACAAATGGATCTATGCCTTTTCCAGGAGCATTAAGACAAAGTGAAACGCAAATGGCAGCGTTCTTGATTTGAACTTGATTCCATTTCTGATGACCATAACCGTTACACTAAGCGCCTCTTTGCATCATAATGTAGATGCAGTGGGTAGATGACTGATATTGGGAGAGTGTTAAAAATAAGAACTGAAGAGTAAGCGATATTGCACCACCATATGTCAGATGTTGTGTTCATACGTTTGTTGATTGAATAAACTGGTTTATAAAAAAGATATTTAGAAAAAATTTTGCGGAAATAAATTTTTAAGTCACCAGTCCGTCCCTTTTATTAAAATTGGTTGGAAATATCTATTTGTCAATCAAGAAAAATGTTTGAGTAATACTTATGCCATTTTAGTAATTTTCTTTTAATCACAGTAGTACAATGTCCATTCTGTGACAATAACCAGCAGACGCCCAGAGATAAAAAGATATTTTTTGAAATAGACGGAACGTGGACAACATGGCATCCTTGCCGTTTAATACTTCTGGGTACTAATTGTTTAATAGAAGTTATTTTAGCATTTCGCTATTTAGTGACGGTCATTTTGATTTCCCTAATTTTCCGCTCCGTACCCTTAAGTAATAACATTACCCACTCTCAAGCAAAACCCGAACCGTAATATTCATACATTTTTTTTTAACCAAAAATAATATATAGCTAAACTAAATGTTTATTTACATCAATATATTTTAATAATAAGATTAATTTGGAAAATGAAAATTTTGTTCCTGAAATGAAAATTATGATTTCACCAAAATATTATTGAGTTTCAAAGGTATTTTTGATTTTATACAATGAAGAGGCTTGTTTAGAGTAACGATTATCATCGTGAGAAATGGAATCGGTGACCTGAGTTCAAATCCTTGGTGAAGCTGTTTGCGTTTTAGTTCAGCATGTTCAATTTCACTTATCCTTGGAAAAATCATTAATCCCTCTATTTTTCCTCTAACTATGGGTAAATAGTCGGGCAGAATGGATTCTTTAGTAAGGAAACCAGTCTAGGAAAAGGAAAACGCTGAATTCAAACCATCTGGCATCCGCTTAAAAATCAACCTTGTGTTGTATCATGATCGAGGCGTAGGGGGTTGCATAAAAAGAAGATAATATTCTCTTTAAAAATACTCGACACCAAACAACCAGCTATCAAAATTCAAACGCAAAAAATATCCGATTATAAAAGAACTTGTCTTCATCGTTATCGAATAAGGCTTTGATCAAGATTTATTATAACTTTAAATACAATAAAAAGATGATTCGTGTTACAATTAATGAAGAGTTCTATTCTTATTGGTGTAACCCAGTTGTTGTGGCTTTGTGCCAGACTTTGAATTAAACTTAACTAATTTCCTATACTTGTTTCGTATTGCTTTTGCAAGATTTGCAGTTTTCTTAACACTGGTGCTACTGATGGAGGTTTATCCTGTTGAATGACCTTAATAAGCAACAAATTATCCATTTATGAGAGCGAAAATCCGATTATTGAATCTTCCATCGATTGACGAAGGCGGAGCTTCAAATCACGAGAAGTGATTTCGACAAATATTTGCTGTTAAAAAATGTTTTTTATTTGGAACTCTATGTATTAGACTAAACACACATTCCAAATTTCAAAATATGGCTCTTCACGAATAAGAGATCGTGTGATTCGTTTGGTTAAAATAATTATTCAATTAGATTTTAATCCAAAAATGATTGTCGGCTCTATGTATGTTCTTCTTTCACATCTATACAGTTCAATTGAACATCTGAAATGAAGCAATGATCTGTGAGAAAGTCTCACAAGTTATTTCAATTTCTATTCTATTATTACCTTTTGTTAAACGAAGTTAAACTTAGTGAATATGTAATCAATGCTATTAATTGGTAATCTTGCACTCAACAAAATATCATATATTAATGATTAGTACACAAAGTTCTATTGTTCATACCGTAACCACGTTTATTTAGTCAGTAAATTGTACATAGATAAGACCTAATTAGTTTCAAATTTTTAGGTGAACTTTTAATTTGTCTTCGTCTTTATGTTCGTTATTGTCTTCCAAACTCAAGTACTTAGACTACTGGCAAATGTCTATTGCTAAGATTAACTCGTCTATCGAATAGAATCCTTTTTCATCATAACTACTTAGCAGAATCTTGATTAACAAAAGTACGCTTTTTATACTCCCGAAATTTATTTCAAATAATCTGTTTGAAATTAATTCCTTTTCACTTAATTAATACTGAGTAATTTTGACTGAAATGAATCTATCAATATAAGAAGAAGTCCAATCAATCCTACGTTAGTTATTCTGAACGCGCGCACACACACACACACATATATATATGTTGTGTTGAAATATATTAATCTAAGAATAAACCCTCACTGATAATGTCTTATGAAGGCCGAGACCGTTCGAGATTAATGACAAATTAATAAACTTATATGCCAACGTTTATGTGCCAATTTTTCCCCACACGTGTGTTGGGATGCGTGAATGTAACTTTTTAGAGGGGTTGTGGGATGTTAATTAACGGATCGCTAAGGAAAATTTGTTGACTGAGGGATATATATATAAATACATACCTATATATCCCCTTCACAATAATAGGCATAGAAATCATCATTATCATCAAGGCATACTAGAAGCACGGTGTTTCCTGACTCTCACTCGTCGTCCATCCCTATTATCTATCACTATCAACAGGTCTTCTTGGCTGCATCTTGTGTCCATACAGATCTAATGCAAGTCTTTGTCGGTCGGTCAATACTGCAGTCCCGCTATTACGTCCACGTACAGGAGTCTCTGAGAGACCATCACTTATGATTTTGTCCTTGCTTCTGCAGCAGTGCCTCGCATGTCTTGTTCGTCTTACTTGGATGGTTTCTGAGATGGGAAACAAGTGACCGTACAGCTGTTGTTTTGTGAGGTGTTACTTCCAGGATTTGTTTATGACAGCGCGCAGCATTCTTGTGTAGTTCCCATCTAGTTTTTTTTCTTCATATATTTTATTAGAGTTCATGTGATGCATTCATATAGTAGTATGAACGTAGTCACAGTTTGGAAAAAATCCTTTTTATTTTATCGAATAGATCAGACTTCCATATAATTGATAACCTATCCATAGCATTCCACGCGTTCAGGTACACTAATTTTAGAGACCTACCACTTAGAGTGGAGATGGCTCCTTTTTGTTTTATTTGCATCCACATAGAGGCTAATGTCTCCTGCTGCTTACTCTGGACAATGCAGTAGGGATTTGGCTGGAGCTGGTGTATTTGTGAGAAATGCTAGATCATCTGTGTAGTCTGCGTCTGGCATAGTTTTTGCGGGATATCATCTATTTTTTGCCTATTTCAATGTGAAATCATATTCTTTCATTTGAACTATGGATGGTCAAAGTACGTAGACTAGAAAGTCAATAAACAAATATGGTGCTAATGCGAGACTCCAGCGACAATGTCAAATCAATCTGTGTCTCAATCAGATGAGCGAACCATTGATTTTGTGTTTTTGTAAAGCGATAACAGTTTCTCTGGGAAGGCTAATAGTATTTACTCCATCTTTTTCTCCATGTGTGGAATCGAATGCCTTGGAGAAATCTCCGAACAATAGTGTTGCTTCGAGAATCTTTGCTCATGATAGAGACAGAAAACAAAATTGCACACATTTTTTTATCTTTCTCAAAATTGCCTCAAATGTTTTGTATTTTCAATTTCAATGTTGAAAACAATAAAAGCTTTTTTAAATTTTAACATTTTTCGAATGATATAAATGTTGTCATAATACAATAAAAGAATCATCTGTTTTGTAATGAATATAAACTAAATATTTCTAATACAACGTGATTATGAAAAACGGAATCAAGCGTTTAAAATTCACTACCTTAAGGAAATAAGACGTTACTGTTTAACACCCCTTCATGAAACTGGAACCGTTTGTTTTGGGCGGGGATTTCCCCACAGTGTAGCGGCTAGCACATTGCTGGACTGCACCATCGTTAAGAGTGAGTTCAAACTGCAATCCCGCTATTACGTTCACTTTCGGACTAATATACTTGGGAATAGGATGAGTCTCCTTATCCTCGAATAGGGAATAGGATGAGTCTCCTTATCCTCCTGTTGTTTAAATAGCACCACTACTGTCCTTCTCGAAGGATGGTTTTAACATTAAATAACTCACGAAGGTTGACATACCATTAAATAAAAGAAACCGAACTTGTTTTTTTTTTTTTTTCTTTCCGGTTTATTGTTCATGAATAAATGTCTACTAGTAGAAAGGAAGAAAGCAAAACAAAGCAAAACAAATAACTATTAATAATTTATTCATGATTTTTCTAATTTATTAAATTTTCCGTTTCTTTTCGTCTTTTTCTTCTTATGGAATGAATCAGTGAAGAATTGCGGGAATCAAATGCCTCACCCATTGTAATCTGCTTTTAAATGCATTTATAATTTTGGCTCAACTAAATCTCCACCTTCAAGTATGCACGCTGTGTCACAGAATAGTAAGTCCTAATGCCAACTACTCAGAGACGTTATTTTTCTTTTAAAATCCGTGTATACTTTATTGTATAATTGATACTGCTGTATATTTTTGCAGGATGTATTTTTAATTGGATAGTGACAGAATTTTCAGATTTATTCCATTATTACTTTACGAATATCAAACGGTAAGAAACTTGTTGAAACTAAGTGCTATTCTCCACCCTGTCAACTCAACTGTAGAGGTTAGGATTAAAGAGAACTAGGCGTATAAGATTAAGTTAGTACCATATCTACTACCTCGACCTGATATATAAAATAATCCTCGATTTTTAGTGAATGATCATTAAGACTTAATACTTTTATATTTTCTAACGGCTTTGCATAAAAGCACGTTTGTATTTATCTAGGTAGGTATGTTTGTACCCATGTATGTATGTTCGTACATATGCATGTACGTACGTATATATGTAAGAATCTATACATGTACTTATGTATACATTTATATATGTAAGTATGCAGGTAGGTATGTTAGTATGCATGTATCTACGTACATACTTACGTACGTATGCATGCATATTTGTTTGTATGTATGTATGTAAATATATATATATATATATATATATTTACGTAAGCAGCTATGTATGTTCCTACGTTTACATGTATGTATGTAAGTATGTGTATATGCATACATGTAAGGTAGGTATGTTAGTTCGAATGAATGTATGTACGTAGGTATGTATGTACGTACGTATATATATATATATATATATATATGTATATATATAGATATGCTTGTATGTAAGTATTTATGTATGTACGTATGTTTATATGCATGTATGTATCTATGTATATACTTACGTATATATCATCATCTCGGGCTGCTTGCATGGATTTCCATTATTCTCTTTCTCACTATCCGTCTCCATCATCAATCGCTTCCGGCAGCTCTTCCGGGCTACATTGTGTGTCAATACATAGGTGTTGTAGATAAGTTCCTGCTGGTCGTCCAACACTTGCGCGCCCATCCCCTCTAGTAAATGTATTACCGTTTCTAAGATATTTTAAACATCATAGCCCACTATTCTGCTAAACTGAATGCTGACAACACGTGGCTTCGTAGACGTTTCGAGATATATATGGTGTATAATAGATGGTCATATAAGTTGGGTAACAAAGACAAGAAGTTGTCCCTAGGGTCTGAAAATCAAACGAAAAGGAGATAGCCGGACTTTAACTAAGTTAAAACAAGAAGAATATTCAGGGGTAGAGGAAGGAGAGAAAAAAAGGATATAGGCGGAACAGGAGAAAGAAAAAATGGGAGGAATGGGCGAAACAGGGGAAAGAAAAACTAAGGAAAAAAGAAAGGAAAATTTTTTACACCAACAAGTTAAACATTTGAAGCCATAGGATCCCACATTCTGGATGTGAAGCACGGTGGATGAACCCAGCATTGGGTCAACGGCGTGTTTCATCAGATGCTGTACGGATGAACCCCACATTTCAACGGCCAGGATCACATAGTTCAGTCAGCAAACAATTGCTACTCATCTTTAAGGGTGGCGACTACTGATGCCGTTGAAATACGGCCATCAAAAGATTACCATGACTCTCACTAAAACCGTATGTCCAAACTGTATCGCCCTTTTGCGGGTAAAAAAGGAGTGCGTTCTGCTGAGGTTAAAGTTTGGCCCCAGTGTTCGAAAAATCAGCAGCAGAATTCAAACACAAACAAAAATTACTTAAATGTAAAAGCACAATACAAATAGCGACATTTAACGTAAGAACTTTAAATAGAATAGGCGACCAAGCGGATCTGAAAGCGTCTGCGGTAAAGCAGACATAGTATGGGTGTACAAGAACACAGATACCATCACAGTGAAGGGGTTGTCCTCGTGGCGTAATGTTTAAAGCGATAGACTGCGGAATCGTAGAAAGCGAGTTCGAACACCAGTCGTGCTCTTATATTCACTTTCGGAAAAAACCTTGGGAAAACTTATGATCTCACGTATCCTCCTAGCTATGGGTCAAATAGTACTACCCCTGTTGTTCTTGAAGGTTGGCTTTGGCATTAAATAACCTACAGAGGTTGATATGCTATTAGACAAAGAAACCAAACAAAACCATCGCAGTGAAGAAGAAATAAAATACCACGATACTGGTAATGGATAGATGTGTGTCTCAGCATCTGCATAGAAAAATTCTGTCAATGCAGTCATAGGAGGTGTAGTTCTCAGTAAAATCACTTAATAGCATCGAGAAAATACATCCCAGGATAATGGTCACCAAGACACCATCTAAAATGAACTATCCTCTCGTGTTTGGAGCGTCCCAAAACAAAACGGAGGAGACATGAATGCCCCAATAGTTAAAACGTAAACAAAACATTCAACTTACACAAAAGGTCAAAAAGAAATGGGGGAACACCTAACGAATTTCATACTCGAAAATTGACTGACACGCCTTAATACTAAATTTCAGGAAAGGAAGGGAAAACTATGGATCTACACCAACGAAAATAATGCTTAAGCACTGATGGATTACATCCTTATGAATAAGAAATGGACTAACAGTGCTTTGATTTGTGAGGTATATTCGGATTTTGAAGGAGTGTCTTCCGACCACCGAATGCATCGCAAACAACCAGGACCATACGTTATGACTGGTTGATGCTTAACAATAGACATATTAGCGATAAATATACGATAACACTAAGAGACAAATTCGATGCACTTCAGAAACACTGACTCCGAATGACGAATACGAGAACTTCGTCAATGTCCATTGGGAAATAGCAACAGAATGCATACCAACAAAACTAAGTGCAAAGTTCCGTAGGAGACATTAGCAGTGTAGAAAAACATGACGACGTAAAAACCGCATCCCAATGCGATAAAAGGAACCCAACAAATGTAACGTTCAGAAACTTAAGAAGGCACAACGTGAACTAATATTTATCTGAAAGAAAAAACAGAATACATCCAAGACCAGATCAATAAGATTCGACACTCGGTTGAAGATAGACAATCTCGGATAGCGAGGCAGACAGTATATGAAGTGAGAGCGAAACTGAAAGGGCCTAGCTACCTCAAACATATAATAAATGATGGACATTGGTTCTTCAACTCGTTCCTTTGTGTTTGGGGTATATCTTTATTTATTTGGTTAATATGTCTACGAACCATCCATCTTGGATGTTTTATTATGTACATCATATTACCAATTCTTTTTTCAATAATGCCCTCTAACCAGGTTGCTTTACCTAAATGATAATCTAGGAAATAAATTTTTCCCCTGGACAATAAGTCTTATTAGAGGTATTCATTTTTTTATTTCCTTTTTTTTTTTATGGAATCAATTTATTGAATATTGATCGAATTTTACTAGCAAACATCTATTCTGCTGGGGACATATATGAGTTAGTATTTGGATTAGGTATTATTCGATAAATGGATAGAAATTCTTATAATTCCACATTTTCTGTTTCGATCCCATTTGCCTTTCTAATTGCTCTTTTAAATACATCGATAAATCATTTGATCTTGGATGGTAAGGTGTCGATTTCAGGCGATTTTTATCGATGGCAATTAACAGAAATTTTCAAATTCTTTTGATGTAAATGGTGTGCCATTGTTAGATACAATGGTTTCTGGCAATCCGAATCTTGCAAACAGTTCCTGTAACACCTTTATTGTGGTTTTTGTCGTAGGCGTTTTATATTTAAGAACTTCTGGCGATTTCGTAAAGCTGTCTACTATGACAAAAAGCATGTTCCTTTTATCGGACCGACATAGTCAATATGTAGATGAGACCACGGTTTGTCTGTCTTAGTCCATGAATTGAATCTTATGGGAGGTGCTTTTGCTACCGATCTCCACCCGTTCTCTATACATCAATATGCCGTTGCACGTTGAAAATATATTATTTGTTTTAACTTTCTGGTTCATTAATTCTTTTTTTGTTTGATTAATGAACTTATCAAATTTTGTCTTAAATGTTATCTCCTCTAGCGTAACTGGAATAACTGTATTGAATAAACCGTATCTTACGTCCATTTCGAACGTTAATGAAGCAATGACGGTCTCCTCTCGCGGTTCGGTATATTTTGGTATTAATTTGGACAATCAATACGCATGTGCGATCTCTTTTGACGGTAAGAATTCCATTTTAAATGAATAATTTAACAGCATCGAAGCCCATCTTTGTAAACGGTTCGCAGTGTGTGTTGGTATTTCTTTTTTAGAAACAAATATTGCTAACAATGGATGATGATCCGCTTGCAATACAAATTCTCTACTGTGTACGTATTCATGAAATTTCTAGATCGCAAATATGATAGGTAAACCTTCCTTTTCTATCTGCGAATCGTTCATTTCTGCCGGTAGTAGTGTCCTCGATACATGTTGAATCGCTTTTAGTTTGCCATCTTCTTTGTGAAGTATAACTGCCCTTTAGCCAAAATTGCTTGCGTCGCTGGCAACATATATGTGATTATTAGGGTTGTAATGTTTCCAAGCTAAGTTTGACGTTAGTGCAGTTTTTAATTTCTCGAACGCTTTTTTACATTCGTCCGTCCAAACCCATTTTACGTCTTTTTTTAATTATTGATTCAACGGAGCTCTTAGTATATGCATATTTGGTATATAGCTCTTGCAGTTGTTAGCCAGCCCCCAAAATGATTGTAATGCAGCAAAATTAGTCGGTGCAGGTCTGTATTTTATTGCGTCCGCTCGGTTAGAATCAAGAGTCCTGCCTTTCTCGTCGATTACTTGTCCCAGATATTTGATTTTTGATAGAAAAAATTTACATTTTCCATACTTAATTTAAAACCGAAATTTTTTAATTTTTTAAACAGTTCAATGACATGTTTCGCATGATCTTGATTTTTGCTTTTTATAAGAATATCATCTAAATAAACTGTTGCGAAATCCAGTTCTGCTAACATTGTATCCATTATTTTTTTGAAAAATAGTTGGAGCTTCCTTTATTCCATATTGTAGCCTATTAATTTTGTAAAGACCTCTATGTACATTAATAGTTAATAATTCTGCACACTTTTCTTCCGCTGTATATAAACTTCTGACAAATCTAACTTAGGAAATATGCGTCCGCCATTAAAATTTGCAAAAATTTCTTCCGCCGTTGGGAGGGGATAATTTATTTCTTTTAGACAATCATTAGGTCCTCACCCTCCCTATAGTCCAAACTTTGCCCCCTGTGACTTTTGGTTATTCCCTAAGCTCAGAGGCCGTCGTTATGAGACAATTGAGGAGATGAAAGAGGCTGTGACGAAGGTCATTGACACGCTGACACAAGAGGACTTCCATGGGGCCTTTCAGAAGTTGTTGGAACGGTACAACAAGTGCATTGTAACCGGAGGAGATTACTTCGAAGGGAACTAGAGTTTCATGTGTGTACTATCAATAAAAGTGCCCATACGAAAAAAAGTCTGGAAACTTATCGTATGCACCTCGTATATATATATAAATATATATATATTAGCGACAATCATTTCTTTACAGAAATAGGTCACATTAAAGTTCAAAGAGAAGCAAAAAAGTGTTTTTGGCTGCTGCAGACCCACATAACTTATCACATAATTGACATTAATTTCTTGTAGGTTGCTGAGAAAGGATCTGTGCAAAATCTGCCTGTGATTGTTTCCTATCATGTGATCTCATCTGGTTAGCTCGTCCAGCTTTTGACAGACAGAGAGATAGGTAGACCCTATTTCAGATGTCAAAAACATTTACATGCTGAAAGGTGTCCGGGATCGAAACCAGACATGTCTCTGAAGTGTTTGTTTCAAGATGAAATGTTTGATTCTCCGTACTTTACAATCATTGTAAAGTACTTATATATATATATATATATATATATATATATATATATATATATATATATATATATACGTATGTGTGCATATGTGTGTGTGTGTGTGTGTGTAAATGTACAAATACGAAAAAACAAGGTCTTCAGAGAGTTATTTTATTGATAGACTTTGTGTTTTTTCATATTCGTACAGCTTCCATACTTTTATATATTCATACTGTAGTATTTATTTATTTTCAGTTTTCGCAAAAATATATATATATTGGAAACCATAATAATAAAGGATAAACTCTCAGTGATATATTTGAACTCACATCTTTCGCCTTGCAAAACACGCAAGCTGCTGTAATAATTGAGCTACGAAGCATAAATCATTAGATTATCATGAATTATTGTTGATATCTTACGGTGTAAACTTAATTGTAAACACGATTAGCAAAGCAACCTCAGCAATAATAAACATTTAAAGTTTGTAAGGAATAGATACAATTACACTTGAGATAATTGATATCTACTTTTTTTCGGAATTAAGCGATATTCAATAGGATCTGTACCAAACTGCTCAAACTACACTCACTCTATTAAGTTCACTTTCGGACTAATACTCTTGGAAAGAGTATGCAGTCTCCTGATCCCCATAGCTTTGGGGGCGGGGTTGAATTGTACCACTACTGTTCTTCTATAATGATGGCTTTGGCAACCCACGAAGGTTGATTTGCCATTACACAAAAAAAGGAAGAGCGAAACAAACCAATGACTAAGTATTTTATGTACTTGAGTGACAACTATTTCTGAAGTGAAGCAATACTTTTCCTGGCTAATATTAGATGACTACCATTTATGATTGAGCGGTTGATCTTAACAGGATGTCATCTCGTCTAGGATAATTTTATGCCTTGAGGTTAAGGAATCACGTACATTGTACGTTTATATTTTTACTTTTGTGCGGTTTCTTAATTTTCTTTTTTTTTTTTTTGCACACGGTTATATGATATCAAGTATCCCTATCTCATATAGATAATCAACAAACTGATTTATTTAACCCATAGATGGAACTCCAACAAATAAATCTAGGACTAATGGCAATTTAGGGGTATTTCATACATCTCAGAGCTCCAAAACTTGAGCCTCACCAACAAATTTAGGTTAGTGCCATACCTTACTCCTCAATCCGTGTTTTCAAAACTCCTCCAACAGGGAGGGGGCCTCTTTTAGGATTTCTTAAAAACAAGATAAAAAACGAAGCTGACCGTATTTTTAACTTTATACCATAATGTCATATTAGGTATTAATTATAGGTCGTATACATTGATGCACGTCAATTTGTTCAAAGCATTAATGTAAATTACTTCTTTCTTATTGGTTGTTATATTCGTTAAGACAACTTTATTCGGAGAATAAAATATCATATGAAGTTTTAAACTTCTGAAAAAATTACACAAACCTGTGCTGTAAATGCTTCGAACAAACTTGAAACCATATAACTGTTTGCAAATAAATTATCTCTGGATCGTCCGAAAATAATGTTACCTACAAACTAATAGTTTAGAAATCAGATATATATATATATATATATATAAATATATATATATATATATATATATATATATATATATATATGTGTGTGTGTGTGTGTGTGTGTGTGTGTGTGTGTGTGTGTGTGTGTGTGGTTGGACAGCAATCTTTCATTTAAGCATGTTTGATTAGATAATAAAGACACATGTTGTCTATCCTTTCAAGTTTCCTGATAAGTGTCGTGGTTTCAGGTTGGAATTGGTGAATGAATTTACCAAATTTGTCCTGAGCGCTTTCGGACCTTCCATAGGCTATCATCAAGGGTTGTTTGCACGTGTAAAGAGTTTTTTTTTTTTTAATTTTTTCTTATAACATTACAAAATTACGTAAACGCAAAGTTGGATAAAACTGAGATGCTGATGACATCAAATGAGTTTAAAACAGAACGCTATCAACGGAAAAAATACCAAAGGCATTTCAAAACATTGTTGCTATTTTCAAAATTAATTCTATTGATTCGAGCTTTTTTGTCTTTTTTATATGTAGGGCTTCTAGGATTTGTAGTCATATCTTATTAATTTCGTGTGCTATTAAGTGGTGTTTTCAACCAGAATTTTTCGAAATTTGGATTTTGGAATTGACTGGGTTTTAAGATGTAAGGCTATGGAGCTAGAATCATTAAGGTGCATAGTAAGAAGTCTTGAAAGAGTTCTAGTAGCAAGACCAACGTACGTATTATTTTCGGTGGAGATAAAGTCTCCCAAGGGACATTTGAACATATATACGACGTTTGTCCAATCAAGAAGTTCAGTGGAGGAGGAAAAGTTATTGGAAATAATTAGGTTGGAGGTTTTAGATTTGTTTTAGTAAATGATAAATCTTGTTTTTGGGTAGGATCAATAGGGAAAACATTTTTTATAAGGTTTTTTAATATATGTTCATCTATCTTATAATTATAATGAAATTGGTTTTTGTAGTAAAGGTTTATTGATTGTTTATGGTTTAGGGTATTGTCAATGTTATATTGTTAATTTTTATACATGAAAAGTTTAATTTCTGTATCGACGATGTAGTTGGAATACCCATTATTAATAAGGGTTTGTTTTATATTATTAAGTTCATTAGGAAGATAGTTCGAGTGGAGGATAGTAGTTTAGCTCTGGAAATAAGTGATTTTATGATTGTTCTTTTATAACGGAAGGGCCATTCACAATGGAAATTGAGGGTTCAGGGATTAATGCTGGTTGTTTTTTTCTATATGTGGAGGTGGTAAATCAGTCAATATTGCTTGTGTCTATTAGTACACCGAGAAATGGGATTTTATTGTGGATACTGATTTCTTGTGTGAAATTAAGAACGGAATTATTTTAAAATGTCTCTTGTATTATGTTAATTTCATCAGTGCTATTTATGAGAAGGAGTATGTCGTCAGCGTACCTTAAATAGATATTTGTTTTTTTGATGCTATTAAAATCGTTATTTTTAAGGTCTGGCATGTAAAAGTTACTGAAAATGGGTAAAACTGGCTGCATATCCTTTTGGATATATATATTTCCTTAAGAGTCATAAAATGATACCTCAGTAAAGCAGAGTAAAAGGATTTTACGTGAAGCATTGGAGTTAATTCTGAGTGGATGGCGCGTAGGGTGGAGGTAAATATCATTCATAATTATATTGATTGTTTCTAGAAAAAAAGACCTTTACACAAGTAAACAACCCGTGATGATGGCCTATGAAAGGTCTGAAACCAAGGCACTTATCAGGAAACATGGAAGGATCTTGATAAAATTATGTAGACAAAATGTGTCTTTATTATTTAATCAAACATGCTTAGATAGATAGATAGATAGATATAAACAGGATTTGACATTAAATAACTTACAAGGGTTAATATGCTATAAAAACCAACCAAACAATCAAGCAAGTAATCGAATAAACTTGATGATATTCAGAGTTACTCTCGTCTGCTTTGTTTGTGTTAGTAGCGTGTTTAATGACAAATGACATCATAGGGAATAAAAGAAAAACTAAAAGAGCAAAAAATCCGAGTGGAAATCATTGAAATACAAATTGCAACAAATTTTTTAACATCGTATTGAAAACATTTTATGCACTCTTAATAATTTTTCCAACGTACACTTAAACTATATTCTTTGTTCAATAAGCATAAGTACGTACACACATGCATACGCATGTACATACATACGTACATACTTACATACGTACATACATAAATACAATCTCTCGTTGTTATTAAATGGAATCGGCGACCCGAGTTCAAATCCTGGGTGAAGTTGCTTGTGTCTCCCTTTTGCATTAATGCTCTTAGGAAAGAGATAAATCCACGAGATAAATCCACTATTTATTGGTAAATAGTAGGGCAGTCTGTTCTTTAATCTTAGGTTAGACAACCGGTCTTAGTGAAGGAAAACTATGAATCCAAACCAGATATACTCTACTTGAAAAATTTCCCTTGTGTCACATTCTACCCGTGGTGGAGGGGATGGTAAATAACACAAATAAGTTTATTATATACCCATTCCATACAGGGTAAGATGATAAGATTGTCTTGCGCTAAGCTTACAACTACCCAGTAACCTCTGACATTGCCATTCGAAATCTTTGATTCTATCTGGTGATAATATATATATATATATATATATATATATATATATATATATATATATATCAGACACTACGAGTTTTTCATAACAAGAATTGAAATAGAAGCAAAGGCTGAGCATTAGTTGTTTCGGAGTTTTTGAAATTTTAAATTCGAAAATCATTTGAAAAGTTTCTTGTGATTATTTGTTTATCATTTTACTCCTTACGAGTATTTCTCACCAGCGTTAATTAGTGAAAGTCTTTCCCTGGAGTCTGAGTGTCAGAAAGTCTCCTAAGGTGTCCAAGACTTTTTTCAGTATTCTAACTGGTCTTAGTAATGCTGTAATTTGGATTATCTCGATTCTTCCTCTAATTTCTAATCCTACCAGTCTTTTTTTCAAACTTTTTGGGACTGTTCAAAGTGCACCGATAACAATGTGTATCACCGCCACCCTCATGTTCCACAGTTTTTCAGTTCTCTGTCAAGTTCCAAGAATTTTTCAATCATTTCGTTTCTTTTATTTTCGCTCTGAGGTCATCCAGACCAGCACACCAATTTTAATTGGTGGTCTTTCACTGGAGGCTTAGAGAAAGCATGTCCCAACAGATTTTCAGGACTCTTCTGAGTATCCCAGGTGATCTCAACAATACAGTCTTTTTGTATAGTTTCGATTCTTTGTTTCACAATACATTCAGTCTTTTTTCGAAGCATTAAAGACCGTTTCAAGTGCACCAAGTATAATTGGTATCACAGACACCTTCATGCTCCACAACTTTTCAGCTCTCTGATAAAAACAAGTATTTTCACTTTCTTTCATTTTAACTCAGAGACCCTTTTATTATTCTATTCCTTGTGACTTTTTCATACTAGCATTAGCAGATAGTTTTTATCTGGAATCTGAGTGGTAACAAGTCTCTAGGACTCTTCTTTGTATTCTGGCTGATATAAAAAATGCTGTAGTCTGGATTCTTATTCTCATTTTTGATTCCTCCAGTCTCCTTTCCAAGCCGATGGGAGCCATTCCAGGTGCGCCAACAACAAATGGTATCACCGTTACCACATGTTCCATAGCTTTCTTAGTTCTCTGGCAACGTTTGAGTATTTGTCTCTTTTTGCTTTCTTTGATTTTCATTCAGTGGTCCACTAGAACGACAAAACCCACTTGACGGTAAGTTCTCTCTCTTTGTTTTTTTATTTTTATTTTTTTGTTAATTAACACTAGGTTTGGTTTTCTGTTAGGGATTAAATGATCTGTTTGTATCTTAAAATCCCAGTGAATTTCATGCGTTTCTTTCTCTAATATGAACTCCGGATTGTGCGTATCCCATTTGGTAGTATGATTCAATTTCAATTGCTTGCACGGTTCCCAGTGGATCAGCTTCCTCACTCGGTCGTACCGAGTCTCATATTCCCTTTGCGCTAGTTTGCTACATTCGCTTAATATGTGATTAATCGTTTCTTCTTTATCACCACAAAATCTACAATTGATATTCCGTTGTTTCACATCGATCTTCATTTAAAATAAATGACATTAAAAAGAATTGTAAAGGCTCGAAGAAGTCTCTGAGGCGGATATACACGAGGAATTGTTCAGAGAAACACTGGAAAAAGTACCGAATTAGAAAACTATGATGGCATACATGGGTTCTGGTTTAAAAAAAAAATTAAATCTATCCACTACAGACTAGCTCTGCAACTGAATCGGTCCTTAGAAGAAGTAAAAATACTCGAATGGATAACAAAGGGGAAAACTATCCTGATACGCAAAGACCCCCAAAAAGGAACATCTCAAGTAACTATAAACCGATAACGGATTTATAATGATTTGGAAAATTCTAACAACTAGCAAGCGTCAGACTGTTTCCGGAAGAAAGCGATGGTTAATCTGAAAATTAAATAATAGTAATAATAATAATGATAATAATTTTTCAAGTCCCCCGCAAGGTCGAGGTACATATCCTGCGTTTTGCTCTCTTTCAATTTCAAAAAGTCCACAATTTTGGTTGTTTTTTTTGTATTATTATTATTATTATTATTATTATTATTATTATTATAATAACTCTGGTGTGAAAAACTCGCAAAAAATAATGATTCGAGACCATTGTTCAAGTGAACGGAGGAACAACTTCAATGGACCAGAGAACAAGAAAACCCATGACGATACATAAGGCTTTACACATCAGAGATGATATAGACAGACTATATGTGTCAAAGAAAAAAGAAGAGGTGTCTTCAGTATTGAAGATAGCGTTGATACATTGCAAAGACGACTCGAAAACTTCATAAAAACAAAGAAAGGTTAATTACAGCGACCAGAAACAACACAAACAACGCAAGGATCAAAAGAACACCAATAACTAGATAAGACTACTTAGGAAAGCTGATCCAGTGGGAATTGTACAAAAATATGAAATTTGACAATCGAACAAGTGGTATACACACAACTCAGAATCTTTCCTGGAGAATGAGACGTACAAAGTTCTCTAGGATTTTGAGATAAAAATGGATAACCTAATCTCGGCCAAACGATCAGACCTTGTGAGAATTAACAACAAAAAATAGAGCTTACTGATTAATGGACTTTGCCGTCCCGGTAGACCACAGAGTAAAATTAAAAGAAAGCGAAAAGAGAGGTAAATATTTAGACCTTGCTAGAGAACTAAAAAACTATGGAACATGGTGATGGTGATACCATTTGTAACTGGTGCACTTTGGACAATCCCCAAAGGATTAATAAAGAGATTAGAAGATTTGGAAATAAGAGGACAAGTAGAGATCATCTAGACTACAGCATTATTAAGATCATCCAGAATACGGAGAAGAGTCTTGGAGACTTGAGAAGACTTGCTGTCACTCAAACTCCCGTGTGAAAAATTCTCAAAGGAGTAATAATAATATTAATGATTAGTTTCATGACCGAGGAAGTAATTGGTAGTCTGATTTTCATGCATCGGTGTGCTAATGATTAATGTTAAAAAAACGACTTTCCCCCCAAAAGATACCCTCTGTCCCATTACATCTTTTACATTTAAAAATGTACTTCATATACTAAATGTAACTATTATAATGGGAAAATTGTTTTAACAGACATTTTAAGAGCACGGGGTAATTAGAAGACTCTTAGTATTAAACATTTTTCAAATAAAACTATTTGTCTTTTTTGACAACCAAGAATGTTTCATTAATTTTTGTAAGGATTTTCTCTTTCACTCTTTGTACAGTTTAAGCAATAAAGCTGGGATGATGTAAATTATTTAGTCCGCACCATGTGTCTCTCTTCACATGAAAGAAAACAAATTTTCATTTATAGACCAACTGGTGTGATAAACATACCGCTACAACTAAGGAAAACAATTCGACTGATAGTGCTTTGAAATTTATATATGTGCATTCGCTCGGACGCACATACACACATAATCTCTCTCTCTCTTTCTCTCTCTCTCTCTCTCTCTCTTTCGCTCTCTCTCTCTCTCTCTCTCTCTCTCTCTAACTCGTTTTCTCTTTCATACACACACACACACACATACTCTCTCTCTCTCAGTCTCTCTCTTTCTCTCTTATTACATTTCTTTATATATATTGACTTAAACCTTCTGGCCCGAGCAAAAGGTAACACAAGGTCAGTTGTTAGGCTGGTTTTAATTCAGAGTTTTCCTCCTCCAAGTTGTCAGCTCTACTATTTACCCTCAGAGAGAACATATTAATTCATGCCTTTTCCATGGGCTTTAGCACCAAGTTAAATGCAAACAGCCTCGTTCAGGAATTGAACTCAGGCTACTGATTCTATTTCCAATGAAAATAACAAAGTAAGTCTCTTATATTTCCTTATATGAAAGTGGACTGAAAAGTTCATATGATTACGTCATATCTGCTGTTGACTCTTTACATATGGGATCTAACCATTGCAACACAAATAGAACAAGTTTAGTTTGGTTGTGTTGTATGGCATATTAAACCTTTTGGGTATTTAATGCAAAAACATATATATATATATATATATATATATATATATATATATATATATATATATTGGGGATCGTTCCAAGGGTACCAATTACAATTGGTACCACCTCGACTTTCATGTTCCTTGGCTTTTTTGTTCTCTGAGAAAATCTAAGTACTTGTCTCTCTTTTCGTTTTCTTGGATTTTCACTCTGCTGTCCGTCGGGACGGCAAAGTCCACTATTAGGGAGGTTTTATTTATTTATTTATTTTGGTAACTATCGCTTGGTCTTCTTTTCTGGACGGGATTGACTGATCCATTTGTGTCTCTAAATCCCAGAGAATTTTATGCGTCTCATTTTCTCAGACGAATTCTCGTTTGTGCATATACCATTTGGTAGTAGAGTCAAATTTCAATTTCTTACACAATTCCCAGCAGATCATCTTCCCCACCATATCCTGTATGATTTTATAAAGTTTTTGCGTTAATTGGCTACTTTCACGCATTATCTGATTAATGGTTTTGTCTCAATCACCACATAACTTACACGTTCTATTCTGTTGTATCTTATCTATTTTCACTTTTACATAGTTGGTCCTTATGGCGTTGTTTTGCGCTGCTATTAGAAGAAATTCAGTTTCTTTCACAACGTTTCCTTTTCATAGCCATGTCCATGTTTTCTCTTGTGAGATTTCGTAATTCTGTTGCTTAAAAGTTAATGTAAATAGAATGCCTATTAGGATGCTAAGAAGCATAAATAAGTACTTTATTGAATAAAAAAAATAATAGTGGACTTTAACTAAGTTAAAATTTAATAATGACAAAAGGAAAAAAATTTTTTTCCGGAAGTCATGGAAAGCAGCATGGTGGATGTAAAGGCAAGCAGATAAACCCTCTGACGGCTCAACGCAATGCCTAACCTGATTCTGGGCGTATGAAACCAATAGTTCAACAGCCAGGATCGAATAGTTCGATCGGGAACTACTGCTGCTCATCTATAAGGATGGCTTCTGTAAATGAGAATAAAAACAGCAAACGAAAGATTACCATGACCCACACGCAAACCACCTGTCCAAACCGCATCGCTCTTTGCGCGGGTAAAAAAGGGGTGCCCTGGCCTCAGTGTTCGAAAAATCAGCTACAGAGTTCAAACAAAAATTACTAAAATGCAAACGCTCAATACAAATAGCGATATTCAACGTTAGAACCTTAAATAGAATAGGACAACTACCGCAGCTGAATACATCAGCCATTCATCATAACATAGACATAATATGCATTCAAGAACACAGGTAAACTCATAACGAGGATATTAAATATCACGATACTGGCAATGGTTGGACGCTAGCCACTGCATCTGCATGGAAAAACTCTGTCAATGCCACGATAGAAGGTGTAAGTATGCTGATAGCCCTAAAATCCCTAAATAGCATAGCCCTAAAATCCCTAAATAGCATAGAGAAAATACAACCTAGGACGATGGTAGCTACTTTTAATGGCAACCCCAGCGCAACAATCATCTTCTGCTACAGCCCTACCAATGTTAGTGAAGAAACTGAACTCATCGCCGTCTATGATGAGCTATCCTCCTTTGTTTGTAGCATCCCGAAACACAACGTTCTCGTCATTGGCGGAGACATGAATGCCCAAATTGGGAAAAACGTAAACCACAAATTCAGTCCACACAACTCGTCAAACAGAAATGGACAACATCTAACAGATATTTACGCAAGAAAATAGATTAATATGCCTCAGTACAAAATTATAGAAAAGGGAGTGAAAACTATGGACCTACAAATATGCAAACAATACTAAAGCACAGATAGACTACGTCTTTATAAAAAAAAGAAATGGAATAATAGCGCATTGAATTGCAAGGCATACTCCTCATTCGTGGGTGTGTCCTCCGATCAGTGAATTGTCACGGCAAAAATACGACTGCGCCTACGAAAGAATGCGACCCGAACAACTACCACAGTACACTATGACTGGGCCCTGCTTAATAACAGGAATATTAGCGGTAAATATGCGATAGGACTAAGAAAAAAATTTGATGCACTACAGGAGAAAACTGAAACACATACTCCAAATGACGAATATGAGAATTTCGTCAAAGCCCACTTAGAAGCAGCAGCAGAATGCATACCAACTAAACAAAGAACTAAACCTAGAGTCCCATGGGAGACATTAGCGGTTAGGGAAAAGCGTGCAGACGTGAAAACTGTCTCCAAAATGCAATAGGAAGAACCCAATCAATACCAATGCCGTGAAACTTAAAAAGGCACAAAATGAATTTGCTAACACATACCAAAAAAGAACAAACAGAATACATACAAAATCAGATCTATAAGATTAGAGACTTGGTTGCAGATAGACAATCTAGGATAGCATGGCAAACGGTAAACGAAGTGAGCACACGGAAGACCACTGCAAGAGCTAAACTGAAAGCTACCAGCCAACAAGAACGAATACACCTATGGAAACAACATTTCGAGAATTTACTCGGAAACCCCAAGAAAGTTACACATGAACCGGTCACGAGAATTATAAGTAAGTCACTAGACATCAAACTGGGATCGTTTACACAAGAAAAATTCGACTAGGTACTGAGAAAACTTATAAATAGAAAAGTAGCACTACTCGATGAAATACCCCCAGAAGTATGGAAGAGCAGACAATTCGACGACATATTGCTCCGACACTGTAATGCCGTATATAATCAAAACCCAATCGCAGATGGACGAAGGGATGCATCCTCCCTCTCCCAAAAAGGGCGACCTCAGATTAGCCAAGAACTACCGAGGTATAACCCTTACATCAATAGCGGCCAGGATATACAATGCCCTGTTACACAACCGCACAGAACACAAAATTGAGAAGATATTTAGGAAGGACCAAAATGACTACCGGAAGAATAGATCCACGACGTCACAAATTTTGACTATCCGTCGAATTCTTGAAGGTATACGTTCAAAAAACCTAGATATTATTTGTTGACTTTACTTAGGCCTTTGACTCCATTCACTGAGGACAGATGGAGCTAATTCTACTCACATACGGACTACCAAAAGAAACCGTCGCAGCCATAATGATGCTATATAGAAATACAAAAGTTAAAGTCCGTTCCCCGGATGGAGATACAGACTACTTCGACAATGTTGCAGGTGTACTGCAAGGAGGCACATTAGCCCCATAGCTCTTTATCATGTCTAGACAACGTGCTTAGAACACATATCGATAAATTCAAAGAAAATGGTGTCAAGCAAACAAAGGAAAGAAGCAGAAAGTACCCCGCACAAACAATTACGGACACAGACTACGCCGATGACATAGCGCTTCTGGCAAATGCACCTGCGCAAGCCGAAACCCTGCTACATAGTTTGGAACGAGCAGCTGCTGGTATAGGCCTCCATGTCAATGCACACAATACAGAATATATGTGCTTTAATCAAACAGGTGACATCTCCACACTAAACGGTAGCTCTCTGAAACTAGTAGACAAGTTCACCTACCTAGGAAGCAGTGTCTCATCAACTGAGAATGACATCAAAACGCTATCAATAGCTATTGGTCATATGGAAGTCAGACCTGACCGATAAAATAAAACGCAGTTTCTTCCAAGCAGCGGTCGTGTCGATACTGCTATATGGATGCACTATATGGACGCTAACTAAACGTATGGAGAAAAAGCTTGATGGCAACTACACATGAATGCTGCAAGCAATATTGAACAAGTGCTGGAGGCAGTACCCCACAAAGCAGCAGCTGTACGGCCATCTACCATAGTTAGACTAACCAGACATGCGGGACACTGTTGGAGAAGTAGGGACAAGCTCATAAGGGATGTACTCCGGTGGACCCCTTCACATAGACGAGCAAATGCAGGACGACCAGCTAGAACCTACATACAGTAGCCCTGTGCCGATACGGGATATAACTCTGAAGACCTGCCGGAAGCAATGGACGATAAGCAGGGGTGGCGGGAAAGTGTTCGGGATATCCGTGCTGATGGAGCGACGTAATGATGGTGATGATGATTCCTTCAATTCTTTGTTTTTTTCCGCTTCTCATTATTGGTATTGTAAGTCTTTCTATGCCAAATTCCATTTCGATATCCTGGCTGTATATTCTTTTTGTTTGTTTCAGAATTTCCACTACTTCATTTTTGCCAACAGATTGATGTCGCCTATATACATTAAGGGATTTATCTTTTCTTATGATTTAGTAAATTTGTAGCCCCCTGTGAATTTTCTATATATGAAATTGAGTGACATCATCGCGATTACAAATAGTGAAAGTGCATCTCCTTGTAAGATCTCTAACTGGATTTTCGCATCAGCTAAAGTTTTTCCTCCAGCTATCAATTCCACTGTTTTTCATGGCTTCCTTGATGAACTTTATATCGTTGCCGAATATTTTTAGACATCCAGCATTGCGGGAATATTAGTACATCACTATTGTAGACCTTTTTCTAGTCAATCCACCCCATAGCAACATTTTTATCATCTCGTTTTGCACCCCTTGAGGATCTGTTGATCAGTGTACAGTAGATCAACGGTTCTTCTTGTTCCCTTTTCTGTTATTCGGGAAACAGTTCACAACTTATTTGTTAGTAATAAATCTCCTCCCTAATCTGTATTCAGTTAGGATTTTCTACATCATAGGTAGACACGTTATGGATTTATAGTTGGTGGAAGAGGTTTCTTTTTGGGTGTCTTTTTAGATCTAGTTGGTTTTTCGTTCAGTCATCCATTCGAATATATCTGTTTCTTCAAAGCATCTACTGAATTCAAGAGCCAGTTTGTCGTGGAAAGACGTGAATTCTTCTAACCAGAATCCATGTTCACCGTCATGGCCCAGCATTTTCTAATTCGGTACATTTTTGAGCAATTCCAGGTGTATTTCTGCGACAGGACTTTCGTATATATATATATATATATATATATATATATGATGGTGGGTATAAAACGTTAAATACAAAAATATTTCAAAAACAATTAATCTATAAGATTCAAAAAATCAAATGTAATTAGGCCATCATATATATAAAGTTGTAGGTTTCTGCTTCTTCACACGTATAAAAAAAGATAAAGTTACACAACAATTAAAGGATTAAGTTCTAAGCCCTGAAATGGGAAACGACTACTGCATAAGTTTTACCGAATGATTTGTATCAAGAGGAATTAGAGAGGTAATGGAAAGATATGCCATGAATGACCTTCAAAAATTCACATCGAGTTTTGCACGAGAGATATAAAATACAAATCATATCGATTAAAATCGAAATTCCTCGTATCAATACCATAAATGGGTCTACGTAGAGAAACGGATAAAGATCTATAGTTAAAATTACCTTTTACCCTTGTATCGAGAAGGAATAGCAATTGAAAGCTGAAAATTGGTATATTTAACCTGAATTATCAGATCTGAACAACACTATTAGGACAATATTTGCTTAAATTGGTATGATGGTATATGCAATTTGCTTGGTCCATCAGGTTTTGTCGCAGATTTCAAAGTACGTATCACAGCGTTTTTAGTTTAATTTACTTATCAAAAGATTAAAATGGTCCAGATATCCATTAACATTATTTAGATATTTTAAATCAATAAATATCTTTATTCTGTGTCTTCTTCTTCTGATAGAGAATTTGAGAGTGACTCAAAACATTTACTAGATTAGGATGAATATAGAGAAATCAATAACTTTCTATGAGTGGATGGCGAATTGTATCGCGGATATTTTTAATGTAAATAATTCAATGTATATTAGTGTGTATACATATTCATAGTATATGTGTGTATATACATATAAAAAGGTTGGTAAAGCTTATTAAACACACACACACACACACACACACACACACATACACACACATATATATATATATATATACAAGATGATCCAGGTATTTGAGAATACGCCATCAATGGAAGATGATGTAACGTAAAGCAATGAGAACACACATTCTTCACACAAATCGTAGCATGTTGGTCAGTTGTTGGATCGAAAAGGTGATTGAAGTAAAGCTGTACGTGTTCCAGCAGGATTCTGTTCATTTCAAGAGGGCTTTCACCCTCAAATAGCTGCCCGAAAATTTTCACGTTCACATCACCAACAATATATGACCATTTGACTATCCTGATTTGAAAACTATGGATGATTATATTCTGGATGTTGTCGAGAGAAATCAACTAACAGTTCTACTATTCCAAAGATTTGCTGAATGTTATCATTGTTTACAAGAATAAGAATTACCTGATCCAGAGGGGCAGCTGAATCCACTGCGTTCTTGAGGCTGAGGGGCAGTTGCTTCCGAGGCTGCATTCACTGCGTTCTTGAAGCTGAGGGGCAGCTGCTTCCGATGCTGCATCCAGTGCGTTGTTGAGACTGAAGAACAGCTGCTTTCGAGGTTGCATCCAGTGCGTCTTTGAGGCTGAGAGGAAGATGCTTCTGAGTCTGCATCCAGTGCATTCTTGAGGCTGAGGGCAGTCTTTGAACATGTGTATCATACCTTTTTATTTTTTGATAAATAGTTTTTTTTATTCAATATCTGATTTTCTTTATATTTCATATTTATCCACAATGATACATTCAAAAGACAATTTACTCTCTCTCTCTCTCTCTTTAAATATATATATATATATATATCCAGAAACTTCTCTTAGATATAATCGACGATGATTGTTTATCCTTTTTTATTTAATTTTCCTTATAAGGGAGTATTACACAAATATGAAAAAAAAAGTTGGAAAATCGTAAAAAAAAAACACAAAAAAATTTTAATCGTATTTTGGGAATTTTCAACCATTGTTAGTCATTATCAAGAATATCAACTGTAGTATCGTCTAATGTCCATATTGTGGCCAAGTGCTAGATGTGTGTTAAGATTTCAGTATGGGGGAATGATATTTTGTCGAATACTGATTATTTAAATTTTATAATATTTTTAGCATTTAAAGATTCTTTTTTGCAAATAATGCAGTTTGAAATTCCTTTGAGATAAAGTAATATCCGTTGAATATTAAGGGGAGAATTATATTCTTGTGTGATATATTGATAAGAATATCTTACAAAAGCATAACACTGCTATATTCATTATTCATATCTCTTTGGTGGATTAGTTTTTGAATTTCATTTTGGCGTATTTTTGGTGACTTGCTTTAAAGATTTCTGGAATAGATATGACATTATAGTAATAGGAATATTGGAGGATGGGTCAGTAATTGGAACTGGTTATGTCAACCTCTTCCTTTGTGTCATATATTTCAACAGCAAATAAACTATAAAAAGACAATAATTCAACATATATACCTTTTGAGTTAGTGCTCATGTTAATCATCATCATCGTGTCATGTCGCTAGCATGGATCTCCCTAACCCTCTCCCGCTACCCGTCACTATCGTCCATCGCACCCGGTAGGTCTTCAAGGTTACATCCTGTATCGGCACAGAGCTGTTGTATATAGGTTCTAGCTGGTCGTCTTGCCTTTGCTCATCCATGTGAAAGGGTCTGCAAGAGACTCCTGCACATTTAAAAATCCTACCAAATAACTGAACTCAAAAGAAAAATTAACAAAGAGAGAGAATCAAATTTTATAGAATGTAAGATTCTTAGTTATTTTTTAACATCAACTTTGTTTATATTTTGAAAATTCTCGAAAGTTAAAAATATATTCCAGAATAGATAACTCACCGAAAAAGAATGAATGTCAACATTTCAGAATTTGTAGATTTTTCATTTGTTTGTAATAAAAGTGATAATAAAGTTAATCGTCAGCCATTAACAATTCAGAAATCCAATTTCTTTATATGTTTATTAGAAATATCTTTTCATTCTAGTTGTCTGGTGCATATACATAAAGAGAAGAGAAGAATGCATGTAAGCTATTTTTTGGTGCATGATCCTACTTCCAGTGAAAAGAATTGTCAAACAAGTATCTAAGTAGACTGATATCAAAAAGTTGAATATTTTCCTTACGTTTTCTTTTTAATTTGACTGTCTTGTTTGGGGTTTACTAAATTGAATTTAACGCAAAGTATTTACGGAGAATAGATTGAAATCATCAGATGTTTGTAAGCCCAATATTACAATCAGGTACATGGATAGAATTTATATAAGTAGTTAGGTGAGTCAAAGGTTTTGCCATATTTTGGCACGTGCGAGTTTGCAGTAGGTATATAATGTGACCGAAGAATTTCGAGAAGTTTAAGGTACATGCTGTTTTTGGTATTATCGTGGTAGTTAGTGTCTTGACACGTTCTGCATTGCTTCGTTTTGTATGCTTTTTGAAAGACGCACAGATTAACGTGCAATAAGACGATCAAGCAAGATCAGGTTGGCCGAAAATCATGGATTGTTCATTACCGACGAAATATGATTCGCCATTAAACAAAGAACCAAACCTAAATTTTACAACAGTTATAAGCATATATCCCAAAGGTGAATATACATATATACACTTATCTTTTTGTTTAATGGCACATCAACCTTCGTCGGTTATTTAATACCAATGCTACCATTACATAAGAACTGCTGCCCAAAACTAGGGAAAAAGGGGTTCATACTTTTCTCGCAGATATTAGTCCTAACGTGAATATAGTAACGCGACAGAAGTTCGAACTCAATTGCTACGATATCGCAGTCAACTACGTTAAACATTACGCCTCGGTGTCTTTGCGTATAAAAGAATTTTCAGGAGATATTTTTCTATATATTGTATTTTCCCCGTTGTTTCTATACGGGTAGAAGACTGGTGGATGTATTGTAATTCTACAACGTGTCTTTTGGTTGATGACTCACTTTTTTGAGCTCGACTTTCAACTGTTTTGATTACTGAAGACTCGGCACTTTTCTGAAACACGAAAAGTCACGTCTGTATTTTCTTTGACATTGTTTTATCCAGCAAATAGATTAACGTGGTACTCTTATTATATTTAGCACAAACTTCGCCGTTGAAGCGTAAATCCACTTGTAAGGTTAATTTTTACCCCCAAAATAAATTGTCTTACTGAATTCTGAACTTATAAAATCAAAATGGATTTGAAACCATCTTGAAAGTAGTAATTAGTCGTGTGCTTTTCAGACTATTCTTTATAACACACATACACACACACACACACACACACGCGTGTGCGCGCACGAGTGTGAGCACGTGCGTGTTTGTGTGTGTGTGTTTGTGTGTGTGTGTGTTCATGTGTGTGACCAGTGCTCTAAAATACATCAGCAAAAAATCGAAAATACGAATGAACGTTTCAGAAAATACTGGTCCACATACCTAGAAACAAAACAGGTTTCTTGCTCATTTGATGCTGCTGATTTTTAAAATGACCTTAGTTTTTCATGGTTAGCCACCGTTCTTGCTGTATTTTTCGAAGAAATTTACGATTTTGGCTGATCGCAAAATTTAGCTTTTAAAGGTCGTAGAAAGCCATCAATTTTCAGGTTGGCTGAGCAATTTATGTCAGCCACTTCAAATAAACTATTTCTAATAGAAAAATGTGTTTTTGAGTAAAAAAAATTAGATATATATTCCAAATTTTTCAATTTATTACCAAAATTCAAACTAATAAACTTTATATTACATTTATAGGATTTACACTCCTATATTTTAAAATGGCTGTGATACCACTTATTCCCGAAACAAAGATGGCAGACGTCGGTAAACTAATCACTCTCGGGAACCTATTGGTCAGGAAAGTCACGTGATTTGTGCTCACAACTACGTCCTCATCTTTGATTTTGTCCCGCGCATTTGGAGCCGACCAAATGAAAAGGATTGCCTCTTTATATAATCTCGTCTTCTAAGAACTCATTCTTTCCCATTTTGACTCACAGTCATTGCACACTCTCACGCTCTCTCTCTATCTCACATTTTAACTTCCAGAGACAGTACTCTCCCTCTCTTACATTTTCGACTTACAGAGACAACACTCTCTCTCTCTTTCTGACTTACAGAGACAGCACTCTCTCTCTTCGTTTCGACTTCCAGAAACAGCTTGACCATGTAAGCTAGTAAGACACAATTCAATACGCGTAACATGGGTGCGTATGTATTCTGCAACCTTTTTCTTTCTTGTTCTGCCTTTTCGGTTAGACTTTTTCCAGCCTCGAACACAGCCTTAGAAATTTCGTCAAACCCCGAAAGAGACAAACAAGAAACATGGAAGAAGACACATGCCTCCTAGAATACATTGCTGTATTTTTGTAAATCGATACTTCGCATGAAATACTTAGTCAACATACATTTTATAGTCTACAGGACACTTTCAATATTTATTCTTTTCCATAATATCCGTGTTAGTTGCACACATACACACATGCAAACACACAGAGGAATATTCAAAGACTATATTAGAATATTTGTAATGTTTCCTTTTTCATGTATTTGTTCATATATATAAATTTAGTTTTGTTTGTACTGCTTTGTTTTGAATGTTCTTTTGTCCGCGTCGTTTCACATCGTTTGCTTCATTTGCTTTTGAATAATGAGCCAAAATAAATTGTGGGGGAACAAACTATCAACCAAACATACCACCACAAAATGGAGGACCAAAAGTATTCACCAAACAACAGTACCCCCACACACTTTAGTAAACCTGATAATTAAGATGAAATAAAAAATGAAACACTGTTTGATATTCATAGATTTATCCTATCACTTTTTCCTTTCCCGACGGAAGGAAATCAAGCACACTGAAAGCTTTTGTTTTAACAGTTTGAAAGAAACTCCAACTGAAGACATCCCAGTTGATTGGCTGTTTGGTTGTTTTGGTTTTATGGCATAACAATCTTTGTAGGTTATTTAATGCCAAATTCTGTTTTTACATGCGTTAAACCTGTCCCAATTGAATTCACCTATTCCATTGTACATGATGAACATCATAAAAATGGTTTCACTATAACATCGGGAAACTCATTAAGGATGATGAATTTTTTAATTCAGTGAATGATTTGGAATTACGCGCTTGGACATCATTTGTTGACTTGGTGAAAATCTTTAGCAATCGCCGGGCCCAAAACTACAAGGAGTCAGTAGAAAATTCAACAGAACATTGGCGCATTAAGGTTCATAAAAAATTACATAGTCATCGAGATAAATTTCCTGATAATTGAGGTGATGTGAGTGATGAGCAAGGAGAATGATTCCATAAGGATATCAAAACAATGGAAGAGCACTACCAAGGACGGTGAGAAAAACGAATGACTACTGCTGGATTATCAAAAAAGACTTAAATAACATTGAACATAACAGACAATCATGAAAGAGAAAATGTTTACCATAGTTCTTATTTCAATCGTGTTATTTTTATAGAATTAGGGTCTGGTTACTATTGCAAAAATAGTATTTCTCAATAAGCAGACCAATATTTATTGGTTTAAATACGAATTGAGAGGTTTTTGCGATTTTACTTAAGGAAATATTGTCATCGATCAATATCATATACATAGAAAACAAACTAAAATTGCTTTTTTCCCAAAATGAGGCAATTTCGTACAACAAAAACAGTTGCTAACCAAGAGAAAGTAAGGTCGTTTTCAGATTCAGCGCCTTTAGATTAGCTAAAATAGGTTATTTGGTGCCGCGACACCATTTCAAAATTTATCTTTATTGGAGTGTGTGGGGGGGGGTACATTATTTCAACATTTTTTGATCACGAATTTACATTAAAAATGAGGTACTAATTTTTGAAAATGAACATAACTCATCACAATAACGATGTATAGAAAGAGATTTGTTTTCTGAATTCCCTATAGTTAATTAATACCCGGGTTTTCACCAAGTATCCAATTCCTCAAAAAATCAAAACTCATAGAACGCTGAATACTAAAGAACAAACAATATATATTAGATTGAAATCTATATTTTCATGGCAATATTGTTAACTTTGCAAATTAAACATTTAGAACCTTTAGATAAAAA
Organism: Sepioteuthis lessoniana; assembly: GCA_963585895.1. NCBI lineage: Eukaryota > Metazoa > Mollusca > Cephalopoda > Myopsida > Loliginidae > Sepioteuthis > Sepioteuthis lessoniana. Next base: position 55,850,425 of record OY757921.1, read on the forward strand.
ATGTTTCTCTCTTTTTACTTTTGGTAATAAAATCCTTTGCATGAGAAAACGAAGACAATATGGAAAATTAAACTGACATGTATCGCTATCAGAACAGCTTCTTTAAAAATGAAATACCATCTCGCTAAAAAAGTCTCCACGTAACAAAGTGTACCTCTTTTTGCAATCAATATCTTGTATTGGTTGAATTTTGAAGCTCATCTATGTGAGTTTATTTATTTCCTTTTTTTCATAAATCAGTGCCTTTTCCATGTACCTACACTGTATTTAATTTTGTTCCTTTTTTAAAACTAAAGACACATCTAATTAAATGAAAATTGTGGTCATACGTATTTCTATGGTATACCATAATATTAAGCATGTTCCCTTTAAATCATTTTTAGATCCATTTTTTAAAGACTGGTTTCAGAAATTTAAATCATTTTCATATCCATTTTTTTAAAGACTGGTTTCAGAAATTTAATCTCTGGGATCAACCAATTAATACGTTTTGCCAAAAAGTAGAATGCATTACGGCCGAAGATGAAAAAATTAAGATAGAACTAAAAGGTAGTTTCCCCGAAGTATTTTCAGCTGGTCTTGGCAAATGTACTAAAATTAAAGCAAAATTTGAACTGAAGGAAAATACACGCCCCAATTTTAGAAAGAACCGAAACGTACCGTTCGCCGCGACCGAAGAAATAAATAAAGAGCTAGACTGATTAGTGAATATAGGCATATTATCGAAAGTGGAATGGGCTGCTCCAACGGTATATATAAGAAAAAAATCCGGGTATACGCAGACTTTTCTACAGGATTGAACGCTGCACTCAAGGGTTACCACTGTCCACTCCCCGGCCCAGAAGAGGTTTTTAATAAATTAAATGGAGGAAAAGTCTTTTCAAAAATTGACTTAAGTGAAGCCTACCTCCAGATTCCAGTTGAAGAAAATAGCTCTAAACTATTCAGTATTAACACACACAGAGGGCTGTACAAATTTGACAGACTAGTTTTTGGAATAAAAGTTGCACCGGTTATCTTCCAATAGGTGATGGACACCACGCAGGGCGGCTTTGACTTCACTTTCGATTATCTTGATGATATTGTAATTAGTAGTAAAACGAAGGAGCTACACAGAGAACATCTAAACAAGGTTTTCGCACAAATACGGGAATTTGGGTTCAAGGTAGAGGAAGCAAAATGCGATTTCTGTATGAACAAAATCAAATATCTGGGACATATCATTGACAAAGACGGGAGACGTCCCGACCCCGAAAGGGCTACAGCTATCAAGGATATGCCCGCCCTTGATAATGTTACGACATTACAGAGTTTCCTTGGACTTGCAAACTACTACCAAAGTTTCATAAAAATTTGCACGATCTCCACGCCCCGCTAAACGAACAACTAAAATAAGATAAAAAGTGGAAATGGACGCCCGAATGTCAAACAGCATTTGACCAAATTAAAAAGGCATTAACATCTGATCTTTTTCTCACGCACTATGACCCAAAACTGGAGATTATTGTCACAAGCGATGCCAGCTCATATGGGGTTGGTACGTGTATCCTACATAAAATGCCCGATGGGACAAAAAATCCAATAGTCCACGCATCTAGAACCCTTCTTCCGGCCGAAAAGCATTATTCCCAGATTGAAAAGGAGGCCTTGGGAATAATATTTGCAGTGATAAAATTTCACCGATACTTGCAAGGCAGATTCTTTACTCTACAAACTGACCACAAGCCCCTCATAACCATTTTCGGATAAAAAAAAAGGGTTTACCGATTTATACTGCCAATAGGCTATTAAGATGGGAAACGATTTTACTGAACTACAATTTTAAAATCGAATACCTCCCGTCAAATCAGATTAGCCACGCAGATGGAATATCAAGGTTGGTACCGAAGTATAGTGAACCCTTCGAGGACACAATAATAGCAGCCTTACGAACAGACTGTGAAATTAAAAACATGATAGCCAACACCATCAAAGAACTGCCTGTGACGCTACTCGAGATAAAAAGCGAAGCAATGAACGACGACTTTATTACTAATATTAAACAGAAAATCATAGCAAAAAAATGAAAAAGTACCAGAAGTATTTTCACTATGTGACAACGTCCTCCTATATAGTGAAAGGGTCGTGATACCAAAGAAATTGCAAAACAGAATTTTAAGAGATTTTCACACGGGACACGCGGGAATAAATAGAATGAAGAGTCTCATGAGAAGCTATGTTTATTGGCTGAAGATGGATAACGACATTAGGGATATGATCGAAAAAATGTAAACTGTGTCTTAGCGGCAAAAGCACCCCCATTACTTTCAAACCTTGGCCAAAAACAGAACAAACTTGGTCGAGGATACTTGTTGATTTTGCAGGTCCCCTGGAAGATTTCTACTACCTAATTATAGTGGTGAGTTACACTAAATGGCCTGAGGTTCTCTGATGAAGAAGACCTACTACAGGGACAACTATTGGGTTCCTACATGAACTGTTTGCGCGTTTCGGTGTAGTAGCAATTTCTGCAGGTATACAGAATCACACTCAATCCCAATACACCACTGGCAGTCTCATCAGCAGAGACGATGTTTGCCAGAAAGATAAGATCCGTCTTCGATAAGCTACTCCCGAAACAAAATAAGCAACGAAAGACCACATTAGCGCCTAAAAAAAGGTTCAACATGGGAGAAAAATTTACTTTAAAAAATATCAAAATAACACGTCCTGTTGGGAACGTGGAATAATTAAAAAAAGAATTGGTGACATGATGTACATTGTATAAGGACCCAAATACACACATAAGAGACACCAAAACCAGTTACAGGAACGCAGTTTGAACGACTCCAACGACGTACCACAAACAGAAGAAGAGCCAATAGACACCATTTTCGACATGTTCGATTTACATCATCCCCAACCAACGGAAATACGTCGGCCAGGGAGAAAAAGGAAATTCACCGACCCGTTGATGATCGACCCAAAAAGAAAAAAAATATTAACAGCACTTTTACGAAGTAAAAGGCTTGGGGGAGGGGTGTTGTGGGAGCCTTACCCATCTTACCATAATGAGCTCTTCTCACCGTCATTAGTACTAGAGATTTCGCAGCCAGAGGGCAGACCAATAACGGTGTTATCCGAACAGTACGATACTTCTTACCTTTTCTATGTAACTCTATCTTTCTTGTGTAATATAATCTGTTATCTAATATCTGTGTTTGCGTTTTCATTAGTGACCTTTTCCGGGGCCACAACATATACCATGGTTAAAGAGTTCAGTCTGGCCTTCTATTTAACCCTAATTGGAGGGAGAATAGTTGTAGTTATATCTTTATTAGCAGTATAAGAAATGCAAACAACCTCATCCAGTATTTGAACTTGGTTACGATGGTAATCTTTACACCACGAATACACACACACACACACACACACACACACACACACACACACACACACACACACATATATATATATATATATAAGAAAAGGAAAAAAGAGAAGATCGTTACATGGAAATTCATTATATGATAATGTATTTGAACTTCACGAGTATTTGGTTCTTTTTATCTTTAATTGCGACTGATAAAAAACAATATTTATGTTTCCATTTTTATAGTCGAGATACAGACACACTTTAATTCCTAACTACTTTTCTGTCACTTGTCAATGCACGCAGGAACTTTCAGAAATAAATCCTCGTCTGTAAATTCTATCCCACATATATCTTCTTTCTTTTGTTTTATATCAGAAGCAATGTTCGACTCTTGAAATATATGAAACATATATTTCGCAAGCATTACTCAAAGATAAAGCTACTTTGTTTTACTTGTCTAAAATTTCTCCATATATTTCATGAATTGTAATTCGTTCCAATAAACAAATGGTTGATCGTAAACTAAAGCTTAATTTCAAGTCTAACTCAACATTTGGAAACAATCAATTAAATAAAGTCCTCGTTTCTTCAGTTACATATTAAGCTATGTTTAAGTGGGTACATTAAGTGGGTATATTAGTAGTTGTAAGGTACAAACTACTATTTTAAGAAATTTTCATACTTCGAGTGTTCGCTCAAAAATAGCCAAAAGATTCCTTTGGAAAAACAAACTTATAAATAAACAAATTTAACAGCATAATCAAGAAATATGCAGTTATATTTAGTATAGAATGTTTCAGATTTGTATGAATAAATCCATACTACAGCTTTTAAACATTATCATTTGAAATCTAATCATTTATCCTTATAATATAATATTACTAGCAGAAGTACTCATCTACACCGGATCAGAGGATAAGGCTTAAATCGTGGCTGTTTATAATAACAGTAAAGCTCTTCGATAGTAGTGAGCTAGTGTTTTCATCATGTTATGAGAAACTGTAGGGTAAATACAGGCCATAAAAGTTCTCAAGAAATGTGAAAATAAATCCCTTTTAATGTCTATTTCAACTTTGTTTCCAATTTAAAATTAACCCCATCCTTTTTACAAACATTAATTGTTATTTAAAAAAAAATTCACTAGTGTTTTAACACTACAGGATTTATTTTTTAGTAGCACTGCTACTGTTTATTTATTTTTTTAGTAGCACCGCTACTGTTTTACAAGGATTGTTTTGGCATTAAATAACCAATGAAGTTGATATGCCATTAAACAAACCAACCCAAAATCCACTTATTTTTACGCAATACAATGAATTAATCTTGTGAGAAAAATTTCATAGGTTTTTGTAGAAAAATATTTTTTAAGATTTCATTTTAGTGAGCGAAGATATAGAAACTTATCAATAATTTTTGATATCTAGATTGTTTATTCTAAGAAATAATACCATATAATTATTTTACGTATCCATCTAGAAAACCCTCTAATAAATCTAATAGCGTTTAAGTCTGGAGAATTTTAGTGTAACAAATAATTCACTGCTTTTTTTCTTTTGGATTTTATAAGTTTAAATTATATACGATTTGACTTGCAACAACTTGGCTTTTCACTTATTCTTCTTTATTATTAGAGACCATCACTCAATGAAAGTCTTTCTCCACCCAGAAGAACAGACATAGAAAATCTAGCGTATTAGATGTATATTAGTAGTTCGCTTTCAGAGAACCATAATATTCAAAGTTAATGAATAAACTTATTTTAGTTTTTACAGTTTTTTATGTTTGTATCTGTTGTATCTTTAAAAGGGATAAAATCAGACAAGGTAGTACTTGAGTGGAAAGGAACAGGTAACAGGTTCGTAGAATAAAGAAAGGGTTTTATTGTGTTGTATAGTGGCTCGTACCACTTGACGTCCGGTATCTCGGAGAAATAAAAGACTTCGTGTTTCTTAAACACAGTCATTACTGAAACATCTGTCAGTAGTAAAACCAACTTCGGACGTAACGCCAACAATGCGAGACTTATAATATTTGTTGGACTGTACCACTTCAGTTAATAAATAGTTAACTCTATTTCAATGTGTATCTCTTCCTTTCAACGATACATGTTGCAAGAAAGATACAATAAAACTGACAAGGAATGGTGAGGCACGCTATTAGGCCCCGATGTAAAGAGTGTTATTAGTCCCTGTCTCCCATCAGACAAAAATTGACACAAGATCAAATGTTTCGAAGGCCAGATTATAGAGGGAATTAGGGGAGGGGAATGTCGAGCCCGACTTGACTATGCTAGTGCAATGTGGGACAAGATTAATATATCTCAATACTGAATTTCAGAAAAAAAAAGGAAAACTATGGACCTACACCTACGCATATAATACTAAAGCACAGATAAACTACGTCTTTATAAATAAGAAATGGAATAATAGCGCATTGAATTGCAAGGCATATTCCTCTTCCGAGGGTTGTCCTCCGATCACCGAACTGTCACAGCAAAGATACGACTGAGCCTACGAAGGAATGGGGCCCGAACAATAACCACCGTACACTGTGACTGGTCCCTGCTTAACAACAGGGATATTAGAGATGAATATATTAACATATATTTATCTCTAATACCCCTGTCTAAGAAACAAATTCGATGCACTACAGGAGAAAACAGAAACACATACTTCAATTGACGAATGCGAGAATTTTGCCAATGCCCACTTAGAAGCAGGGGTAGAACGCATACCAACTGAACAAAAAGCTAAACCTAGAGTCCCATGAGAGACATTAGCGGTTAGAAAATAGCGTGCAGACGTGTAAAATGCTTCCAAATACAATAGGAGGAACCCAACCAATATCAATGCCCTGAAACTTAAAAAGGCACAAAAGAAATTAGTTAACATATACCAAAAAGAACAAACAAAATATATACAAAATCAAATCAATAAGATTAGAGACTCGGTCGAAGATAGACAATCTAGGATAGCATTGCAAACGGAACCAATTAAAAGAATTATTAGTAAACATTGTGTAAACGGACCCAGTTTACTGGGTCCGTTTACACAAAAAGTCGACGCGGTACTAAGAAAAATTAAAAACAGAAAAGTAGCTGGGCTTGATGAAATACCCCAGAAATATGGAAGACCAGGGAATTTGGCGACATACGGTTCAGACCCTGTAATGCCGTATATGATCAAAATACAATAGACAGATAGACAAATGTTTAACTACGCAACCACATGGAACCCAAAATTGGGAACATACTTTCGGAGAAATCGATCCACGACATCACAAATCACTATCCGTCGAATTCTAGCAGGTGTATGTGCAAAAAACCTAGAGGCAACAATATTATTTGTCGAATTCTCCGAGGCCTTTGACTCCATACACAGAGGGAAGATGGAGAAAATACTACTCGTCTACGGAATACCCAAAGAAACCGTCGCGGACATAATGATGCTATATAAAAACACAAAAGGAAAAGTCCGCTTACCGAATGGAGACTCGGACTATTTTGACATTGTAGCAGGTGTGCTGTAAGGACACACATAAGCCCCATACCTTGTAGAAGAGAAATGGACTTACTCCCGGAAAAACGTGCTCGTGTGTGCCTACCATGTAAAGGCGAAAATGGCTGATCTCACATCGTGTTTTAAGAACTCACGATCTCGGATTCTTACGAGACTGACGAGACTTGACAAGGGTGTGTGCAAAGCTCTAAGCGCATAAAAAGAGCACGGGCGACAGAGACAGCGTCAGTGTTCGTAGTGAAGCGTCTCAGCTTATTTTCGTCAGTATAATTTTTGGATTTGCGTACGAACAGTAAGTTTCTTATTGAAGTTATTTGTTGGAACTATTGTTATCGTTTTATTGTTATTTCTTGAGTGACCTTCCTCAGACAATTGTTATTGTTGTTTGTTTTTGGGGTGGGTCAAACCACGACTTGCTTCGTTGATTTTTTCATCCCGACCGTCTTTACATCTTGCCATTTGTTGTTTGTTATCTGAAAGTCGTCTTTTTGTCATATGTATTTTCACTCGGACCCCTTCCTCTTGGTTGCCTTAAAGCAACTATGGAGGAGCTGACTTTAAATCCATCTCATTCGACTTCACAACAAGACATGTTCCACGATACTGAACCCTCCCCGGAGCCGGAAAATTTATCATAAGCTTCATCGGCTCGCTCAATACCACCTGCATAAAAGCCACCGCCAACGCCAGTCTCCTGGTCGCTGCAATTAGAAAAAAATAAAAATCGCCGGCTGACCCCGCTAACGACAGAGTCCAAAAATATGCAAAGTACTTTAAGGATAGTGAAATTTTACCTATCCCCGAATTGGTAGAGGCTGTTGAGCCTAAGACTCTGTCGTTCGTGGTCACAAATTTAAAGACCAGGAGACTTGCCGGTTTAAAAAAGGAAGCATTTGAGGAAGTGTTAAAAACTGCAGGCATCCCTGGTAGTATTTTTACCGCAGGATTTTTGCCACCAGGGATGTCCTATTGCCTTCTGAAGACCCCGCAAAGAAGCTGGCCACGAACAACATTACGACAAAGTTCTTCCGTCTTCAACCCGAATGCCGAGGAATCAAAGTCACTGTATGCAACGTCTCCATGGAATTGAATGGAGACGTTCTCGCCACCTTTTTAAGTTCATTCGGCGGCGTCGAAGATAGCACGCTCATGGCATCGGCGAGCGGGACGGCATATGGTGACTACGTTTTCACCATGGTTCTAAACGGAGGAGGGTTCCACGTCATTCCACACACGATTACTTACAAAGACACGACAATGATGGTGGTTGTTGAAGGCAGGAGACCCTTGTGCTGGTCTTGCAAACAACTGGGTCATTTTGAACGATCCTGCCATCAAAAAGCAACCACCACTGCAACAAAAACTAATGATACAACTACAACAACTACTACTACTACAAAGAAAATAGCAGCAGAAGCCACGACTGTTGTAATCAATGCAAATCCAGAAATTGGGGACAACCCCAACAAAGAGGAGAGGTGGCCCAGATTACCCGTAAAGGAATAAACAACAAAAAATCACCCGTCAAATCACCAACAGCACCCCAAGAAACACCACAAAAAGAAATGACAACTAAAATAGCACAAATAGCAAAAGCAAATGGAACAGCACCAAACCCAGCAGAAATTACAATAGTATCGGACCAAGTTTCACCCATATCAACAAAAAAGGAAAAAAAAAAAAAAAAAAAAGAAAAAAAAAAAAAACACGTACCAGAAGAGCAATCTGAAATGAAAACATTTACAAACCTGAAAAGGAGAAGAGACAGTGAGGACTCAGCAACAGAGGGGGAGGAAAAAAAACTTAAAAAAAAACAACACCTCAAGAACAGATCGAAACTCCATTCCAGCCACAACCATCAACACCGTCCCAGTCACAACCTATTGAAAAAAACAGAACAAAAAAAAAAAAAAAAACTGCAACCACCTCAACCCCAGCAACCAAAAAATACCCCTACACAACCCATAGAAATGCCCCTTACCCAAAGATTGCCTTCTCTTTCACCCATTGCAACCCCAGGCTACTCTCCCGGACCTATTTGGTAACCAGAAATACAACCCCATAACCATCATCAAAACATCGAGCAAACTCGGCCTCGACGAGCTTTTAATGCCTTTATTTTTGCTAAGAAACTCTGGAATCACCTACATTGGAGCACCATGTTAAAAAATCATTAAACCCATTAATATCACTTAAAATCATTGATCACAAAGACGTTACCAACCCGTATCTGTTTAGGGGTGCACCCATGGTGACCACCTTTGTTCGTTCGCCTGGCAACCGAACTACAGAGCTTTGGCGCTTTATTGAGGAAACCAGTCGGACGGACATAAGGCTGTGGAGCACCCCTATCTCAATGTTATGTCATCTATGGGTACGGGCAGGGTCCCGATTTATGTTCATCCCTGCTTCTATAGGTCCCTAAAGCTGCGGTACTTCATGGATGTCGGAGGAATTTCCAAAGACGCCCTTGTTACTTATGAACTCGGTACCGGTTCCCTGCGTCAGGCCGTCGGTATCCTCACCGCGGAGGATTTCCAGTCCATAGTCGACACCGAGTAAGGTTGGCACCGTTTCTGGACGATTCGAAGCGGCTCGACTTAATGGGTGATTGGAATGCAATACTTGATCCCATGATAGATAAGGTCAGGCGGGGAGCTAGTAGGTTGGGAAGGTGTGAAAGTAGGTAAAGTTTACCCATCTTGAAGCCTAGTTAGCAGTATGTTGGGAGTCATCTTCCCCGTCATCTAGTTGTTAGTCTCCAAAATCTTCCCCATCCCCATTATTTTTGTTCCTCAACCCTTACTCCAGCCCGCTTTTGAGGAAGATCTTGGAATATCACGTGAATATAAATCATATTATCTGCTTTCAACTGCCCTTACCGCGCCCAACCCTGTCTTTTTTGCCCCATTAGATTAAGAAACCTCTCCCACTTAGGGTAGGTCTGGCTTGTTTTCGGTATTTTTCGGACACCGGAAAACAGTCGGCCTCTTTCGTAGACGGGGGGATGGGAGGGTAACCAAACGGGGAATTTGTTCCTTGTTTTTCGTTTTCTCTTTCGTATTTCGGGTTTTTTCTCCCACCCCCATCATATATAACATTCTTGTAAATAAATTATCAATTGTAAATAAAATCACACATTGCACTTGGGGTTTTAAGTAGGTCTTTTCACAGAGCAAATGTGGGATTTTGGTGGTTGCAGCGCGCATGGTGATGGATGAATGTTTTATGGGTCGGCGAATGAGGCTAGCTCGGTTCCCTTAGAATATGTAGAAATGCATGATCGCTCCCTTTCCCCTTGTCCATAAAACTTCAAGGCCTTGTGCCTTCCATTTGTATCAAATGGAAATAAAGTCAGTGTTTGTAGTGAACTCAAGTGTTGCGGTTGGTGCGATACTTTATATCAAGGTGATTGGAAGAGACATTTCAGGAGGGCACTTTTGTAAGCTAGAGATATTTGTGGTGAGACCATTGATGGTAACTGAACATAGAAATTGCGCTGGACGGTGAAACACGAAAAGTGTCCCTTGGAAGAGAGAGTTCCGAGTTTACAGAATTCTTTATATAGTCGACATTGACTCAACCCCTGAGGATTTTTCAGTGACTGTGAAGCGACCCCTAATTACTACATACCACTTTATCATCTGCCTAGACTAAGTACTTGGAACGTCTATTGATAAAATGAAAGACAACAGTTTCAACTGACAAAGGAAAGAAGCAGAAGATACCTCGGACAAACAATTACTGACGCGGACTACGCCGATGACATAACGCTTCTGGCAAATAAACCTGCCCAAGCCAAAACCCTGCTACAGAGTCTGGAACGAGCAGCTGCTGGCATAGGCTTCCATGTCAACGCAGACAAGATGGAATACATGTGCTTTAATCAAAGAGGCGACATCACCACATAAAATGGTAGTTCTCTGAAACTAGCGGACAAGTCCACCTTCCTTGGAAGCAGTGTCTCATCAACCGAGAAAGACATCAACATGTGACTAGCAAAGGCATGAACTGCTATCGATAGGCTATTGGTCATATGGAAGTCAGACCTGACCGATAAAATAAAACGCAGTTTTTTTTTTTCCAAGCAGTGGTCGTGTCGATACTGCTATATGGATGCACTTCATGGACGCTAACTAAACGTATGGAGAAAAAGCTTAACGGCAATTACACAAGAATGCTGCGAGCAATATTGAACAATCCGGGAGGCAGCACCCCACAAAACAACAGTTGTACCACCCACCACGAAAACTATCAAAGTTAGAAGAAATAGATATGCGGGACACTGTTAGGAAAGTAGGGACGAATTCATAAGCGATATACTCCTGAGGACCCCTTCACATGGATGAGCAAAGTCAGGACGACCAGCTAGAACCTATATACAACAGCTCTGTGCCGATACAGGTTGTAGCCTGGAAGACTTACCGGGAGCGATGGACGGTAGAGATGAGTGGCGAGAGGGGATCTGGGATATCCGTGCTGGCAGCGCGACATGATGATAATGATGATAATATATGGTTATATATATATTCATTGATTTCATATATATACCATGTCCGTTTTATTTAGAATTTTTTCTTCTGGAGAAAAATAAAAGATTTTTTGTCTTTCTTTTTATACAAATAAATGAAACGGATATTATTTTCTCCGTTAAATAATGAACATAGATTCAAGTAAGTTTTTAGCTCAATTTTCTGGTTGGCTGCACTTGTCTAAAAAATTCACACATTAAGGTTAAGATGAACATTTAAAGAATTTGAAGGTATTCGCTGCCTATTGTGGTAGTCTGTACGTTGACACGTTCAGCATTGCTTCATTCTATATGTGATTTGAAAGCCTCACCGATGAACGAGCCACGTAGTCTAATTCGGGAACTTACGCTTTACGATTTTGATTTGAACCATAATGCAGCAGATGCATCCAAAATCCTATGTTGAAGGCACAGTTGACTACAGTACAGTAACCAGATGGTTGATGAAATTTTCCTTCGATTGCAAGAACCTCGATGATCAGGCAAAGTCAGGTAAGTCGAAAAATGTGGATTCCGAGGCCGTGCCTCAAGCCATAAAGGTAAATCTCGCGAGTAGCAGAGCTTCTTACAATCCAGTTTAGTTTTTCACTTTCGCAACTTCAGCAAGAGCATCCAAAGAACATTTGAAGCGGACACCATCAAACAAACAGAGATGACAGAAAAAGTAAGAAAAGAGTGACCCAGAAGAAGAGAATGTCTCAGAACCAAACTCTGCACCAGAAATTTAATCAAAGGAATAATTACCAGGACAGTCTCTCTTGTAAAATACATTGGACAATGAAGGAACTCAGACAGATGAATCAAAGAACAAAGAAATGATGGCGATGCACTGGGTTTTACTCCCGAGGGATAAATTCAGAAAAGAAGGTGGAAGAAGACTCGCCAGGATTGAGGATTGTGTGAGTACAACAATTCAGAGATCCTAAGAATTAATTAAAAAAAGAGCAAAGAAAGACTGCTTACAGCAGCCAATAACAGCCATATAAAAAATTAGAAAGCAAAACAATGAGAAGAAAAATAACTGTATGGATACTTCAAGCAACAAACTAAGGAAGTTGTACACGAGAAGACCTGAACATGGCTAAGAAGGGAAAACCTGAGAAAAAAACTGAAACTCTTTTAATTGCTGCACAAAATAATGTCATAATGACAAATTTCTTCTAAGCAAAAACTTTTAATAAATAGGAGAATAGCATGTCTAGGTTATATGATTATTGGGGTGAAACAATAACTCATATAAGCGAATGCAAATTCTTGCACAAAAGAAATTCAAGACCAAATATGATTAGGTGGAAAAGGTGATCCATTGGGAATTATGCAAAACTAAATTTCAACTATAATGAAAAATGTTATATGCGTAAACCAGAATTTGTCTTGGAAAATGAGACACGTAAAATTCTCTGGGAATTTGAAATACAAATGAATTTCCAAATCTCGTTTAAAAGATCAGATCTAGTGTTAATCAACAAGAATAAAAGAATACATCATCTGATTGATTTTGCTATTCCAGTGAACTATAGGAGTAAAATAAAAGAAAGCTGGTAGATAGACAAATAACTGGATCTTGCCAAAGAGTTGAAAAAGCCGTGGAATATGTGTCAGTGATATCAGTTGTAGTGGACACCTTTGGAACAGTACCCTAGTAGCTAAATAAGAGACTTGAGGAACTGAAGGTTTGAGGAAGGATTGAGACCACCCAAACCTCAGCATTGTTGAATATCCAGAATTGTACGGGAGACTTGCTATCACTCATCCTCCAGTGAAATACCATTATCCGACTCTGGTATGAAAAACTCGCAAGAAGTGAAATAATAATAGTAATAATAATAATAATAATAATATGAAAGAGGCATAGAGAGTTTTTAGATTGAAAACATGGAATAAGGGTCTGAAAAATGCGAAAATAATTTTTATGCATCTTCTTAGTTAATAAAATTGATATGAATAATATGTTGAAGTTACTGTCTTTTGACGTGCACATAAGATATACATTTTTGCAGTGCTAGGAAAATGTTCAGAGAATTTGAAAAATGTGCACAACCTAACTTATATTGTTTAAATTTATCAGCAGAATCCTTTGTGTGTGTGATCGCACTCTTTGTATAAGAACAAAGCATTCGTAAAAGTAATCGTTTTCATGATTAGATTCCTTGTATTGTGTGTGTCGATTGTAAATGTGTGTGTACGTGCGCGTGTGTGTGCTTTTTAACAATAAATACGTAGTTAAGTACTAGAATTTTTATGTCAATGTATATAAAGACATGCCAATAAGAAGATCACAATGAATATCTAACTTTGTATTTCTTCACTTTGTACTTATCTTTAAGTTTCCCTGTCATTTCAAATTCTTTATTTTTGTTTACATTTCACAAAGTCACAAAGTCATCTGAGAACCATAACAACAAAATAAAAAAATTTAAAAATTCTACGAATCTTTACTTCTGTAAAGAAGACTTTCAAAATTTAAAATTCTATGAACACTTTTATTTGATTTTTCATTTTTTTAAATGAAAAATATCTCTCTTCTTTTGTCTGTAAATCTAAAATCCCATTTAAAGATTTATTTATTGAAGACTTCATTTTAATAATTGGTCTTAGTTTGTTTTTGTTTTTTTTACTAAATCAAAATTCTACATACAGTTCCGTTTACTCATTTAGTTAGGCACAAGGCCACAAATATAGTGTATTCAGTGGGTATCAAAACCATATTACCAACGGTAAGCTGTTCGGCCACATAATTATATAAATGAATCTTTTAGAAGAATAAACCATTTTTACATTTAACTGAAAAAATAATTTCTCAAAACTTTGAACTTAAATTAGAATCTGTTTAATGTATCTTATTAATTGATATCATTACGATGAATTCAATACATCGAAAAAAAAACCCAACTAATTTCACTTTAATATGGAAGGAATAGCAATTTTTAAGTGTTCATCATCATCATCTTGTCGTGCCATCAGCATGGATATACCTGACCCTCTCTCGCCACTCCTCCCTATCGTTCATCGCTTCTGGCAGGTCTTCAAGGCTACACCCCGTATCTATATAGAGTTGCGTGTATGTAGGTTCGAGCTGGTCGCTCTGCCTTTGTTCGGCCATGTGAAGGGGTCCACAGAAGTACATCACTTATGAGCTCGTCCCTACTTCTCAAGCAGTGTCCTGCATGTCTGGTTCGTCTAATTTTGATAGTTTTCGTGGTGGGCGGTAGGTGGCAGTATAGCTGCTGCTTTGTGAGGTGTTGCCTTCAGGACTTGTTCAATATTGCTCGCAGCATTCTTGTGTAGTTGCCGTCAAGCTTTTTCTCCATAAGTGTTAATCTAATAATTGTGAAAGTGAAAATAGTTAGAGAGATTAATTTTTAAACTTAACTAAATTTCTCAAATAGAATTTATGGCACGAAATTTAGTTTATCATGAATTTTTTTTTTTTTCTCAGAAGCAAAGACGCTTAATGAGGAGTCCTGGTGATGTGGTGGCTAATGTGGTGGAATGCTACACATCATAGAAAGCAAGTTTGAACTCCAGTTGTTCAATTAATTTTGGACAAATACCCTTTGTAAACGTATGAACTTCTTTATCTCCTCGGCTATGAGGGGTTAAATAGTCCCACCACTGTTCTTCTGCAAGGATGACTTTGGCATTAAATAACCCGCGAAGGTTTATATGACCTTAAACAAAGAAACCAAACCAACAGAAGTTTAAACACTTCTGTTAAGGTCGAAAATACATTATCACAAATAACTGCGAATAATATATGAACTATTGAGTCAAAGTTTAAATAGGCTACTTGATAAATTTACGTCACGCTACGTTAAACAATTTTTCGTTTGATCACAGTCGTTTTTGATAAAATAATTTCAAAACGAGAGAATAAAAAGACAAGATATAGCGAGTTTGTCAATTTATTGATGTACCATTATGATACTAAAGAGACTTTAGACCGCCGTTGTGACTTCGCCGTTGTAACAAGTTGAGAAATGCGAAACTGTTTATTTTCTTCTAGGTTGCAAGTCGCTGCCGGAAGAGAAAAGGGAGTATTGAAACATGAGACAACCGTCAACTTGACAAAAATAAGCAACATAACCTAGTAAGAAAAAGATGAGCAGACAAAGACCTTGAATTTTTTCCTGGTTCTAACCTGCTTATCCGCTGCGTCGCGTAGTCTAACGTCCCCCATGGAACGTCCCTCCCCAAATTAAGGCTCGTTTTCTACTGACGTCTTAACCTTCTCGCATCTTGCCGTTGACTCTCGAAAGGATACAAGTTGTCCCCTCACATCCACCTGTGGCGTCGGGAGCAGAAAAATATCTGTTTCTGCCCGCTCAGTGCATGTGCACAAGATGTCAGACCTTCAGTTTCCCTTAGTCATTCTTATATACAACGAGTGCCTCTGCATTGTTATTTGTTGCCTACTGTCTGCTTCATTTATTTATTTGTTTAATTTTCTATCTATTTTTTATAGTTTTATAGTGCCCCTAAACTAGTTCATTTTCCTTTAGATAAACTATATAAGATAAGAAATATCTTTGTCTATGCACAAATCTATTATCTGCTTACTCAAAAAGTGTGTCTGGCTCTGCTGAGGTTTTTGCTATTACAAAAAATCACCTATGTTACTAGTTCAACGGTTCACATCTTTACTTAAACTGATGGATTCTGATGAGAGAATTCACACACACACACACACACACACACACACACACACACACACACACACACACACACACACACACACACATATATATAACCATTGTTATTATAATTAAATAAAAAGTGTTACGGGACACAGTTCTCGTCCCGGAGCGGGTGGCAACAGATCTATTATTTGAGTTCAACCTGTGGGTTGACCTTCATTGAAAGTAGGTCACAGGGACTGGACGAAACTCGCTACTTCTCTAACCTAGACTGGCCCCTGGGGACCCTGTAATTGACATTTGATTTGAACATGGAAGTTGACAATTCGAAGAAAGGCACTACGTGGCAAAAACTCAAGCGCTCGTACGCTAGAAAGGGGATTGAGAAAAATCAGTTGGCGTCAAGACACACGTCGAAAGACATACAAAATGCTCCTGGTGAAAAAAAAATAACGTAGCCAACTCATTTAAAAAGCAAGCCACCAGCTTATATTCACAATGAAGAAACCGGATGAAAAAAAGGAAAAAGAATAGAAAATCTTATGATAATCAATTACCATATTGCTGAAAGGCAAAGAATAAGCAACTCTTGAAAGGGTTGAACTTGAGAAAACACTCTTTTAACTAAAGAAAGTAAAGGAAGTGAAGATTCATGAAATCTTCAACTAGATAAGTAAAGTATATAACTCATTTGCTCTAATAATATCATTATCACACATATATGAAGCTGACACATACATTTTACCAGCATCAATACGAGAAAACAAATGTTTCAATTGTTTGTAATATTCATGTTTAATCCTCTTCAGCCTTCTATTTTCATTCGTATTTGGGCGAATAAAATTTATTGTAAGATAAGTTTGTTAAATTGTCTTCGGCTTACATTCTTTGGGAGATCTCCTGCTTCATCTTTATTTTAATGCGTCACAGATTGATACTGCGTATTGTTGAAGAAATATTAATGTGAATGGTATTTATGTCTAATATAGTATAGACAATTCATAATTGTGGGCAGGGTCCAAGATAAAATGTCGTAAAATTATTGGAAATATCGTTCGGGGACTAGGAATTTATCTGCATTTTTGCTTTAATTCTCGTTCACCCATTTTGACAACCATCCGGTCTGTAACAGAATGAAAATTTGAAAATGTGCAAATTTCGACAATTTTTAGTCATTTGGATACCAATTAGATATTTCCCGTCTTAATAACTCGGTTTTCGGTTTTCGATTTCCTAATTTAATGACATATAACTTTGCCAAAGTCATCCGTGTAGAAGGATAGTAGGGGTTCTATTTCACCTACAGCCGATGGATAAGGGAATTCATCCCTTTCCAAAGAGTATTAAACCGAAAGTGATCGTAATAATGTGACTGAAGTTTGAAATCACTTACTATTATATCGCAGTCCAGCACGTTAGACACTACATCACGGGGATTCCCTCCAAATAACTCGACCGCACGTGTGTTGATATTCCAAGGAAATTCTATTATCCAAAAAGGCTATGAAGCTCCCATGAAATCTCAGATGATTAATGCTACTAATCTTAGAAAATAAAGCGTTCTTCTTATACTAAGATTAATCGAGTAAGTTCAATATTTTCATATGTTGTTAAACTTTTGAGGATATTTAACCCTGAACTCTCCACGTCCATGAGCTTCACACTCAGGGTTGCCGGCTGAAAAATAGCTGAAAATACAAAATGTCGTAATCTTTTATCGAACAGCCTGATTAGGTGTATCGTTGATAGGCAATAACGATGTTACTGTTATATAGTGGCAGAAATACCGGCCGATTGGATTTTAAAGGTTAAGAGATAACTAAAGTGTGTCTTGCTTAGTGAGGTCACAAATACAGTGAATAGTTTTGTGCCAATATAAACAATAACAAGTAAAATTCTATACAAATAAGGATTTGTTATTTGCAACAGCAGGAATACTGACGTCCATTTTCTTTCAGCACAATGTAATTTTTGAACAAAACGATACTTAGGGGTATTTTTTAATATGAAAAATTACTGACGGGCTTGAAAATAGGTTCTTTTTCTTAATATCTATTAGAATAAAACTGACTGGTCCTTTATATTGATAAAACAAAATTCTGATCAATTCCTGCGATTCAATTTTCTACCTAAGTTGGGAACTTTGTAGATGACTTTCACTCATAAGAGATTCTTTCGTTTTGTTTAAAAGAGGAAATCTTTTCTTAAAAAGTATTCAATTTAGAGAAATAGCAATTTAATTAGGACCTTAGCCCGCTCAGCTGGGAGACTTCTCTTTAAGTAGTGTCTTCACTGTAAAAGTACAAGATGGAAGGACAAATTCTTATTGAACACGAGATATAAAATATGAATTCACGTGCCAATAAAACTGTTGACATTTCCCTATTCAAACCGTCTACTCTCTGCTTGTCTGTCTGTCTATCTGTCTCTATCTATCTTTCTGACACTTTCACTCACATACATACATACACTAACTTTCCTTATCACTGTCTCTCTTTCTCTAATTTTTAAAAATTATTTTGTTTGTCTGCAGTGACTAAGTGCAGTGCATGACCAAACTGTCCATGAATTGATGATCGACGTAAAAGTCGGTGTAAATCTTGTTAAATTCTTGGCAAGATGAAACCTATCATCGTTGGATTTGCCTTAATCCTCACAATTTCCAACACAAAATGGAAAGACGTAAATTTAAATGTTCGAGAACGAATAATAATAATAATAGATCAAATGAAAATATACTTAAGTCTAAAACTCCCCCAAATTTTTCTTATTGATTTTTTTTACGTATTTTAATAAAAATTTAAAAGGTACTACAGAATGACTAATAACTTTATTTTTTGCAGAAACCATGGTGTTAAGAGAAGGAATTAATAGAATATATATATATATATATATATATATATATATATATATATATATATATATATATATATATATATATATTACAACAGTATCTATTTATCACAATCTAACTTGGTGGGTTTGTGGTAAACCATATGCGGTATAATTTGGAGAGTGCTCATTATTTGTGATAGTATATATATATATATATATATATATATATTAGTTTTTATCAAATATAATTCAATCCAGTATATCCGGAATAGGAAATAAGTTCACTCAGGACAAATAGAATATTCAAAAATAGGATATTAATTTCCCCTCAGCAAAAAAACAACCCACAATCGGTCACATTAGGATAATAGATTTATTTCTATCCTGTTAAAAAATATTAACAGAACCTCATCAGATCGAAAACAAACAAACCTTATTTCTCCTATCTATTAATGCTAGCCTAAACCTTCAAGCAACAATAATCTAGAACTATGACATGTAGATTACATCTGATCTCATCCTATTTCAAATCTAACAGATATAACAATAACAGTTACAGTAACACATGTCAAAAATTCAAATATCTATAACAAAATAATTCAGACAATCTAAATTTAGTATATCATTTTTATCATAAAAAACAAAACAACTAAAACTAACGTTAATTATTTAAAACTGCCCCAAATGATAATAATAGAATAAAGCTCACTTATATGAATTACAAATTCCAATATCTAACAATTTAATAAATCATAATCATTTTCTGTTTATTTATTTATTTAATTATTCACTTGATTTTTTGAAAATAGTCTAAATTTATTTTTATGCCTACATCTAGCTATTATATCTCTGATTTAATAGGTTACCAGGATCAGGATATAACATAATTTGTATCTTTTCTTCCAGACACAAATTACATCTACCATCAAAGCAGCTCAGATTTGTAGATCTTTCTTTTCAATATTCTCCATTGAATTTCAAAGATTACACCCCTATTTTTCAACTTGCAAAAATGTTTGGATAAAGCTTTTTGATTTTCAAACGTTCATGAGAGAACGAATGAATATGATTATTTTATCTTAGTTTCCATCTAACCTAAGAAATTCCAATATAAGTCTTTTTCTCTTAAATATTTTTCTTTAGGAAAATAAAAGTTTGATATACTACGTTTTTCAAATTGCACAAACCGTTAATAGGACGATTAATTTTAGTTTTAGAATTACAATTATTATTACTATTAGAGTTTTTCACATCAGTTTTAGCTGATGGTCTTTCACTGGAGTTTGAGTGACAGCAAGTCTCCTCAAGTCTCCAGAACTCTTATTATTCTGGCCGTTCTCAGTAATGCTGTAATTTGATCTCCATTCGTCCGCCAACTTTCAAGTCTTCCAGTCCCTTTAATAATCCTTTAGTTACTGTACCGAAGCACCAATCACAATTGGTATAATTGTCATCTTCATGTTCTATAGTTTTTTTTCAATTCCCTAGCATTTCACATTCTTTCAGTTTTATTCTGTAGTCAGCCGGGACAGCAAAGTCGACAATTTTGCAAATTCACTTTTTTGTTGTTGATTATTATTAAGTCTGGTCTTCTGGCCGAGATTAGGTGATCCGTCTGTATATCAAAGTCCCATAGGAGTTTATGTGTGTCATTGTCTTGGAAAGATGTTGGGTTGGGCATATACCATTTGTTCGTACGGTCAAATTTAAATTTCTTGCACATCTTCTAGTGGATCACCTTGCCCACCCAGTCATGTCTAATCTTATACTCCTGTGCTAATTTGCTGCATTCGCATAGTATGTGATTGATAGTTTCGTCTTTGTCACCACATTGCCTATATTTGCTATTTTGTTGCACTTATCTATTCTCGCTTTGATATGATTGGTTCTTATGGCGTTGTTTTGAGCTGCTATTCAGAAAGATTCTGTTTCTCTCTTAAAGTTTCCTTTTCTTATCCACGTCCAGTTTTTTTCACGTGAGATGTTGTTTATTAGTCGTTTAAAACGCACATAGAGTTTTTTCTTCACATTTTTGTTTCCTAGTTATTGTCATTCTGTTATCCATCGTGTCGACAGTATTGTTTCTGATGGCTGTAATCAGTCCTCCTTCATGTTTTTCTATGTAGTCTTCGAGTCGTTGTATCGATGCGTCAACGCTGTCTTCAATGCTGGCAAGTCCTCTTCTTACTTGCATGGTACATTTTTCTGTGTCAAATTCCATTCCTATGTCTTGACTGTATATTCTAACAGTGTGTATTAGAGTGTCCAGTTCTTTTTCATATTTTGCAAATAGTTTGATGTCATCAGTGTACATTAGGCGATTGATCTGTTCCTGCGATCTGCTAAGTTTGTATCCGGCTGTGCATTTTCTGAGTATGTGGTTAAGTGGCATCATGGAAATTATGAATAGTAACGGTGATTGCGCGTCTCCTTGAAATATACCTCTTTGGATTCGGCTTCGGCTAAGCTTCTTCCTCCTGCTGTCAATTCCACTCTGCAGGCTTTCATGGTTTTGTAGATAAATTTTATGACTTTATCGGATATTTTGTACATTTTGAGGCAGTTTATTATCCAGCTTTGTGGAACCATATCATATGCATTTTTGCAATCTATCCAGGCTATAACTATATTTTTTCGTCTGGTCTTGCTATCGCTTAGGATGTGCTGATCTACGTAAAGTAACTCTGCTATGCCTCTGAATCCTTCGCAGCATACTTTCTGTTCCTCGGGGAACAATCCACGGCTTGTGAGCGAGTTGTAAATCTCTTCCCTTATTTGTGCTGTTAATATTTTCCTCATATAGGTAGGCAAGTTATGGGTCTGTAGTTGTTTGGGACGGTTCCTTTGCTTGGGTCCTTTTGGATGATGTTGTCCGTCTTTTGGTCATCCATTCGGGTACGTGTACTCTTTATAGGCATCTGTTCATTTCTAGTGCTAGTCTGTCGTGAATGGAGGTGAATGTCTTGAACCAGAAACCATGTATTCCATCATGACCTGGCGTTTTCCAGGTTGATATTTTTTAGTGTCATATTGAGTAAATCAATGTGTATTTCCGCTTTCGGGCCTTCTTCGAGCCTTTCTAATTCTCTTGTGATATTGTTTATCCATTCAGCCTTTCCGTTATGTTTTTGGTTGCCATATTTTAGTCCAAAATTATTCGGTTTATTTGGCATCCGGTTGTTTTCGTCTCATCTCCTCCCAGTTGTAGATAGAATTTTCTTTCGTTGTTTTGGAATGTCCTATTTTGTCAGTATTGTTTTACCCTTAGTTTACCATCTCTTTAATCTTCCTTTTTTTCGCCAGTACTTTCTGTTTTATTTCCTCAAGTTATATTGTTAATTTTTTATCGTGTTGCCTTTTCCTGTTTGTTCCTACATATTCCAGCATCTTTCCTTTGTTTTATCATTTTGGCCTTTTTTCGTGGATTTTTATCTGCGTTTCCAGTCGAATTTCCCATCCCAGTTTTGATTTTCCTTCGTACTTTTTGAGGAGATCCCAATTTTCTCACAAAATAGTACTTGATTTATTTTATTCGTTTCCTCTTAAATGTTCTCCATACAATGTTTCTTAATGATTGTAAGGTAGTCTTTTCACTGTTCATAATTCTCTTTCAACTTTCAAGATTTATCTTTTGTTCTTGTGATAGTGTTTGCTCTGGAGTGTTTGGTCGTGCTTTGTTTAATTGTGTTGTGTTTCCACTTTCCGAATTTGGTGGGTTGGGCTGTTTTTGTTTATTAATATTTGATGTGTAAGGTACTCTATTACTACCTTGTAGATTATTTATTTTCTGGGGTATTTCTAGAATTTTAAGGTCCGAAAAATAACTCTTCTTCTTATTGTTCTGACTTAATCAGCAAATATTTGACATGTTATCTGAAAACTAGAACATTCTTGCCATATCTCAATCATTCTTTTCCTATATCCTCTTTGTGTAGGGTTGCTCCGAAAATAGCAGTGTAGTGCAAGTTGGTTGTCTTCCCTAGTCCATATATTGTTTTCAGGTCGCTGGTTGGTGTGGTTCCTTAACTCGTCATTCGTGTACCTGAGAAAAGAACAGCCAACTTTCACAGGATGACGATCGGGTCTCCCATGTTGGCTATCAGGAGAGCACCTGCCGATCATGACACCCAATCCTGTTTCCGAGGTCCCATGTTGTGTCATATTTTGTTTCAACACTTTTATCAGGGATGGTATATTGTGGCTATACCTGACCCAGGAGTTGTTTATTATTTGCGCGCCTGATAGATGTGACCGAGAACAGTCACAGTGACTGTTCATGAACAGAAGGTCACACACACAAAAAAACAAACTAAGTTTTAACTTGGTTAAAGTCCATTAACCTATTTTTTATATTTTATTTCTTAACTGAGTACCTGAACTAGCTTGAGGTGTTCCTGTATTACCTTTATGGTTTATATTTACTGCCCTATTTTGAAACTTTATTTCCGTTAAAGTTGGTCATATTTTAATAGGTACTAAACTCCGAATGTTTTCCCCGTTATATGGAAGACGATAACTGTTCTTACTTAATGATTTCAGGCTACAACGGGTATGTATTTCCTTAGATTAAGAATAGTCAAGGATGGGTTATATAGAAATTGAGGTGTAAAATTTATTTGGTGATTTTGAAAGAATTTAGCTGAAAATAATTTTAGGAATTAAAAATTCTTCATTTAAATACAACTGTTCACCAAAAGGTTTTACGAATAACGAAAAATCAATGTTTTTAGATAAAAGACATATTCTACTGACGCAAATTTCTTCGAAGACCACACAGCAAAGATTCGTTTGGTTATTATGGTTCAAGCTTTGATATAGATTTAAAAAGAATATATATATATATACATATTCTAAGATATGGACGTCACGTGGCATTCTAGAATGTTCGCTTTTAAAGCAATTCCCTCTTTTTTTGCGGGGGGGTATTTTATATATTTATTTGTTTATTTATTTTCCATTTATTCATTTCTAAATTTATTTTTAATTTAATTTAATTTCATTTTTAGTTCCCTCCTCTCTACATAGATTCTCACGCTCCCACCCCTTAATCCTAGTAACACGTAAGACAGAAATTGAGGCGGTAAATTTAAACAAATCTATTTCGTGATTTTGAAATAGTTTAGCTGAAAATAATTTGGGTAATTAAAAAGTCTTCATTTAAATATAACTGTTCACCAAAATATTTTACGAGTAACGAAAAATCAATGTTTTTAAATAAAAGACAGATTCTACTGACCCAAATTTCTTCGAAGATCACGCAGCAAAGATTCGTTTGGTTATTCTGGTTCAAGCCTTGATATAGTTTTGTAGTTTGTTGGGTTTTATATATATATATATTTATATTCTAAAATATGGTCATCACTTGGCTTTCTAGAAAGTTCGCTTCTAAAGTAATTTCCTATATTGGAGGGAGGGAGGTAAGGTATATTTATTTATTTATTTAATTTTTTTAAAATTTGTAATTCTTAATTTCATTTTATTTTTAGTTCCTTCCGTTCAACATACATTCTTACACACTCACGGTAAATTTAAACAAATCTATTTCCTTACTTCGAAATAGTTTAGCTGGAAATAATTTTGGGAATTCTTCATTGAAACACAACTGTTAACCAAAAGATTTAACGATTATTATTCATATAAAGTTAGTTATGATATTTCCTAATTACTTCCGTATTATGAGTGTTCATTATTTTTTTTTAAAATTTCGTGCAAGAATAACTAATTTTTAGAGTTTTCCTATTAAATATTTTATGTAATATATTATACTGGTTAAAATGTTTATCTATCAATTTAAAGAAATACTTTCCTATGTTTATATTAACAAGTTTACAAAAAGGGGAGTTGAACCATATAATTTTGCCTTTTCTATTTTTATGACAATTTACCTTAATATTACAATTATCAGTAGTTTCTTTATTCTTATATAAATTATTAGTATTATTAATATTATCATTAGGTTCAATCATTTTTGGCTCTAGATAAGTAAACTCTTCTTTAAAACCACTATTCTTGAGGGCTTCAATATACATTTTACTACTTTCATGGAAAATTTTCTTATCTAATGATAATCTCCTAATTCTCATATTAACAGCTTTAGGAACTTGTTTAATTATAGAACTTGGGGGATCGGTTAGATGGAAATTAAGATAAAATAATCATATTCATTCGTTCTCTCATGAACGTTTGAAAAATCAAAAAGCTTTATCCAAACATTTTTGCAAGTTGAAATTCAATGGAGAATATTGAAAAGAAAGATCTACAACTCTGAGCTGCTTTGATGGTAGATGTAATTTGTGTCTGGAAGAAAAGATAAAAATGATGTTATATCCTGATCCTGGTAACCTATTAAATCAGAGATTTAATAGCTAGATGTAGGCATAGAAATAAATTTAGACTATTTTCAAAAAATCAAGTGAATGATTAAATAAATAAATAAACAGAAAATGATTATGATTTATTAAATTGGTAGATATTAGAATTTGTAATTTATATAAGTGAGCTTTATTTTATTATTGTAATTTGGGGCAGTTTTAAATAATTAACGTTAGTTTTAGTTGTTTTGTTTTTTATGATAAAAATGATATACTAAAATTAGATGGTCTGAATTATTTTGTTATAAATGTTTGAATTTTTGACATGTGTTACTGTAACTGTTATTGTTATATCTGTTAGATTTGAAATAGAATGGGATCAGATGTAGTCTGCATGTCATAATTCTTGATACTTATTGTTGCTTGAAGGTTTAGGCTAGCTTTGATACATAGGAGAAATTCTCTCTCTCTCTCTCTCTCTCTCTCTCTCTCTCTCTCTCTCTCTCTCTCTCTCTGTCTGGTTATAAATGTGTAAAATTTATATTTTTTCCATTTCCTATTTGATCTGATGAAGTCCTGTTAATTTTTTTAGAGCATTGATTTATATCAATGCTTTTAACAGGATGGAAATAAATTTATCATCCTAATGTGACTGATTGTGTGTGTGTGGGGGGTTGAAAAAACGATTAGTATCTAATAACATGGATGCTTATCTGCGACCACTGGTTTCATGCCATCTTGTATTGTATATATTGTATATATTGTATTGTATATATTATTGTATTGTATATATTGTATTGTATATATTATGTATTGTATATATTATATATATTGTTATATACTATGGAGTATTATGCAATACTAATATTTATATGTTGGAATTGAAATGTTGGGGCAAAAATGTGAAAGTAGATGAAAACTAACGTCTACTTTCACATTTCGACTCATACACATAACCTATCCCTACCTCCACCATACCAATACAACTTCCATCTCTAAAAAACCCACACTCCTTCATGAATAACCTCACAACACACCCGATGCACCGTAAGTACCATTTCCCTCAATTGAACATTTATATCCCTCTCCAAGCACCCTCCCCTGTTGATATAATGTTAGCCATGATTTCATGATTGTTAGAAATACATCTTAATACAGTATATTTACCACATCCCAACATTAATACAACATAAATACCCAATACAAATTATTGTTGTACTTTAACACAGAACATATTCCAACATATAGATATTAGTATTGCATAATACTCGATAGTATATTACAATATAGAATGTCTGTTAATACCATGATATTCCTACCTCATCAATTATTCTTACGTTTTAGATCCAGCATCCATTTTCGTCTATTATACCTAAATGTCAAATCAAAAAATTGAATTTCTTCATAATGCAATGATGATGTTCCTTAGTTAAAATCATCACTACACACAAAAATCTTTTTATTCGGCCAAATTCCCGTCTCTTTTGCGACTTCCGCAACACATTGCTACACATATATTCAGAAGGCAACCTCAAATCTGCCGCGCAGCGCATTTATCATCATACACGCACACATAATAACAATCACATATACGACCACACACAATAATATGCAAATATAATCCACACACGCACTCACACATGTATACACACATACACACACACAAAAGTGTTATAAGGATTCCTAAAGTAAACATTCTTTTGACTGTATATTTCAATTTTTTTCCATTTTTCCAAAATCTTTCTTTCTCTGCCTGATGATTTTATAAAAATGGCATGAAACCAGTGGTCGCAGATAAGCATCTAAGCTATTAGATATATATAAAAACTAATATCTATTTTTTTTATCTATTTATTTATCATCATATATATATATATATATATATATATATATATAAATATATATTAATTATCATGTATATATATATATATATATATCATCATCATCATGTCATGCCGCTAGTACGGATATCCCTGACCCTCTTTCGCCCCTTCTCCCTATCGTTCATCACCTCTGGTAGGTCTTCAGGGCTACATCCTGTATCCTCACATAGCTGCTGTATGTATGTTCGAGCTGGTCGTCTTACTTTTACTCGATCATAGGTGGGGGTCCATAGGAGTACATCACTTATGAGCTCGTCCCTGCTTCTCCAGCAGTGTCCTGCATGTCTGGTTCGTCTAACTTGGATAGTTTTCGTGATGGGAGGCAGATGGTGCTTTGTGGGGTGTTGCCGCCAGGACTTGTTCAATATTGCTCGCAACATTCTTGTGTAATTGCCGTTTAGCTTTTTCTCCAGCCATTTTGTTAGCGTCCAAGTGGTGCATACAGCAGTATCGACACGACCGCTGCCTGGAAGAAACTACGTTTCATTTTATCGGTCAGGTCTGATTTCCATATGATCGATAGTCTATCGATAGCTGTCCATGCCTTCGTTAGCCGCGTGTCGATGTCTTTTTCGGTTGATGAGACACTGCTTCCTAGGTAGGTGAATCCGTCCACCAGTTTCAGAGAATTTCCATCTTGTGTGGAAATGTCGCCTGTCTGATTAAAGCACATATATTCAGTTTTGTGTGCATTGACATGGAGGCCAATGTCTGCGGCGGCTCGTTCCAAACTATGCAGTAGTGTTTCGGCTTTGTTGGGTTTATTTGCCAGTATCGCTACGTCATCGGCGTAGTCGGCGTCGGTAATTGTTTTTGCAGGGTAACTTCGGCTTCTTTTCTTTGTCAGCTCGAAGCCGTTTTCTTTGATTTTATCAATCGATGTTCTAAGCACATAGTCTAGACAGATGATAAAGAGGTATGGCGCTAGCGTGTCTCCTTGTAGTACTCCTGCTACAATGTCGAAGTATTCTGTGTCTCCATCCGGTGACCGTACTTTCACTTTGGTGTTTCTATAGAGAATCGTTATTGCTGCTACGGTTTCTTTTGGTATGCTGTATGCTTGTAGGATTTGTTCCATCTTCCCTCTGTGAATGGAATTGAAGGCCTTGGTAAAGTCGACAAATAGTAATGCAGCCTGTAGGCTTTTTGCCCGTACGCCTTCAAGGATTCTACGGTAGGTCAATATTTGTGAGGTCGTGGATCTATTTCTTCGGAAGCCATTTTGGTTTTTCCTAAGGATGTTGTCGATTTCGGGTTCTATGTGGTTTCGTAGTAGGGCATTGTAAATTTTGGCTGCTACGGATGTAAGTAGTTCTTGGCTAATCCGAGGTCATCCGTTTTAGGGAAGGGGAGGATGCATCCCTTCATCCATCTGTCTATCTGATTTTGATTATAGACTGCGTTGCAGTGTCGGAGCAGTATGTCGTCGAATCGTCTGGTCTTCCATACTTCCGGGGGAATCCCGTCAAGCCCTGCAGCTTTCCTATTTTTAATTTTTCTAAGAACCGAGTCGACTTCTTGAGTGAACTGTCCTAGTTTAATGTCCAATTGCTTACTAATAATTCTGGTGATTGGTTCATGCGTAACTTTCGGTGGGTTTCCTTGTAGATTTTCGAAATGCTGTTTCCACAGTTTTATTCTTTCTTGTTGGTTTGCAGCTTTCAATTTTGCTTTGGCTGTGCTCTTCCTTCTATTCCCTTCGTTTATTGTTTGTCAGGCTATCCTAGATTGTCTGTCTTCCACTGAGTCTCTAATCTTATCTATCTGATTTTGTATGTATTCTGTCTTTTCTTTTAGATATGTGCCTGTTAATTGATGCCATAAAACTAAAAAAGGCACACACACACACACACACACACACACACACACATATATATATATATAGAGAGAGAGAGTGATCACATTCGCTCTTAGAATACATTAACTATATCTTCTACAGAGAGGTAAAATACTTCCCATAAAAATATATCTTGATTTGTATTTGTTGGTGTCGTATTTGTTGGTTTTGGAGCTGCAGGAAGTGTAGTCATCCATTCTTATTATTCTCAGGTCTGCTCTGTCCCGAGGTGGCAGTAGTTGTTAGACTCCGATCTATGGACCAAATAGATGTTTGAAATTTTTATGCATTAGTTAGAAATACTTGATGCCATCTAGCTGTGCGCAAACTATTTGTATTAAGAGTAGGTGCTTGAAGCTATAATTGTTTATTAAGAATTATTATCATTAGTTATTTGAAACTATATTATTGCCGGCAAATTATTCGTGTTAGATAGGAAGTCTTAAAACTACATAACTGCCAGCAAATAAATGATTATTATTAAGTAGGAATAGCTACTTGAAACTGTATAATTGTGTATATGTTATTAGTATTTGATAGGAATACTTGATATCATATATCTAGGTGCAAAAGATGATTATCATCCTTGTCAAATAAAAAAAAAAAATAACTGCGATTTAGAGAATGATTGCAATGGAATATTGAAAATATATTTATGATTATAATCAAACATTTACGAATGAATTAAATTTCGGCATTAGATAACTCATGAGGGGATGATATGCCATGAAACAAATAAACCAAATATACACTCACACACACACTCTCACACATACGCAGAGGTATATATATATATATAGTGCCCTCCCCTACACCTCAGTGTAGTAGCTATTGAAAAGGGAGCCTTTAGGTCTCCGTCGACTTGGTCGCCAACTTTACTTATATATATATATATATAAAGAGGAGTCTCCATGCAGTAGTGACTAACGTGCTGGACTTTGTGATATCGTTGTAAGTTCGAACTCCAGTTTCGCAGTTACATTCACTTTCGGACTAATGCCCCTTAGGAAAGATATGACCCTTGCTATGGGTTGAATAGTGCCACTACTGTTTTTCAACAAATTTGAATTTGGCATTAAATAACCCACGAAGATTGATATGCCATTATACGAAGAAACTAAACCAAATCAAACAAATAAATGTACATTTATCGATAAACAAAAATTAAAAAACTGGAATATATATTTTAATACTATTTTTCTTTATTAGTTTTGACCGATGCTATATTTAGATAAACTCCAAGCACTGTTTCTTAAAAGAAGTATGAAAAACAAAACAAATGAAAAACAAATGGGAGTCAATGTTTTCAGCCGAACTGTAATAAACTGACAAGATCAAATGGGATTTATATACAGAAAAGCAACACTACCACTTAGATAGAAGAAAATGAGATTACGTAGGAGTGTATGAACGCAATCATGTAGAGTGGAAGATTGGATGAAAGTGATCTTCAGTTATGCATTGACTTGGGCGATTATTCTAGAATCTTCGTGTAGCGCAGTTCCAAAAAAAAAAAAAAACAAACAAAACAAAACAAATAAAGCTCAGTCGGCCGAGGCTGAAGAATACGCCGACTGCATATCTGTTGAAGGGTAAGACTCCATTTCAACGAGTGTCCTAGATATGACGCTAAATCATCTGATGGTGAAAATTAATTCTTGGAGCTTTCAGGAATGTGGAGTACGCCTTCACTGTCATTACTACCAGGTCCACTCTGACTTGGAGTGGTAGTACCTGATATAGTCCCATTTACGGGTCAAATAGAACTGTTTAACAATTTACTTGAGTGCAAACAAATGGCAATGTTGACTTGTTAGTGTTACATAGCAATACTTAAAATCATTTAACTATGTGCAAACGAATCAGTAATGTTGAATGAAATTATTAGTGTTAAATAGCAATACTTGAACCCATTTAACTGCTTGCAAATAAAGTTATTAGTATTAGATATGAATACTTGAAACCATTTAACTGAATACAAACAAATACTAAATAAAATTATTAGTGGTAGATAGCAATACTTGAAACCATTCAACTGTGCGTACAGCTTGTTTAAAATGTTACCCACAAACTATTCGGTTACAAATTATATATATTTAGGGTATGCATAAACAGGATTTGGCATTAAATAACCTACAAGGCTTGTTGTGCCATAAAACCCATCCACCCACCCACCCAACATTGAAACTGATAAAGATGTTTAACTGAAGAAAATATTCAAATTTCTCGTATCTTGTATGATATGGGTTGCATGTCCAGTAATGGACTAAGAAGAAAAAATATCTCAACAAATCTTAAATTTATGTGTTTCATCGATAAAAAAAGAGAATGAAATCATTTCACATGATCATAATGCTTCTTGCCACGAACCAAAAAGCATATCAACCCAGTAGGATAATTATCGACTATACTGGTAGCCTAAATAGACGATCATTTTTTTTTTGACACTTTTAGCTGGTGTTTGAGCGTAGGCCAAAGCCAGGAAATCCGGCGTGGATTTTGAGCGTGGATATCACTTTCTGGATAGGAAGGCAAATTTGATGTTTTCAAGCAGGCAGTAAAATGCGTAAAATGTCTACATATTGCGAACTGAAATTTTATATTCACAGAAATTATTTTATCTCCGGCTTTTTAAATATTCCCAAAGAAATAACGTTTTTACTTGACATCCATTAATCATATTATGATGTTGACAGATGTCATTATTGGAACAGACTTCAAATTCCTATGAATTAAGTGTTGAATTAAAGCATTGCCCCCTTTCTCTCTCTCTCTCTCTCTCTTTCTCCTTCTCTTTCTCCTTCTCTCTCACTCTCTCTCTCTCACTTTCCCTCTCTCTTTCTCAATATATATATAATGCAAAGAACGTATTTTAAAGATATCTGAGATACTTCCTGTCGTTTGTATATCGAGGCAATTCCGTTGCTACAGATGAAGGTCATTTGATGAAGTTCATTTATATAAGTAGTAATTCCGTAACGAAGAAACACGACTCACGTATTTTATGGGTTTTTGAAGACATGTTCCCAACATTCATTTGAGATTTCATTATTTCCCCGCAGTGAATGAATAGTAAGCAGGTTACAGTAATCTCTATACAGTATATCATTCACTTCGAGACCAGTAAACTTCTTGAGTATGTTTTAACACTCTACTCCTCAGCCAGTGATTCTTATCAACCAACATCTGTACATACTCGCCAATTTTTAAAGTCTGAGTGGGAGCAAACTTTTGGTACATTAGAGTCAGCCACTTTATCATTGCAAATACTGAATTAGAACAGACTTCCAGAAATATGCTCTCAGGGTAAACAAGAAAATACATAAATAATCAAACTGGATAGGAATTGTGCAAAAGATTTAAATTTAATCAAACTGACAAATGACATATACACAAATCAGAATCAGGAACACATCCTGGATCTTACCAAACAGCTGAAAAAGATGGTAAACTTTAGAGGACTGAGACTGAGATAATAACTGTAGTTGGTGCCTTTCGAATGATCGCCAAAAGCCAGGAAAAAAGAGTAGAGGAACGGAAGATCAGAGGAAGAATCGAGACTATCCAGACCACAGAACTTAAAATTAGGTAGATTATTTATAAGGGTCCTGGAGACCCTTGGAGATTTACTGCCACTAATACTTCAGTATAAAACCACCAGGTAAAACTGGTGTGAGCAACTATCCAGGAGTAAAACAATAAAAACAGGTTGGATACTTAGAAGAGTTCTGAAGATCTGATGAGACTTCAATGAAAAACCAATAGTATGAGCTGGTGTGAAAAACTAGGAGTTAAATAATAATTGTACCAGTAGAAAATCTCTGAATAGAAATAAAGGAAAACGAAAGGAGCTTTCCTTAACTGGTTAAAGGAAGATATGTGACATGTAGTTAAAGAACGAGCTTGGAAACACTGTCAGATGAGATTTGTGAACTCAAGTAAACGGTGTACACCAAAGAGGATTATATGTGAAAATATAAAAAAAAACTTTTTAAATTAAAAGAATTATTGAATTGAATATTGTGGCAATTCTGCTACTAAGGGACTTGATCATCACAACTAGAAGTTACAGTAAAGCTGACAAAAGGACAACAAGTAAATCTGAAACCAAAATGAAAAAGGAATTAAATTCTCGGACATTTCAAGATATATATTGCAAATGATACTTCATTGACATTGTTACAAAGAGGACACTTGAAAATATAAATTCTATTTTTATTGATGGCTACCAATAACAATTCTGAGACCAAATAATATGAAGGCTAGATAGAATATATCCACACTAGCAAGTCCCGTGGAAATTCTACGGAACGAAAAAAAAAAAAGAACAAAAAGAACTGTTTTAGTTTAAAAAAAAGATGATTCGCAAATTTATATTAGAAGCAGAATTATAATATAGATTTCTGGAACATTTCTCCTAAGAGAATTATGCATTCTACTTTGTGTGAAATTGTGCTGTTCCTCATCATTCATATTTTTTTCATCATACAACGTGTGAAAGCACGTGCGATACCCTACCCTCATCAGCCGCCAACCAGGCGTGATAACACAGTTTTAGTAGCTTAAGGCGGTGCTGCCACTCCTGGCGCTACCAACCAGCTTTTGCCACCGGACAGGGTATTAAGAGAAATATATATATATATATATATATATATATATATATATATATAATTCTCTGAATATACATATATATATATATATATATATATATATATATATATATATATGCGCCAGATCAATTAAGAGCAGAGACTACATTGGACGTTAATCTTCATTTTTAGTGTGCAGTTTTTATTTTCATTTGGTACAAAAATGGAAGGCACGATGGTTTTTTGGCGGGGAAGGGAAAGGAGCGGTCATGCTATAACTAATTGTCTCCGGGATCCTAGCTAGCCATGTTCACCGACCCATTCAACAGTACACTATATAGAAATTCATCCTTCACCAACCACTCTACATCCACCAAAATATCGCATTTCTCCATGAGAAGACCTACTTAAAACCCCGAGATGAAATGAATGGTTTTATTTACAAAACATGATTTATTTACAAAATGTTGTATGATGGGGATGGGGAAAAACCCGAAACGAAAAACATCCACGTTTGGTTGCTCTCCCTTACCCCTTCTCCGATATGGAGGCCGATTGTTTTCCGGTGTCCGAGAACGCCGAAAAACAAGCTGGACCTACCCTAAGTGGGAGGGGGAGCTGATCTAATGGGAAAGAAGAAAAAAACAGAGTCGGGCGCGGTGAGGACAGTTATGATGAATTTATACTGATGAGGTTCCAAGATCTTCAGAAGAGGTGGGATGAAGTAAAGGTGAGGGTATAAAAATAGGGATGGGGAAGATCTTGGAGGCTAACAACTTGGTGAAGGGGATGATGACTCACAACACACTGCTAACCAGGTATTCAAAAGAAAACAAAGTTTACTTACTCGGGATGGGGTCCCGAAGGACCCGGACCGCAGACGCTATGCGCAGGAAGAGGAGGGAAGGATGACTCCAACATTGCTCCCTTTCTTACGACCAGGCTCGCTGCATTAACCGACCTTTTGTCGAATGTTATGCGATCCAAGCGTTTTCTATCGCATCTGATCTAAGCTGATGCCTAAAGAACAATATCAGATCACGATGAGAAAAGTTTGCATCGGCATACAATCCCTTGTTTCGCGTCGTCCAAATCACCATTCTAGCTACAGCTAGGATCGCGAGAAACACCACACGCTTCTCACTCTGAAACGGAGACAGAACGTTGTCTACGACGTAACCAACGTCGAGCAGCACGAACTGCTTGGGTTCGATGCTGTCCACTCCCCGACGTGATCCCAGAACGGACGGACCTGCTGGCAGTAATAAAAGGCGTGCTCAGCCGTTTCTTCCAAACCACTGCAGCAGCGACTACAATTGGGCCTGTCTGCCTAGCCCGCTCTGAAGTTCATGCCGAGAAGGAGCAACGCGTTCCGTGCAAGCCGCCAGGTGAGCAAGAACTCAGAATTTTTCAAGAAGCCCAAACCTGGCACCCAATTCCAATCGGAGCGGACCGCTTCCGCCATCCAGTGCGCCGCTCACTGAGAAGGTCAGAAGCGGAGCCCACCACTAGTTCCCGATATAGTTCTGTCCGAGGCCGTGAAAGGTCACCGGACCCAGAAAGGTTACGAAGGGCCGTTCGGCATTTGCAGAGAAACGATGCTTCGCTTCTCGGCTTACGTTGACCTTCAGCCATAGAATCTGACTTAAGGCGGGGAAAAATCCAACTCGCCTTTCGTCTCCACACCGCGTCCCTCAACAAGGATCAGTCCGAGTGTGCAAGTCTTTCAGCGAGCCAGTAGCTCACCAAATGAGGCATACCCAGACCCCCATTGTGTGTAAGTTGAATGCAGACCTGTCTATTGACTATTGGCCTTCGGCCTCCCCAGTGCAGAGTAAGTACAGCCAATCGGTAAAGGATCAAAGGGAAGACGTACACAGCGCACACCTCCGCCCTGCCCTTTAAGGACAACCTCCTTGGAAGGCAGGTTCCAACCTGGGCATCCACCTTCGCCTGTACATCCGACCAATTTCGCTCCAGCTGGAGGTCGGGCCCGAACCACACCCAGAGGGTGAGGACAGGTCCGCCACTCCATCAGAAGGGCTCTGGCAGGGTATCGCTACCCTTCCAAGCACCGAGCCGCAAACCTTCGCTTTTGTCAAAATTGACCTTGGCTCCTGTTATTCGTTCGTACTCAGCAATCGCCTTCTTCACAGCCTTTATATCCAGGCGACGGGATACAAAGACTTTGATATCATCAGCGAACGCGTAAACCCTTGCTGTAAGAGGGCCAGCAAAAGGGATACCGTGCAGGGCCGGATTTTCCCCCTTATCCCAAAGCAATCACGAAAGTGCGCCCGAAAGGTATCGTATCTCGCGATTCGATCGCAGCAAGCGCCCACCGGGGACTTGTTACGCTCGCCAATCTCACACTCAAGGTCCTGCCTAGCTAGCTCTACGTTTAGGGAGTCCCACTAGCCACCGCCTGGGAAAGTCTATCTTCTATAGTTTTCGCCTTCCTGGTCCTATCTAAGTTGATCTGTCGTGGCGAAATCTCTCATCCCATGTTTAAGAAAAACCCACCACCTATTCCCGGTGACCGCCCCCACTAATGCCTACTTAATTAGGGATTCCAGCCAGTCCCGGAAGTCTCGTATCTCCAGTTAGGAGGTATTGAACTTCCAGTAACCGGCTAGTCTAGAGCTATTAGCTAAGCGCAGACTGACCTTAACAAGTTTATGGTCAGTCAACCCTATCAAGTGGAACGTGGGACAACTAAAGAAATCACAGTCAGCTCTTCTAACACTCTGTCCAAGTAGGAACCTACTTTGGCAGAGGTCGAGCTATCTAGCCACGTCCACATCTCCCTCCCTGGGTAATCTAGACGAAACCTGTCGACCAAGTCATGGCGAGCCATAAGGTCGATCAAGCTGCTTTCATAACTTTCTAACCTACTTGCTCCCCACCTGACCTTATCGATCTTAGGATCGAGGATCGCATTCCAATCACCCATTAAAACTAGCCGGTTCGAATCGTCTAGGAACGGCGCCAACGGCGAAAAAAGGAAACCCTCTCCACAGCAGTATTGGGTGCATAAACCACGACCAGCCGGAACTTGAAGCTTTTAACGGCAACATCGGCAACAACCAGTCGGCCCTCGTCATATGCAAAAACAACGTTTACATCTGCATCAAGGCTGCGTCCAAGAAGCAAAGAGACCCAAGCGCTATTGCAGTAAGTGTGCAGTTTGTGATTTAAAAAAACAAAACAAAAAAAACGCGTTTACTTTCGGCCGTTGATGTTATTATTACTCGTTTACAGTAACCGTTTCTTACGTAATCACACGGGAATAGTGTTTCCGCGTGTATTTCCTTCATGCAAAAAACTTCTCTCTTTCAACCAAATCCAACTTGATGCATATTGCGCCGCGGTCTGAAGACGATTTGAAGCAACTTTCAAATTGAAAGAAACGAAATTACTGAGTGTCCTAGAAAACAATGATAACCAACCTCAATAGGAATCACATGGCATATCCAACCCTTTTCCACGCAGTCGGCATGCAGTGTCTCGTATCAGTAAATTATTCATATTTTCTGTTCTAAGTCTAACCCCTTCTTTCTGCCGCTCGACATATGCATGTTAATTCTCTTGTATGTGATATCTCCTTTCTTGTTGCCTAAATCTACTATACCCTAAAGAGACATGACGTTCCTCTTGTTAAATATTATCTCTTCTTTCCTATTGTATAAGTCTAACTTGCTCTAAGATGATCTTCCTTTGTTCCCCATTCATTTTCTCACGTCTCTGTCGATCTCGTCTTCTTTCTATCTCTCTTTTATTTCTTCTCGCTGTTCCTGTCTGATTGTCGTTCGGTACCTGCGCATCTTTTCTGATAAAGTTTGCAGCCTTCTTTCTTGTAAAGCATGGGGCTTGACCAAAAATTCCGAAAAAATATCCCGTAATTACTTTTTTCGCTAGAATTTTGAAATAATTAATGTTCTTATAATACAGTATTTAATCAGAAGAAGCAACATCTATGTAGAAGAATATCCCAACTGACTGAGTAGGATGATGGGAGAATATCCCGCGAATAATGATAATAATAATAAGAAGAATGTTTGAAAAATGTAGCACCTTAAAACTACCACTTTGCCAGTAGTTGTGGGAGCCCTGCATATTATCAAGAAAGGGAGAGATAAAAGCACGAACAAAATGGGCAGTTCACGCCCATAGGAAATACAAAAAAAAAAAATACACTTTGTGGAACTGCTCATCTCTTTAGAAGAGTACTTCAATTTGTAAATGGAAAGTTAACGCCCAAAATTATGGATCGAACACAGAATACAAATAATCATTACATTCCCTCATGATAGGTCTTGTTTGATATCAGTGTGGGAATTGTACACACAATTCGCAAGAAACTGAAGATGCGGAAGTTTTGCGCGAAGTTTGTCCCAAGGGTGTTCAGAGAGGATCAGAAAGAAAGACGTTGTCATGACACCAGGGAAATGGTCGAGCTAATCAATTTAGATCCCGCTGTTCTTGATGCTCTGGTGACCCGCGATGAAAGCTGGATCTACTGCTATGACCCAGAGAGCAAGAGACAGAGTTCCCAGTGGAAGCATGCTGGCTCTCCCGGACCCAAGAAGGCCAGACAGAGCAAATCCACCCACAAACTTTTGATGATCCCTTTTTTTTGACAGCACTGACATGATCTACATACACTGGGTTCCCACTGGACAGACAGTCAACAAGGAATACTATGTTGAGGTTTTAAGGGAGTTCAGGAAGAGATTCCGTCGGAAGAGGCTAGCACGTCAGTGGCATTTCCACCAGGACAATGCACCAGTCCACAACTCCATCTTTGTCCCAGACTATTTGACCAAGATGGACATCAAGACAGTTCCTCTGCCTCCGTATAGTGTAGATCTTGTTCCCTGTGACTTTTGGTTGTTCCCTAAGCTCAAGAAAAAACTTAGAGGCTGTCGTTATTAGACAATTGAGGAGATGAAAGAGGCTGTGACGAAGGTCATTGACACGCTCACACAAGAGGACTTCCATGGAACCTTCCAGAAGTTGTTGGAACGGTACAACAAGCGCATTGCAGCCGGAGGAGATTACTTCGAAAGGGACTAGAGTTTCATGTGTGTACTATCAATAAAAGTGCCCATACGAAAAAAGTCTGGAAAATTATTGTGTGCTTCTTGTAAATGTAGAGTCAATTAAAAAAATAATGACTGGAAAGAACACTGCATTACCATCTCTTACGGACAAAGACTGGAAAAAAGTTGAGGTAGAAACCGAAAAGGTATACAAATTATTACCAAATATCCAAACGGATAACATCAGTGAATTAAACGAGTTAATTTATTCTGGAGCGAAACTAGTCTGCGATAACATTGGTATTCATTTAAGGAACTCGAACAGAAATATAAAACCTAGATGGGAGATTAGGCCAGAAGGACTGTGATAATAAGTGAAAGGAAAAATACACGAGGATATGTTTGGTTAAAAAGATCAAAACAAGTAGACAAGTCTGACAATGCAACTTCAAGAGATAAATTGAATGATATTGGCGAAAGAAGGGAGACTTAAAAGATACTGAGACTGGATCAAGTATTACAAGCAAAAGAGAATATTCCAAAATAACAAAAGAACATTCTACCAACAATTAGGTGGAAAATGCACGAGGACAAATCAAAACCTGGATTCAAAGGAAGCAAAACTATATTGGAGTAAAATATAGGAACCAAGAGAACCTAAAATAAGGGCCGAATGGAGAAATAATATGAAAAAAGAATTACAAGGACTTAAAAAAGGCTCTGAGACGAACATGCACCTGGAACAGCTGAGAGCAGCATTCAAAAAGGTACCGAGTTAGAAAACACAAGACCATGTTGGCCTACATGGATTCAGATTTTAAAGAATTCACCTCTATCCATAATAGACTGGCTCTTCAACTGAGCAGATGCCAGAATACCCAAATGGATAACTAAAGAGAGGACAACCCTGATCAATAAACACCATCAAAAGGGAACGAGCCACTCTAAGCAGTTAATGTTCTTGACTATGAGGTGGAAAATCTGGCTCACAAAGATTAGGGATAAAGTCTACTATTCCCTTATATGCCTCAGACTGTTTATGGAAGAACAGAAACTGTGCCACAGAGGTACAAGAGGGACAGGTGATTATAATACATTGATCAGCAAATTCTCAAGTAGAGCGAAGCGAAGCAGAAAAATGTAGCCATGGTAGGGATTGACTGTAAAAAGGCCAATTAATATAGTCCTAAAATCCTGGATTAGGGATCATCGGAACATATACAAAATATCCGACAAAGTCAAAATCTATGGTGTAGACTGACTACAAAAAAGGCCAATTGATATGGTCTTACAATCCAGCATGAGATATATTCGGAAAATAAAAAAAAAATCTGACAAAGTCAAAATCCATTGTGTAGATTGACTACAAAAAGTCTAATTGATATGATCTTACATTCCACGATGAGAGATCATCGGAAAATGTACAAAATTTTCGACAAAGTAAAAATCCATTGTATGGATTGACTACAAAAAAAAAGCGGATGATATGGCCCTGCAATGCTGGAAAAGAGATAAAAGGAAAATGCAAAAAATACGCAAGTTAAAATCCATGGCGTAGATTGACTACAATAAAAGCCAATTCATATGGTTTTACAATCCTGGATAAGAAGTAATCGTAAAATGTACAAAATAACATACAATGACAAGATCCATGATTTACATTGACTACAAAAAGTCTAATTGATATGTTCTTACAATCCTGGATAAGAGATCATCCAAAAATGTACAAAATATCCGACATAGTCAAAATCCATGGTCAATTGATATGGTCTAACAACCTGGAAAGAGATCATCGTAAAATGTACAAAATATCCAACAAAGTTAAAATCCACGGTGTGGATTGACAACAAAAAATGTCTAATGGATATGCTTTTATATTTCAGCACGACAGATCATCGCAAAATGTACAAAATATCCGACAAAGTCAAAATCCATGGAGTAGATTGACAACAAAAAGTATAATTAGTATGGTCTTACAATCCAGGATGAGAGATCATCAGAAAACATACAAAATATCCAAAAAATTAAAATCCATGGCGTAGAGTGACTACAAAAAGTCTAATTGATGTGGTCTTACAATCCTGGACTGGAAATCATTGGAAAATGTACAAAATACCCGACAAAGTAAAAATCCATGGTAATGATTGACTACAAAAAATACTGATGATATTGTCCTACAAATCCTGGATAAAAGATCATCCGAAAACGCAAAAAAGAATAGCCAAAAAAGTTAAAATTTATGGTTTGGATTGACTACAGATAAGGCAAAATTATATAGTCTTATAACCCTGGATAAGAGATCGTCGGAAAATGTACAAAACATCCGACAAAATCAAAATCCATGATGTAGATTGACTACAAAAAAGGCTAATTGATATGGTCTTACAATACTGGATAAGAGATAATCGAAAAATGTAAAAGAAAATAACCACCAAAATTTTTAATTTGGTGCTATGACAAACACCACACTACTAATGAAAAACGGAAAACGACAAATGACGGAAGGAAAATAGCTATCAAATCTAGAAAAAATCAGAATGCTCGGAGAAAAGGAAACCTATAAATACTTAGGAATATTGAAATGCAGAAATGAAAGAAAAAATAAAAAAAGAATACCTCAGGAGAACGAGAAAACTACTCGAAACCAAACTACCAAACAAAAATCTCATCAAAGGAATTACTTGACTGCCCCCCTTGTAAGATACTCTGGACCATTCCTAAAGTGAGCCAGAGAAGAACTCCAACAAATGGACCAGAGAACAAGAAAACTCATAATGATGTATAAAGCATTATATTCCAGAGATGACGTAGACAGACAGTATGTGTCAAGTAAAGAAGGAGGAAGAGGACTCACCAGCATTAAAAATTGCGTCGATACATCGATACAACGACTTGAAGACTACATAAAAAGTGCAGATGAAGACTGATTACAGCCTCCAGAAACAATACAGAAAACAAAAGTATCAACAGAACAAAGTAACCAGGAAAAATAGGAAGAAGAAGAACTGTATAGACATTTTAATGGAAATGACTAAAAAAAAGAAACATTGAGAGATAAATTGAGTCTCTTCTGATAGCAGCACAAAATAACGTCGTAAGGGCGATGTCAAAGCAAGAATAGAAAAGACGCAACAAAATAGCTGATGTAGATTATGTGGTGACAGAGACGAAACGATTAATCATACAATATGCAAATACATCAAATTAAAGCAAAGAGACTATAAGTCTTGACACGATTGGTTGGGCAAGATGATCTACTGGGAATTGTGCAAGAAGTTTAAATTTGACCATATGAACAAATGGTAGATGCACATCCCGGAATCCGGCTTAGAAAATGAGACGCACACAATTCTTTGGGATTTTGAGACACAAACAGATCACCTACTTTCAGCCAGACGACTAGACCTAATAATAGTCAACAAGAAAGAGAACCTACCGAATAGTGGACTTTGCTGTTCTGGTGACCATGGGGTAAACCTGAAAGAAAGCGAAAAGAGACATAAGTACCTAGACCTTGCTAGAGAACTGAAAAAAACTATGAAACAAAAAAGTGACGGGGATACCAATTGTAATTGGTACAGTCACAAAAGGACTAGTATTGAGACTGGAGGACTTGAAAATAACAGTTCGAATGGAGACCATCCTAACTACAGCATTGTTGAGATCGGCCAGAATACTGAGAAGAGTCCTAGAGATTTGAGGATACTTGCTCCTGTGGAAACCCATCAGCTAATGCTGGTGTGAAAAACTCAAATGAGTCAAATAAGGAACTATGCGTTTTGTGATATATTTCTTTATTATTTAATCCAAAATAAACAAAAGAGCTAATGAAGATAATTTTTTCCGACTATACAACCTTAACATTCATCCAGTCTGAAATTATGTTATAAAGATACGTTTTTTTATTTAAAAAAGTTTAATGATAGATTGTGGTTAAAAATACTGGATTTTATATTACATTTGAATATCTAGAAACGTTGTTCACTGACTGACTAAAGTTTTCTTTGGAGGAAAAGTACAAAGTTGAAGCGTTAATCAACCGGCAACATTCGCTTAAGTATTCACTGTTTATTTAAAGGAAAGAAAAACGTCAATTAGTAAAACCATTAAGTATATGAGGATGAGCAGCCCCAACGTCGCAGGTGATTATGCTGAGAAGAAAGGTAAGGTTGTTGATTAACACTGATTATCTTCTATTGCATTTATAGAATAAGATTGTATACGAGCCAAAAGGTAAAAGGCAAAAGGCAAAAAAAAAAAAAAAGAGAAAAAAAAAAAACAAGAACAAAATCACTTTTCGCAAACATCTACATTAACTGTATATCTCCCAGCACCTACTCCACACACACTGTCATCACTTTTGTTGTTTTCATTGACAGAATGTTTAAGTATTTCTATTCTGAACAATCGAATAGATAAAACTTCGGCTCATAAAGAAAATATGAGGTTCACGTCAAAATGAAAGGCTTTCGGCAGTAGTCTTCTTTCATACTCATAAAATATGCTGTCTAAATTCAACTTTCCATTTAAGTCGTTGAAGGAAGCACAAATAACCTTGAGAGAAAATGTGAAATACAAATTGATTAATATCTCATTTTTCTTCTACAAGATAAACATCTTTAATTACAAATAACTTTAGTTTTGCAGTTTTTCTTGTAGAAGACCTAGACCAAATGCGAAATCTAAATATACACCAGGAAAAAACTATCAGATCATTTCTAAAACAAATCCTAACGAAAAATAATTTCCACTCTGTCATTGGGGCTTAGAATATACTGACTGTCCCTCCTTACATAGGATTAAGATTTAAAAAAAAGGGGGTTCCTGGGTATGAGACAAAACTTCATCTGATGGTGAGGCTCCAATTCCGGAGATCTTAGGAGTGTGGTGTACTCCTTCGTCGTCATTACACTTAGTTTCACGCTGAATCGGAGTAGAAGTACCAGTTAGCTCTGTTTAAAAATTTATCTGATTCCACTGTATGCAAAAAAAAAACTCTTAAGAAACAACTACACAAAAATGCACGAATGAACAAACAATGAACGCTATTCCCTAACCTCAAGGCATAAAATAGCCCTGGTGGGGTTGACATGCCATTAGAATCAATCAATCAATCAAAAGTAATTCAATTTATTTGAAGTATATCTTATAATAATGTTCAGATAATAAAATAATATTATGTGAATTGTTTGTATTAAAATTAACTTGATTAACATTTTATAAGTGCGCTGACTTTATCATTTTTGCTGAGATTTGTTGCTGTGAAATTGTGATCCGCAAAGTAGTTTTGCAAATCTTTACTAATGAAATGAGTTTAATTCTCTTTGAATATTTCAAGCATGTGGTATGACAGTGAAAAGCAAAAATAAAAAAATAAAAAATAAGATAAAATTTTAAAAAAAAAATGTGTGATCTAGTAAAAGAAAAAAAAAAGATCAATTAATTTTTACTCAGAAGCTGCAAGTGTTCGAGAATGCACTTTCAGGAAAAGAATCTACGATTATTCTGAACTATTGTGCAAGTTGTCGCATTTAAACTGACGGAGAGGGAGCTGTATTTTATGCTGATTGTGAAAACAGAATAAAATTTATTAGTTACTTGACTCATTCCCACCATAAAAGCCATTTTTTCTTAAAAAAAAACAAAAC
Organism: Sepioteuthis lessoniana; assembly: GCA_963585895.1. NCBI lineage: Eukaryota > Metazoa > Mollusca > Cephalopoda > Myopsida > Loliginidae > Sepioteuthis > Sepioteuthis lessoniana. The sequence continues at coordinate 55,894,611 of OY757921.1, forward strand.
ACTTTATTTTGATACAAACGTCAACTTTGTTCCGCCTAAAAGGAGTTTTGGCTTTGCAAACTCTTTTTTTTATTCCTTTCGTTAGATAAATGTCTCACTATGCAAATCACATTTTGCTAGTAAAACTGAATATTGAAATTAAGTCCGTTTTTTTTGCTTGTTTTCTGCTTTTGTGTGTGTGTGTGTGTGTGTGTGTGTGTGTGTGTGTGTGTGTGTGTGTGTGTGTGTGTGTGTGTGTGTGTGTGTGTGCTATCCCTATTTTAAATAAAGTTTTATGGTTCAAATATAGTGACAAGCAAAAGAAATGAGCCACCGAGCTAATGCATACATATCATTATCATCAACATCAACATCTCGTACTGCTCTCGACATTCGTTTCTGTCATCCATCGCTTCTAGACTACATCCTGTGTCCGTACACAACTGTTGAAGATAAGTTCTAGTAGGTTATACAACACTTACACATCCATGTGAAGGGCTCCATAGGAGAACGTCGCTTATGAGTTCGTCCTTATTTCTCCAGCAGTGTCCCGCAGGTCTTGTCCGTCTTATTTTGATAGTTTTAGAGATGAGAGGTAGGTGGCCATACAGCTGCTGCTTTGTTGGATGTTGCTTCCAGGATTTGTTCAATATCACATCAAATTGATACAGTCAGAGGAGGGAGATATGCATCTGATGAGGCTGAAATAGGGTGTTTTGTGATACTTTTCCCCACTCTACATGGTAAACGTCTTTACAAATTGAGATGTGCATACAAATTTCTTATGTTAAGTGTATATCTACTCAACCCATGATGTGACACAAGGTCAATTTTTTACAGATTATTGATGAATTCAGAGTTTTTCTTCTCTTGGGTTAAAGAGCCCAGTTTGCGCTACTATTTACTCATTGTTGGAAGAAAAAGAGATGGATTCATACCTTTCCTGAGAGCATAACCGTGAAATGAAACGCAAACAGCTTTATCCAATATTTGATCTCGGATCTACGTAGTCATCTCAAGACGATAACCGTTAGGCAACTCACCTCCATGTGTTAAGTGGATTAAATACAGACTGCGTAACACTTGAAGCTTCAATTTGACTTTTTAGTGTAGTTGATATAAATTTTATGAACAAAAGAGAAAGTTTGGAGCCAATGATGAAGATATTTGAAATGAGTCTACATGATGTCATCAAAGAGCTTCTCTCTCTCTCTCTCCAAGTCCCTCAGATGTTTGAAGAATTTTGGATAGAAAAAAAAAACCTATTAGTCTTTCGAAATCAGAAAAAAGAAGAAAGAAAACTTGTTGGGTTATGAGTATGTATTTACTCAATCCCTCTGACCGGAGCATGATGTGCCACAAGATTCTTTTCAAGTGGAGTAATGCTGGCTCGAATTTAGAGTTTTCTTTCTCTTAGACCGGTTGCCTTATAATATTCAAAGAACTCAGTTTGCGATACTATTTATCTGTAGCTGAGTGAGCACAGAAGTGAAACACAGTCTCGTCCAGGATTTGACCTCGGGCCGCTGATATCCTACAACGATAACCAATATGCTATGAGCTAGTTAGGTTTTGAGTATCCAAGTTAACGACTGATCATATAATGAATAAAAGCAGTATGATTTATCAAATTTCTGTCTATACAATAAGAAAAATACGACGTAAAAATAATCTAGATGAACGTGTAGTAGCGAAAAATGGCTATCATTAACAAAAACATGGAACAAGACAAGAATCGGCAAAGAAACATCAATGGAACAATGAAAAAAAAACAACTGTAATAGCCGAATTTGGTGACGAAAATAAAATTGAACTATATTCTAATGCTAGAGAATATGTGTAAAGAATGTTTAGTAGTTGAAAAAATCCTATAAGTTTCCGTAGTAAGAGTTTAATGACTTGTGGCTGCGTCAAAATTTTGCAAGAAAGTTGATCAGGATCGATAGAATATTAAATAGAGAAGACACATCACTTTGTTTATATGTCAACTATTTTTTCATAAAGGGAAATATTCCATAATGTCTTTAAGCAAACAAGTGTCACATTGGCCTGACCTAAGCCCTGACGTGAAAATATTTGAACCTGTGTACAGAGAGTATATAAGAAACAGAAAGAAAAAATATCCCGAAATTTTAGATTTACTGTAAAATAAAAATTGCTGAATATTCCTGATTAGACAATTTTGAATTTGTATGCCCTATTTACGGCATTCATGCACATTCAGATCTGTATCACTAAGCGTCTCAATATGAACACAACTTGCATTACAGTCCACAAGGATATCGCACTTACAAGTATTTAATGAAGGAAACTCTAATCGAAGTGTCTTCCTTTTAACAGCGCTATTAATGACACGAGTTTTAATAGCATTATTTAATGAAACTCGTTTTAACGACACTATATAATGAGACTCCTTTTTAACGGCACCATTTAATGACGCATAGGACATTTGTTTAAATATTTTTGCAATATTATTGAGAGAGATTAGTTTGCAAAAAGAGTACAAGAAAATCACAGCAGATCATTATCAAAACTAGAATTAGTTAAGCATTAAAATAATTCTACCGAAAATAAAAGATAAATCTAAAAAGTGTAAAGTAATTAGTAATGCATCCATCGTTATTACAGTAAATTCGTTATAACAGCACTCTTGAATTCGTGTAGGACCTGTAATAACGGGAGTATATATAAAAGTTCATTGGCTGACCAAGATACCCTTGTGGCATGTGAACAAATGAGGCTCATTTTTTTAACATAGTCCCCCTCGCGATCAACAAACTTCTTCCATCGGCGTTACTAGAATCCCATCCGTCTAAAAAGTCATCAGCAGTAGATATAACGTCATCGTACGAAGTTTTCAGTCTGAACTTTTCAGCCAGTGAACCTTTTAGCCTACTCTGGTAAAACATCCGGTAATGTATCGTATGGAGTGTTCGTCTTTCTCTTTCGAAAATCAATAAATAAAAGAAATAATGCTACTGAAGTAATTCTAATGCTTATTTTATTTTTTAAACTTTGATGTTTTCTATGCCCCATTCATTAAATCGAGTTAACAGGTCAAATAATTAAATTAAAAGGTCAAATGGATTTTTGAGTCACGTAGAATAATTGCATATACTTGTATATCAGCATGATTACGTAAGTACATGAACTTATTATTTGGCACTTTGTTGGCATGGATACAGATGCATTTTATCTACTTATGTACGTAGCTATACCCAGGAATATATATGAATATATTCTCAAATCGTTCGCTACGGACAGGAAGCCACACAAGGCCAATTTTAAGAGGAGTAATGCTGGCTAAAATTCAGTTTTCAAACTCCTCTATAAGTCGTCTTACCAAGGCTAACAATTTTTCCGTGGCTGGAGTATAAGTGATGGATTCATTCTTTTCTCATTAGCGATTCCTTTTCCTGCTACGATAAACATTACGATACGTAAGCTTCATATATATATATATATATATATATATATAGTATATGCGCGCGTGCGTCTGTGTCCCATAATGATAAAAATGTTGAGGAACATTACAACTGTCTATAAGGTTGTAATGACGACGTAATTAGGAACTTTTATACTTTATTTTAAAAAAAAGCGGGAAGCGAAAACCATTCAGAAATGGTCTTAAGGCTCAAGCTAGGAATTAATTTAAAAAACATAAGTTTTGTGTGTGATGTGAAATTTATTATTAATAGATTATAAACAAGTAGTAAATCAAATTAATAAATGTTGGGGATAAGTTTTTGTTATCCTCACAGTTTAAACCTCTGTCAAATGAATTAGAATATTGCTTCGTTTTGATATTAGTCTTGCCAGGAAAGACGATTCGGGTTGTTGTTTGATTGTTGGTGACAAAAGGATTAAAGTAGATTCTATAGTAGTTTTCTATAATTCTTATTTTACTTATTAACGTGTGAGCGTACATTTTTCTATCATTAAATGAGATAATGTAACTTTTATAGATTTAGGATTTTTTTCCCTTTTATTTTTTTTGCTCTGGATACTTTTTGAACACACTTCATACGTCTCTATTAGAATAATAGAATAACACAATTATAGAATGATGATTGCTTCTGTTAAAAAATCCAAAAAGAAATGTTAGACTTTATAATGAAAGAAGCAGAAAATTGCAAAGGATGTATTTACCGAAACCCTATGTCATGGACAGGGTGTAATAAAAGGCCAATTTTTAAGCGGAGTAAAGCTGGTTTGAATCCATAGTTTTCTTCCTTTTAGATTAGTTGCCTAACTAAAGCTAAAGAACCCAGTCAGCCCTATTGGAAAGTAGATCTAACCACAGAAGAACAAATGAAAAAAAACAATAGATGGAATCGATTTTCCTAACAAAGAAGACATCTGAGTGCTCACCGAGAAAGAAAATTACAAGTACTTGAATATTTTAGAAGCCGACACGATGAGACATTAATTGACCGATTGATTTTAACTGTATCTCAACCCGACTAGAGTTATTTTATACTTAGTGGTTTGGGAATTGCATTCATTGTACATTTTTGTGAAGTTTTCTTTAAATTGTTTACACAATTATACGATATCAAGTATTCTTATCTGACCGAGGTCCTCGTGGTTTCATGATTTGAGTAATGGGCTGCGGAATCGTTGTAAACGAGTTCGAACTCCAGTCACACTATTACGTTCACGTTCAGGCAAATATCCTTTTTATCTCTTATCTTCCGAGCTACAGGTTAAATAGTACCATTACTGTTCGGCAAGAAGAATGGCTTTGGCATTAAATAGCCTAAGAAGGTTGATATGCCATGAAATAAAAAACCCAACCCTTATATAATACGAGTAATTTGCATACAATTGTATGGTTTCCAGCATTTCTTTCAAATACTAATAATCATGTGATGTCAAGAGATTATTTCTATTTGATAATAGTCATTTGTTTCCCCATCGTTATATAATTACAAGTAACTTATATTAATAATCTTTTCTAAACAATTAAAGATTCAAGTAATTCTTCCAAATACAAATAATTCACAGTTATAAGGCATCGGGTATTCCGATCGAACACGAATAATTTTTATCAGATCTATTTGACCCTAAGGATCCTAACAGGTACTAACACACCGGAACGAAGGGGAACTGGGAGTAATGGTCCTGAAGGTGTACTTCACACTCCCGAGATCTCCACCATCAGATGCAGTTTAGTGTCATACTCAGGACACCTCTACTTTGGGGAATGTGGATCTTACTCTTCTTCAGGGTTTACAGACAGCGTATTCTAAGCCCCATTGACAGATAATGGGGATAAAGCAGAGGGATAAGAAGGAAAAGAATAAGTAAGAAAAGATAAGTAAGGAAAAGATAATTAAGAAAAGATAAGAAGGAAAAGATAAGTAAGAAAAGAATACTTAATAAAAAAAAAAAGAAAACTAACTCTAGCGTAGAAGTTTAATTAAAAGAATAGATAAGAAGGGATCTCAAAACCTAATCACAATGTACAAAGCTTTTTCTCCGGGAGACGATGATGACAGATTGGATTTGAAACGAAAAATGATGAGGATTAGTTAGTATCAGAGATCGATTAGACTCTGCCATGAAGAGACTTGAAAACTACATAACATAAGACTGGAAAAGACTGATTATAAGAACTAAAGACATTGCAGAACTAATAAAGAAGCGGAAAATAAAAAGACGAAAAGTACTAGGCTGAGTAAAAGACGAAAGTACTAGGCTGAGTAAAAAATTCTGCATATTTTGCCGTATTTTAAATTCGGCAGCTCCGGATGCTTTTACTGAGGTTGTGAAGGTAACGAACAACACTGGACTGTGAGATGCCGAGCTCGTCTGATACTCTCCAAGTGCTATTCATCAGATTAACTTTGATGGCTTAGAGCATGGCCTCGGAATTCACGCTTTTAGGCTTAACTGAACTCTCCATATCGCCGAGGTTCTCATAACTCAAGCGAAATTTCTTGATCCATCTAGTTACTGTGCTATGATCAACTGCGCCTTTATATTTTGCCAATTTCCACGGTGTTATGGCCCAGTTTGAACTCGTAAAGCATAAAGAACGTGTCAGCGCACAAGCTACCGCGATTCTACCAACACTTGCGGGTACCTACGAGTTGAATAGCTTCGGTCACGTGATATACGCGCCGCAAACTAACTCGTACTACCAAAATATTGCAAAACTTTTGACTCACTCAAGAAAATTAATGAAATTTACAGATATTAGAGCAGAAAAATTCAAGCTAATACGGCTGAAAAAATATATGAACTTGACCATTTATGACAAGAGGTTAGAGAATTCCGTACATTGTACGCTTATATATTTATATTTTTCAAGTAGTTTCTTCAGTTTTGGGGTACACGGTTATATGTGTCCAGTATTCCTATCAAATACTAATAATTTTCAAATAGATATATTTGACCCATAGATGAGGCTCAAACAGGTACTATTACTGCGGGTGAGAGTGGACCAGGGATTAATGGCAATGAAAGAGTACATTACACTCCCAAAATCAGATACAGTTTAGTGTTATAACAAGAACATTGCTTGGTGGGGGGGTCTTATCGCTCGGCAGAGGATACAGTCAGCGTATTCTACCTCCCTTCTCTACGACAAGGAATCCACCTAAAGGGAAAAACTATCATTAATAGCGGTCTGGAAAAAATAACATTTGAACTCTAAAAATGAGAGGGTCGATAAGACTTGGAAGAATAATAAATTTCAAGAGACAATTTTGGCGGTGGGAGGTAAGAGAGTGCAACAAATTATTCCTGAAAGAATAAAAAAACGATGTAATTAATGGGTCGAGTAATTCATTGGAAACTGCACAAACGACTTCTCTTTCACCATGGTAAAAATATATCTAGAATCTGTCCAAGACCGGACATTGGCCTAGGGGTTAGAGTGTTCGCCAATGGCCCGGGAGACCTGGGTTCAATCCCAGGTCGAGTCATACCAAAGACTCAAAAAATGGTACTTGATGCATCCTTGCTTAACACTCAGCATTATAAGGTACGGATCAAGGGTAAAGTAGAGCAATCCAGGGAAGGAGTAGCGCCCTCCCTTACACCTTGGTGTAGTAGCTATCGAAAAGGGAGCCTTCGGGTTACCCTCGACTATGGTCGCCAACTTATGTGTTTATATTGAATGAATTTTATTATTTTTTAATTTATTTAATCTTTTATTATTTACTCCTTTGAGAGTTTTTCACATCAGTTGATGGTTTTTAACTGGTTTATGTGACAGCAAGTCTTTTCGAGCCCCCAGGATTCTTCGGCTTTTAAATGATTTTGATTAAAAAAAGTTCGTCTCTTGATTACCAAGATTCTCCCGCCAACTGCCTTTCTTTACTTTTTATTCTTCACTTTGTACTCAGTACCTCCCACCACACCCTCGGGCCACCACCACTTCCCCTCCGGTCACTAGTCCCAATTTGTACGTTATTTCTACTCAGATACAAATACTAAACACAAATCTGTAGAGTCGGCGGTGCCGGTCTGGCCGGAGTGTTGGCGGCTCGGTGTCTGCGTCTGTGTCGTCTCGGTCTGCTACTCTTTCGTGGTGGCTTATGTATTCTTACATGTACGCCGCGTGGGCATAGTTACATAGCACCTGCAGGTGTATACTAATATGCATATCAATTAGTTGGCGGTGTTACCCAGTCAAAGAGTTCCTAAGTAATGTTTATCTGTCACCATACAAAGTTAAACAAATTTACTAACTTCGATATTCAGTCTGAGACATTTAAAAAAATCATTTACGTAACCCTTTTTTCTTCTTTTATGAGGGGTATCTCCTTGAGCGTTTTCGTTGCTATCTGAGCGATGTTTGTTTTTCAATTTTGTTATCTTGTGCCGCACCATTCGTAACTGCGTTCTTAGATGTCGAATTCCTATACTCTATGATAGTTTTTCACACCAGAGTAAGCTGCTGGTCTTTCACTAGAGTTTGAGAGACAGCGAGTCTCCTCAAGTCACTAAGACTCTTCTCAGCATATTATTTTACTCCTTTGAGAGTTTTTTCTGTCAGCATTAGCTAATGATTTCTCACTAGAGTTTGAGTGACAGCAAGTCTCCTCAAGTCTGCAGGACTCTTCTCGGTATTCTGGCCGATCTTAACAATGCTGTTGTCTAGATGGTCTCCACTTGTCCTCAATTTTTTGATCCTTAGTTCACCAACCACAATTGGTGTCACCGTCACCTTCACGTTTTAGATCTTTTTTAGTTCTCTAGCAAGGTCTAGAACTTACTGCTTTCTTTTATTTTCACAGTGGTCCGTCGGGACAGCAAAGTTCATAATTTGGTAGGTCCTCTTGTTTTGTTGACTATCACTAGGGCTGGTCGTCTGGCCGAAATTTGGTGACCCGTTTGTATTTCAAAATCCCAGAGAAGTTTATGCGTCTCATTCTCCAGGATTGGTTCTGGGTTGTGAATATACCACTTGTTCGTATGGTCAAATTTCATTTTTTTTGTTGCACTACTCCCAATGTATTACCTTTCCCAATCAGTTGAGTCTAGTCTTATACTATTTTTGCGCTAATTTACAGCATTTGCTTATAATATGATCGATCGTTTTGTCTCTATCACCACATAACTTACACTTGCTATTTTGTTGCGTCTATTATTATTATTATTATTATTATTATTATTATACTCTTTGTGAGTTTTTCACACCAGCGATAGCTGGTGGTCTCTCAATGGAGTCTGAGTAACAGCAGGTTTCCTCGGGTTTCCAGGACTCTGCTCTGTATTCTGGCCAATTTCCACAATACTACAGTCTAGATGGTCTCTGTTCGTCCTCTGATTTCCTACTCTTTCAGCTCCCTTTTCAAGCCTTTGGCACCGTTCCAAGCATGCCAACAACAATTGGTATCACCGTCACCCTTATGTTCCTCAGCATTTTTACTTTTCTGGTAAGGTCCAAGTAATTTTCTATATTTTCACTTTCTTTGATTTTCCTTCTTGGTTCGGTCGGACAATACAAAATATATACAAAATATATATGTATATCCATTAATATAAACAAAACCCCACATAAACTAGACCGCCCTTCTCAGAAAAATTAGATTATCGTTCCATTCATACCGCACACAACGGTATATAAAGAGATACGCACCACGTAGGAGCCTATTGATCTGTTGATCGCATTGGTGAGAAACTGGCATCAATAGCCGTTGACTCTGTATCTACGTAATTCAAACATATACATATATATATATATATACTCTATCAGTGATATTGAGCACTCTTTATTTACAAATATAACAAACTTTACAACTATGTTATTTATATATATACATATATGTGTGTGCGTGTATGTGTGTGAGACAGACAGACAGGGATAATGTGCGTGTTACTTAAATGCCCAAAAGCATAAATTTGTCTAGCACAAAGTATTTTTGTTAATTTTTTAATCAAGATATTTGTATACTTTTGATTAGATATTGTGCTAAATAGAAGTGATAACAACATACTCTGATTTAATGCACAGAGTAATTATTCCAGTTAAGATAGATAATGACAATTAAATCGACGAATTATTTGCATTTACTGATAATTAATTAGCAGTTATGTCGTTGTTTTAAATCTTTAACGTATTTAATATCCGACGAAGCACATATAGAGAAAAACATCTTTTGAAAATATGACAATTACTATAAAAATAAAACAGTAATGAAATTGTAATCTTTCACAGTTAAAGATTAACAGTCAGCAGTATAACACTCAGCAGTATAAGGTAGGGATCAAGGGTAAAGTGGAGCAATCCAAGGAATGGAGTAGCACCCTCCCCTAGACCTCGGTGTAGTAGCTATTGAAAAGGAAGCCTTCGGGTCCCCCACAACCAAGGTCACCAATTTTACTTTATACATATAAACAGTTCTATTTCAAACAATTTAGTTTAGCACACAAAAAAGTTCTATTTCAAACAATTCAGTTTAGCATACAAAAAAAGTTCTATTTCAAACAATTCAGTTTAGCATTAGTTCAGTAAAGTTCTATTTGATCTATAGATAGGACCCTATCAGGTGCTACCACTCCGAGCCAGAGTGGACCTGGAAGCAGTGGCAACGAAGGGGTACTCTGCATTTCCCAAAGCTCCAACATTACTGGAACTTCACCTCAGGATATTCGTTGTGGGGAGGGTCTTATCCATCTGCAGAGAAGCAGTCAGTGTATTCTACAGCCCTAGCCGACTGGACAATCCATTTGTTGGATATATACATATACCTGACAAATGAAAATAAATCCAGAGGTATGTAAATGTAGAAATATGAAAACAAGATATTCTGGAGGTGATTTTGTTTATAGTTAAATTATTAGCCAACGTTAAACACTCCAGTCTTTTTTCATTAAACCATCATCAAGTCATTTAGAATGTGATGTATCGACTGAATTATCTCTTTTTTTTAATGAAACGAAAAAAAATGAGATAGCTTTTAATATTCAATTTCCATTTGTGGGGTTCTGTACAAAACTCTGTGATGTGATTGATATTCGAAATTCATTTTAAAGCGTAATATATATATATATATATATATATATATATATATATATATGATATATATATATATATATTATAATAAATGCATATCTTCCAATATAGGTAGAGACTTCCTAAATCTAATCTCTAAACACTTCCCCAATAATAGCCCCCTAGCCAAAATCTTCAATAAAAACAATATCAAGATCAGCTACAGTTGCACAAACAACATGGCACAAATAATAAAAAAACAAAAAAAAAATCGTATCCACCAACAGTACACACACAACCCTACAACCAATGCAACTGTAGGGTCAAAAGCACATTCCCCCTACCAAATAAATGCCTATACGCAAACACCATATATAAAGCCACAGTAAAAATAAACAACTCCGTCAAATACTACATCGGTGCAACGGAGGGCACCATAAAACAAAGAATCCACAACCATAATCTTTCTTTTAAATATAGAAACTACGCATCCAACACCTCCTTATCCTCGTACATATGGCAACTAAAAGACACAAACATCTCTCCCACAATCACCTCGGAGATACTAAAAGAAGCACTTACCTACAACAAAACATTAAAAAAATGCCTTCTTTGTCTCCACGATAAATTAGCCATCATCACATATCCATCACAAAACAACCTACTAAATAAAAAATCTGGAATTCTCTCAAAATGTAGGCACGCTTTCAACCCTCATTATACCTCGTACATGAATTTAAAAAAAAAACCTGAAACACCGTAAGTACCACTTTCCTCCTCCAACCATCACAATATACCCACACGCCAGAATCATTTTAACTTTTTACGGGCATTAAAATAGACCCCAACGCTCTACGTTCACCTTACCTACCAAATTCACTCTAAACTTTTCTACAATAGTATATGTTCCATACATCAACAAATAATATATATAACTATTAAATAACAACCCCAACCTTCAAACCCGCTATCTAATCAATTTCTTTAATTTTCAATTGACGACACCCTACCCCTAAGTTATAATCACCTTCGTACACAAACACATTAGCTATTATTTAAACCCTTCTATTTATTTCATTACGCACACACCACCGATGAGACCCAAAGTATATAATATTTACGCAATATTTCATTCATTTATTATTAACATTACAATAATTTATTACGCACATAATTATTATTTAACACACTTACAATTATTTACCCTTTATTATTTTATTGCATACATACCACCTATGAGACCCATAGTATACAATACTTACGCTATATCCCATTTATTATTATCATTATTATAACAATACACCCCCCAAATATTACACCAACATATTTACTACACAATATAACCTTACCCATTGTAATCTTGCTCACCATACGCGTTTACAAATCAAATCCTCATTCATCCCCCCACCAACTTGCAGTGATGATATTTTGCTCCATATCTATTGTCAACTAAAGAAAATAACACAACATATTGATACACATTTGTAACCCGCTATAGCCAACGCTTTTCGTTCCTGACCTGACTTATCCAAAAAAACACGCATCCACACATACAGACATATACACACACTCACATACACTCACACACTTACAACCAAACACAAAAGAAATCCTAACGGTTTTTGACTGTATTTTGCTCGCATTTTCGATTTTCAATTTCATTCCATTTTCTTAACTGCCTGATGAATGTTGTTATAAACTTCATGAAACCTTAGATTGCAGAATAATGTTTTCCATGGATTAAAAATATAATAATATATATTTATTTATTTATTTATTATCATTATTATTATAATAGCTCTATCATAGATATTGAGCACTCTCCATATTATATTGCACTTGGTTCGACACATAACCACATAGTGATTTACTGACGACCACACTCATAATATATATATATATATATATATATATATATATATATATATATATATATATATTACGCTTTAAAATGAATTTCGAATATCAGTCACATCACACACACACACACACACACATATATATATATATATATATATATAAAACACTATTTACTTACCTCTATTTCTTTTTTCGCTTCATTCTCATTTCTCAACTTTTTTATGTTGCTTTTTATAATTTTTTAAGAGTTCTGACAAAAATGTTATGGTAAAAGTACTTTAAATATGAGTCTGAATAAATAAAGAAATCGATGAAAACTCTTTCAAATATAAGATCTTGTAATTTGACTAAATAAGGGGATAAGTTGAATAAACCAGATATTTTATAATAACATTTTTAATTAAAAATAATGCTAGATTCAACAATACTCGGTATTTTTTATGAATATCAACAAACATTTTGGCATTTTTAAAGTTAAAGTTATGATATGTTTCTAAATAATGTCATCCCCTAACGGAAACAGATTGTTAAAAGCTTTCTTATTTATTTCTTTCATTTTAGAAAATAAAATTAAATGTAACTTAGAAGATACATCACATATTAATTAACCTGGTGATGGTTTAACTTTAACATTGGCAAATAATTGAATAGAGTTTACGTATCTAGAAGAAAATATACCTGATATTAATAAAGAAAAAAAGAAGAAGTATGATCATAAAAGTAGAAAAAGAAAAATTATATGGTTTAACCCCCCTTGTTGTAGACTAGCTAGTATAAATGTAGGTAAATATTTTTGAAACTGATAGATAAGCACTTTAAACATGATAACATACTACATAAAATATTTAATAGAAAAACGTTAAAAATTAGTTACTCCTGCACTAAAAAATATTTTTCAAATAATCAATAATCACAATAAAGAGATAATTAAGGAATTCCAGAACCGAACAAATAATAATAATAATAATAGTAGTAGTAAACAAAACGAATGTAATTGTAAAACTCGAAATGATTGTCCTATGAATGGATAATGTAACTTAAAAAATGTAGTATATCAAGGAATCATTTACCCAAAAGAGAATATAAATGATAGAAAAACTTATACTGGAATTTCCTCCTCGAAATGGAAAATTAGATACGCCAATCACAAATATTCTTTCTCCCATGAACATCTGAAACATCAAACTGCTCTATCTAAGCATTTTTGGAGTTTGAAAAATAAAGGTTTAACCCCAGAGATTCAATGGTCCTTATAAAAGGTCAAATACTCCAAAATGTTTCGATAGTAAATGTAATCTGTGTTTAGAAGAAAAGATACAAATTTTACTTTACTCAGAGCGTGGAAAATAAGAGATGCGAATTAATAGCTACGTGTAGGCATAGGGGTAAATTTAAACTATAGAAAATTAACATAAATAATGTTGTTTTTTTTTTAAACATAGGATTAAATTGAGAATTAATGTAAATGAATAAAAATAAAATAAAATAAAAGATAAAAAAGTGAAAAAACCATATCATATATACGTACTAATCACTAAAAGTGTAACTGATTTAATAGGCTCAAAAATAAATTTGATTTTTAAAATAAGTTAAATTTAATTAAATCTTGAAATTAATTTAATATAATTATTTCTGTATCATTACGTAAAGTTATTGAATAAAGTTAATTTTCTAATTTAGCATTAAATCGGTAGTTTTAAGTCGAAAAGTAATTAGAATTTTAAAAAATAAATAAATTAAAAAAAAATTAATTTACTATAATTCTAACCGACAATAAAATAAAAAATGGAAGTGGGCTAAATGAGGAGATAACTCTTCACCCCTCTTCTATCCCCTCCCACCCTTCTTTCCTGTGTCTATTCTGATTTATTTTATCCATAAGATCTGAAGAAGTCCTGTTAATTTTTTTCGTATTTTTTGATTTTATCGAAAACACATTACAGGATGAAAATAAATTCTTCTTCTTCTTCTTCTTCTTCTTCTTTTTCTTCTTCTTCTTCTTCTTCTTCTTCTTCTTCTTCTTCTTCTTCTTATTATTATTATTATTATTATTATTATTATTATTATTATTATTATTTTACGCTCAGTGAGTTTTCCTCATCAACATTAGATGATGGTCTTTCAATCTTGTCTGAGTGACAGCAAGTCTCTTCATGTCTCCAGAGGTTTTCTCAGAGGTTTTCTGGGTATTCTAGCCGATCTCAACAATTCTTTGATTTGCGTTGTATCGATTTTATCTCAGATTCCCAATCCCCTCAGTTTTTTTCCAAGCCTTTAATGACCATTCCAAGTGCACCAACTATCATTGGTATCTCCGACACCTTAATGCTCCATATTGTTATAATCAATAATAATAATGGCTGTAGTATAAGTAGTAGCAGTAATAATAATAGTAATGATGATAATCATTAGTACAAAAAATGGCATAAGAACTATTTCAAAGCAAGAATAGACAAGACGTAACAAAATAGCAGATGTAGATTATGTGTTAACCGAGACGAAACGATCAATCATAATAAGCGAATGCAGTAAATTAGCGCAAAGAGAGTATAAGACAAGACATGACTGGGTAAGAAAGGGGGTTCAATGGAAATTGTGCAAGAAGTTTAAATTTTACGATACAAACAAAAGGTATATGTACAACCCAGAATCCGTCCTAGAAAATGAAAGGCACAAGATTCTTTGGGATTTCGAGATACAAACTGATCACCTAATCTCGGTCAGACGACTAGACGTAGTGATAGTCAAAAAAAAAAAAAAAAAAAAAAAGAGAGAACCTGCTGAATAGTGGACTTTGCCGTTCCAGCTGACTACATGGTAAAACTGAGGAAAGCGAAAAGGGGAGATAAGTACCTAGACCTTGCTAGAGAACTGAAAAATCTATAGAACATGAAAGTGACGGTGATACCTATTGTAATTGGTGCGCTCGGTAAGACGCCGAAGGATTTGTATAGGGACTGGAGACTTGGAAATAGAGAAAGAGTGGAAACCATCCGAACTTCAGAATTGTTGAGATTGGCAGAATAAGAGTCCTGGAGACTTGCAGGGGCACTTGCTGTCACTCAGACTCCAATGGAAACCCATCAGCTAAGGCTGGCGTAAAAAACTCTCAAAAGAGTCAAATAATAGTAATAACGTCTTCAACTTTTCATTTTCTGTCGTAATATTTCAATATCTCATTTTAGTTGCTTCAAACTTGGATTAACCTGTAAATGTTAAAATAATTTGCTTTAACTGATATAAATATCCAATAAACCAGAGGAATAGAGCTGAAAATATTCTCAGTTTATTGCGCAAGAAGGTGAGATTTAGTTTTTTCTATAAATATCTAAAGTTTCTACTTCAAGTCTTTCCTCGTTGTTGGATTACGACTTTAGTGAACTAAAAAATATTGCCCATTGTAAATCCTGGGCTCATTCGTGACAATAGATCGATATATTTCCCATGATCGGATTTTAAGCATTGAAACAGATTAATGTTGTTTGCTCATCCAGGCATGGCACTAATAAACTACTAACGGAAGGTGTGTGTGTGGGGGGTCACGATTATTTGAACATTGTACCACACCCTCTAAAAGGGCGGTCATCTTTACTTGAGAACAAATTATTTCTGTTATTCATTTATACTTACACAAAATATGATCGAAAATAGAACTAAAGAATATGATTTTTGAAAGGCATCTCAGTATCTACATAGAACAAGGTGGTGAGAATTGATGTGTACACATTGGTTATTAATTATGGAATAAAAGATAAGTTAATTGAGAAAGTTACCTTAAAGACGATTGTCTTAATTGACTTTTACCAACATGTGGTCGCTAATTATGATGTTCATAGCTGACATTTCTAAAGAAATGCCCGGCAAAAAAATCATTAGCAAATTAAATGTATTGAATAAAGGTTTTCGTTTTTTTCCCGTTATTTGCTGGTATTGCAACGGCAATTTTTTTTATTAATGGCATTTAAAATACAATTTAATAACAATTATATGATGCCAGTTTATGTGTCAGATGTTGCTGTTTCTTTAAAATAAAGAAGAGCGTATTTCTTGAAAGAAAGAAAGAAAGAAAGAAAGAAAGAAAGAAAGAAAGAAAGAAAATGAGAATGGCGATATCTCAACAAACGACACACGTAAATATTTGATACTTTCGCCAAAATGTTAGAATCAAGCCGTTTTCTACTAAAAACAATCCTCGTACGGGGACATTTTATAAGATGTCCAGTCAATTTTTATGTTTTTTTATAAACATAAATATTCGTCGTGCGTATTGTTGATGAATACAAAATGAATACAAAATGAACATGTTGGTTGGTGATTAGATGGTGTTTTATGGCATATCAATCCATGTGGGTTATCTAATACCAGATCTTGATTATACGTGGTACATTCAATAAGTTCCCAGGCTTTTTTTGTACAGGCATTTGAAATTGTCGTAGACTTTTGAAAATTTTTGAAAAATACATCTTATAAGATGACTGGCTAGTTTTTATGATTTCAGGTTCAAGCGAACAGCTACAGCAGGAATTGGAATAGACCCTACTAAATCCTGATTGTCACAGCTGGTGAATTTCAAAAATGCAATCTGGACGTGAGGACACTTTAGAAGAACGATGTGCAATAAAATTCTGTTTAAAACTTGAAAAAAAATGCCTTGGAAACGTATGGAATGCTTCAGACTGCTTTTGGAACATCAGTTTTTGAGTGGCATAAGAGATTCAAGGAAGGCAGTGAGTCTGTGAGAGATTATGAGAGGTGTGGAAGGAGTAAGGAAGTCAATACACCAGAGTTGATTAGCCAAAGGGTTTGGGTTAGGGTTACAATGTTGAGGTTTTAAGGGAGTTCAGGAAGAGATTCCGTCGGAAGAGGTCAAGCACTCTTCAGATCGGGTCAGTGACATTTCCAGCAGGACAATGCACCAGTCCACAACTCGATCTTTGTCACAGACTATTTGACCAAGATGGGCATCAAGACAGCTCCTTATCCTCCCAATAGTCCAGACCTTGCTCCCTGTGACTGTTGGTTATTCGTTTAGTTCAGAGGCTATCGATATTGAGGAGATGAAAGAGACTGTGACGAAGGTCTTTGACACGCTCACACAAGAGGACTTCCATGGGGCCTTCCAGAAGTTGTTGGAACGGTACAACAAGTGCATTGCAGCCAGAGGAGATTACTTCGAAGGGGACTAGAGTTTCATGTGTGTACTATCAATAAAAGTGCCCATACGAAAAAAGTCTAGAAACTTATTTAATGATCCTCGTATATATATATATATATATATATATATATATATATATATATATATATATATGTGTGTGTGTGTGTGTGTGTGTGTGTGTGTGTGTGTGTGTGATTTGTGAGCAAATAGTTTGTCAGTAAATATTTTAGTTTTTAAATAAATTGCTACGTACTATATCTTATCTTGTTTTATTTACTTTGTTCATTTTTTCATATGTTTTTAGAGCCCAATCACTTAGATGAAATGTAGTATACTCATAGACTTAGTTTTTAGAAACAGGTCCTTCAGATAATCTGCTCTATGAATATATACGTAGAACTATCAATAAATTCATGAGCAAATGAAGAAAAAGGCATACAGTTTACACATTTTTTTGTAAATAAAATCCATTCCAATAATTACGTAAAAATTTAAATTTATATAGAGATAGAAAAATTAGAATGATCAGTCTCTTCATTTGTCAAGTGACCAATCGTTTTCTGTGTCTTGCCAGACCTTTCACCAATTTTTAAAGCACTCCTCTAAAAGCGAAGAAACATCATTTTTTCAATATTTTTTTCTTTGAGGAAAATTTTTTCATTTGAAGTTACTAGTAGTTTTTTTTACTTCTTTAAATTATTTTTGCTTGTTTGCTTGCTGTTTATAGACTACTTGTTCAATGGCCGAATCTCTAGGAAAGATAGCATGTAAACTTTGGAACTGAAGAATTATTTATGTTATTGGTGAGTTGGGGAAATAGCCTCAGGGGGTGCTTGGAATATTTTGGTTTTAAATTAATCAGGAAAGTGTAATTTTTTCAGAAGCCAAATAGAATTTTAAATAAACATTTTTTAGGCTACAAAAGACATTGATGATTTCAAATTGGCATCCAAATTAACTTTCTAATATTTCAACTCTTCCAAATAACAAATTTAAGTTTGTTTTCTAATCCCGTTCATTTAGAACAATATTTTTTAATGATATATAAAATTGTTGGCAGTGTTGGGGTGGATTTTGAAACTTAATTAAATTATATATATATATATATATATATATATATATATATATATATATATATATATATATATATATATATTGTAAAACTGTCTAGCACCTTTATAAAGCTCGAATTGACAAAATTTTGACGAGGATATTAACTAAAGTAAACAGTATTTAAAAAATTCATATTAAAAATGGCGTACACGTGTATGTGTCGACATGCTTGTGTGTGTACATGCTCTTGTATGCGTGTGTGCGTGGGTGTTTGTGTATATGTATATGCGCAAGTGCTTGTGTATGTGTATGTGTGGGTTCAAGCACGCTTGGCGCGTCTATGTGTGTGTATACATGCGATAGCAGGAAAATGTCTAAATGTATCCAGATAAGAAAAATCGATCAATAAATTCTGAGGTGGTCATCAATTCCTACTTTTTCCTTAAATCAATGACAATTATATAAGTTCTTTCAGTTGATTAATTTATTTAATTGAAAGATGCCATTCACTGTTCTCTCTCTCTCTCTCTCTCTCTCTCTCTCTCTCTCTCTCTCTCTCTCTCTCTCTCTCTCTGCTTGAAATATTCTAATTTAAATGCCAACGTCCAAAATACTTCAAACGCTTCTCATTTTTTAAACCCACCCTTATTTTAATACATATTCACACGCCTCTTTATTTCCTTCCATATCCCCACTCAATCTTTATTTTCTTTTATATCTTCTCTTTTTTACTTTTTTTTATACCATGTTAATCTCATAGATTAACTAGTTAATTATCTGAAATAATCTTTTCAATGTTTATTCACCAAACGAAAAGGTTTAATGTTATTTGCAATAGATAATAGACTTATTTTCCTTTAAAATGTAGCTTTAAGTCAGTAAATTTAACTGAGGCAAAATTCATTTGATTATAGATCGAAAATAAATCCAAATGTCAAGTGTAATGTTTCAATAGGGAAACTGACTATCTCAAATATTTATGCATTAGAACTGAATATTATTTATACACTTATACACAACTGAATATCTCAGCAAAAGCGAGAAAAATCAATTATTATTTCACAAACTCAAGAAAAAGGAATCGACTTTTAAATTGCATAATCAGACTTCTAGAAAATCTTATTTACTAAGTATGGCATGAATATTGAGGCAACCATAAGGACTACTTGTTAATATTCACTTAGTCTAGCACCAAGTCAAATCATGTAAAATCAATTGAGAATTTGACAACGGTTACATTTCCGTACTCCTCCAAAAGTCACGGTTCTTTCAAGTTAAGACGTTATTAAAAATGAATGAAAATTAATGCAGTGACATATTCAGTTTATATAGATTTGTCAAGTTTCTTGTGGGAATATTGTAATAATCCTTTCTGCCCAGTGTGAGTCTTCTTAAAACTTTCGTCTTAAAGAGAGTTTTTAATGGCATTTTGGTTGTGCAAGATTCTGAATGTTTTATAAAAGTGACCTTGTATCAGTCTTAGTTTTAGAAATTCCCTTGCTTCTTTGATTTTCTGCTACTTCTTTAAGAGGCTACTTAGAAATTCCCTTGCTTCTTTGATTTTCTGCTACTTCTTTAAGAGACTATAAATGTCTTATTATCTTCAGTAAACAA
The DNA here is from genome assembly GCA_963585895.1 of Sepioteuthis lessoniana. NCBI lineage: Eukaryota > Metazoa > Mollusca > Cephalopoda > Myopsida > Loliginidae > Sepioteuthis > Sepioteuthis lessoniana. The sequence goes on from OY757921.1 coordinate 55,914,722, forward strand.
CTTCATTCGTTTCAAGAGTTTAAGAAATTTTAATGTTATTTCAATGCATATTTTATCAAGTCTGATGGAAAATGTCTCATCGTGCATTTTTGCTGAATTCACATTGCGTAGTTTAATATGAAACCATTGCAACTAAGATGATGATGTCCATAAAAAGAGACAGAATAACAACTATAAAACAACAGAAAATATTTTCAAGTTGCCAAAAACACATCTTGACAGCTATCATCAAGTTGAATGCATCAAAAGAAAAAGAGATGTACAGAGATTGATTAAGTACCGTTGGTGATGTGCTGATTGTATACTGTGCACTTTGTGCACAGTATACAATCAGCACATCTGACTGTATACTGTGCACTTTGTGCACAGTATACAGTCAGCACTTTGTGCACAGTATAACATAGGATGTGTTTGGTGTAACACTAAACTGTAGCTCATGGAGATCTGGAAAATGTGTAAAATCACCCTATTACCATTACTTTCAGTTTCACTCGGACCCGACCAATTCTACGAGTTAGGCTCTCATATGTGGGTTAAAAAGATCTATTTAAAAGTTATTTGTATTTGATAGTTATGACTGAAACCAATTGTGTACTAACTAATTATTATTATTATTATTATTATTATTATTATTATTGTTATTATTATTATTGTCTTGTTGGTTGGTGGGTTGTTTGGGTTTTATGGCATATCAATCTTTGTAGGTTATTTAACGCCAAATCCATTTAAATAATCAGTTCTATATAAAACAATTCAGTTTAGCATGAGTACATAGTTTAATTAAGTAAACTGAATTGCTTGAAATAGAAATGTTTTTAACAAACAGTTATAACTCAAACAATCCAGTTTTGTATAAGTATAGATTTTCTTCATACACAGTTAAATGTCAAAACAATTCTATCTCAAACAATTCAGTTTAACATAAGTAGAGTTTGATATTAAAAAGAGTTCTATTTCAAGCAGTTCAGTTTAGTTTTAGTACACAGTTTAATTGTCAAAAACATTTCTATTTCGAACTATTCAATTTATTCAAACAGTTATATATAACAATTCAGTTTAGTGTAACTACAGTTTCAATGTCAAAAACAGTTTAATTTCAAAGAATTCAGTTTAGCATAAGCACAGTTTAAATGTAAGTACAGTTCAATTGTGAAAAACTTTTCTATTTCTTGCTATTCAGTTTAATATAAGTACATATTTTGTTTACACACAATTAAATGTCAAAATAGTTTTATGTTAAACAATTCAGTTTAGTGCAAATACAGTTTCAATGTCAAAAAACAGTTCCATTTCAAATAATTCAGTTTAGCGTAAGCGCGCAGTTTAAATGTAAGTACGGTTTAATTGTGAAAAGCATTTCTATTTCAAGCTATTCATTTTAATCAAGCAATTCAGTTTAGCATAAATATGCCGTTAGTTCTATTTAACCCAGAGATAGGGCCCTATTAGGTGCTACCACGCCGGGCCAGAGTGGACCTGGGAGCAATGGCAATGAAGGGGTGCACCGTATCCACCAAAGCCCCAGCATTACTGGAGCCTCACCATCAGATCGTTTAGTGTCATATCCAGGACACTCGTTAGGAGGGTCTTACTCCTCTGCAAAGGTGCAGTCAGTGTATTCTACAGCCCCGCCGACTAGGCAATATACAGTGTTAAATCTCAAAACAGTTTTATTTCAGATAAGTAAGTTAGCAGAAGTACACAGTTTAGACGTCAAAACAGTTCTATTTTAAGCAATTCCGTTTAGCATAAGCACGCAGTTGAAATGTCAAAACAGTTCTATATTAAACAATTTAGTTTAGCATAAATACGCTGTTTAAATGCAGAAATCAGTATTGTGAAGGAAGTATGGTTTAGTTCTATTTAACCCAGAGATAGGACCCTTATCAGGTGCTACCACTCCGGGCCAGAGTGGACCTGGGAGCGATGGCAATGAAGGGGTACTCCGCATTCCCCAAAGCTCTTGCATTGCTGGAACGTCACCATCAGATTGTTTAGTGTCATAACCAGGACACTCATTGGGGGTGGATCTTACCTCTCGGCAGAGAAGCAGTCAGTGTATTCTACAACCCCAGCCGAGTGGGTACAAATTATTTGTATTAGATAGGAATATTGACATCATAACTGTGAGCAAACAAACGATTATAAACTCAAAAAGTAATGGAAAATTGAAAATATAGTTATGATGGCAATAAAAATATTTCCAAATTAATCAATTTTTAGGCATTAGATGACCCATAAAAAACTTGATATATCATTAAATAAATGAAAAAATATATCAATTAATTAAAACCATTAAAATATATCGACTGCGCCTTGACAGAGGCGGTAAGATCCTTCCAAAGGAATGTCGAAATTATGACACTAAACTATCTAATGTTTAGGCTCTAACATTCACAAACTATCCAAGTAAGGGAGAGAAGACATGCAGGTCACTGTTAGAGAAGTAAGGACAAACTTATAAGCAAAGTTCTATTGTGGATTACTGCTCATAGACGTGCCAGTGTTGGCCAACCTTCCAAGAAATATATACATCAGATTTGTGTGGACACTGGATGCAGCCTAGAGGACCGACCTGGAGTGATAGATGATTGGGACTGTTGGCTTCCAACGCTACTTGATAATGATGATGACGAATACTTAAAATGTTGGCAATAAATTCTGATTATTCTCAAGACGAACAGACACCATCTTTCCATATTCCGAGTTCGTTTTTCTTGGTTCTTTGACAACAATGCAAACATTATAATTTTCTCTCTCTTTCTCAATTCGAGAAAGAGAGAAAAGAAGACGAGTTTGTTAAAACCTGAACAGCTATATTTGTTTCTAAGTAAACCTTTCTTTTACTACGCTATCAATCCTTAAAAATGTTTTTATTATGCAAAATGATTTATTCATAACATCTACATTGATAAGTTGTAACATCTCACTCTAATTCATATAATTTAGATGAGAACTACTGTAAGACAGAAAAATTGTTTGTTGTTATTTTGTTTCCCAACTGTACATTTCAAGTGGACTTTAGTATTAATAAGCAGATATTGTGGAAGATACCCTCAAAGCAACCAATCTGAAATTTTAACCTCACAGTCATATCGGTTTCACTTTTCTTTAGCCTATTTTTTTAACATTAAATTTTACTCTTTCTATTTTGTTTAAATATTCTTTCCCCTATTTGAGTATTTAAAAAAGTTTTCCTGGGAAAATATTATGGCATATTACTTCTTTAATGGTATCGCCCAAAATAGATTGTTTTAACTGCTGGGCCCACACACAGTAGTCCTATCATGTTGCGAATATCTTCACAGGCTCAACAGTATCTGCTAGATGCGAACAAAAGTTACAAGTCTACTCTAAACTAAAACGATATTATATATATATATATATATATATATATATATATATATATATATATATATCAGAATATTTTAAGAAATGTTTGGCGAGCTGGATTAACAAGCCATTGTTAATGAGTTCGATTCTCAATGGATTCCTGAAACTTTTGGCCTTGTGCAAAACTCAAGCATATATATATATATATATATATATATATATATATATATATATATATATTAGGGTAGGTCGATTTTGGAACTGTAAAAAGAATAATGCGGTGAAAGTTGCAAAATAACATCAGAAATTACCCCACGAAATATTTTTTTCCAAAGTTTTGTATTTTTTTGCGAAATCGCATTTAAAGACATAATATTTTGTGATTTTAGTCGTGATATCGGTGACGCTGGAAACCTGTATCCATAAAATTAAAACTGAGACTAAAGGAAAATTAAATAATAAAATTTATTAAATAATTGATATTTTTAAGTTTATTATTCATTTTCATATTATGTTTAATTAAATGACCAAAAACGAAAACAAAATACATTAAAATATATAGTTTAAAATACAAATAACGACTTACTAAACCTCGTTTTATTTACTGGATATTTTTTCGGCTTTCACCGGTGGTAAATATCTCTCCGGTGTACTTCGGTTTGTTTATGTTTTTTACTCTTATAATTAACGCAAATATATATATTTCACAAAGTAGACATACTATTAAAATATTTAAACATTTTATAATTATTGTAATCTATTTATATTTTAAAATTTAGTTTGTTTTTTTTGAGTGAAAAGTTGGTTTACGAGTTAATTTTGGAACTAAACAGTACAATGCTGTTGTTTGGTAAGTAAACATTATTACTTTTTTTAATGAATTTCGAAATTTATTTACAATTTTTTAAAAACATCTTCGTGTATTTTCAGACAATATATATATATTCTTTTTACAGATATATTGATTAAAAAATGGCAGGAAAAAACACTGGAGTTTCCACACGAAGTAAAGGTGCAATAAAATTTTCAGGTTTACCATCACTGTTGGATAAAACTGAGCCACGAACTTGTCGAAAAATAATTCAATACAGCTATTTTTTAATGAACACTTATCCCCACCTTTCTTGTTTAGGTATTTCTAAATTAATAGCAAAGGACGTGATAGATATTTAGAAGGCTGTCAACCCTCGTTTGCCTTTGTTAATTGAAATTAGTGTGGTCAACAAGGTGAAAATTCTATGCTTTCAGAAGGCAAAGCAAATAAGTAGGAAACATCTACCTGCTGCCCAAACAAAATTCTGGAAGGAAAAGTTGGATACATTTTTTGATATATCATCATGTTCGTGCAACCTGCCAATTTTAAGTTGTGACAATATTAATGTCAAATGCCCCAAAAAAAATTGCCAGACTAAGCACATCATCAGCACTTGTCCTCTGACAAAAAAGCCAACAAAAAAGTATGAAGATATCCCCACCAATAGCTTCAACATTATATGTTCAGGGTGATTCTTCCCATTCTTACTCATCTTCTCCAAGTTATGAAACAGAGGATTATAAACAGCTAGATAGTCCTCTCCAAGTGCCTTATAACCTCACAAAAATTCCAAGGTATGCTCTTGAGTTAGTTAGGGGTGATATATTTTCTAATCTTGGAGCCAGCCTTGCCCATGCCTTGCTCTGGGATTTGAGGGCTATTGGCCTTTTTATCCCTAATATAGATATAAAGAATATCTATATGGATAAATGTGAAATAGATCAAAGGCTAAAGTGAAAACAAATGCCTATGAAAAGCATAATGAAAATGTGGAGAATCTTCTTTGTATAGGAGTTAATGGGAGGAAAAAGACACACTACACTACAAGGAATCAACGGAGGAAAATGGAAGTAAAATTCTGAAAAAAGCCAAAGGACCTGAATGCCACTTAACAATCACAAAGGAGACACCAAATGAGAGTATATATTTGACTCACAGGGTTCTTCCTGATATTGGTGCAACTGGTACACTATTAAGGCTGTCCTTGTTGACAACACGAATACAAATACAGGCTGTGAAGGTGGACTTGTTACACTTTTAGAAAAAAAATCAAAATAAATCTTCCCACAATTGGTTGCTCCTTACATCAAAATGAACTAGATGGCACCACAAAAAGCCACACTACATTCAATGGTCCTTTGGTTAAATTATGTGCAAATGATTGCCATAATTTACCCCAAAAATCTTTTTCAGCTGTTGAGAATCCCCTGGAGTTTCATTTTGGAATGAAAGATATGGATAGCCTTAGTAGTGACCAAAGACTATTCTATGAATATACAGTTGGTATTTCTAGAGGTAAGGTGGACCCTAGATTTGCATCGTGGAAAATTGGTCCATTAAACCAGGCAAGATGGTTAACTTTGGTCAATATGATTGACAGGATACGAAAGAAACCAATTGAAGTTCAAAGGATTACATTAAAAAAACCTCCAGTATAATGCCTTGGCATTACTTCTGGAGAATGTTTTATTTTCAATGGTGCAATTTGATGAACCTGAAGTGAGAGAAGAGGCTATAAAAAGAATTTTGGCCATTAGGTACATTTATATTTATTCATACAAAACTGGTTGAAGTACTTGTGCCAATTTATTGAAACATTTTAAAGATTACATCTGATTTCACCAAATATTATTAAAGCAGAACAAATTGCATTTAAAAATTAAACTCAAATTGTTTTTTATATTCTTTCAGAAGAGGGAAGCCAGTCAAGAAAAATTTTTAAAACATCCCAATGATCAACTTTAAAGCTGTTCACTGGACTGATTTAATTGATTTGTCAGTAAATGGAGTCTGTGAGCCACCACTCACAATAGACTTTTCTGACGATGAATTACAGAATTCATTGTTAACTGGTGAAAAAATCAACTTGCCAGATTTTCCTTCACATTCCCAAGGTGTGGAATAGGCAGTTCAGTTAGTAACGGAGACTTCTAAATCCGTGTATGGCTTTGAAGCAAGGCACCAGCACATACTTGCAAAAGTTTTGTACCACCAATTGAGACCAGCATTTTCATCTAAGGGCTCATATATGAACTATTTCATTCCATATATTAAAAATTATTAAACAATTATTTGTTTTTCCATATTTGTTTATTTGTTGTATTTCAATTCATATCAGGAAAAAGTTGTTTTTTTTTCAATATATTCAAATATTACTGCTTGAATAATAGCATTTTAGATTCGACACAGGTAAAGCAGGGTGGAGTAGGGGTTCAATTTTCAATTTGAAGTTTTGTTATAATTTATTTATTATATTTCCATAAAATAAAATAAGATTTCCTAATTTAAATACTGAAATTGTTTGGTTTTTACGTCAATATTTAGGCCAAATCTGGCAAAATCGAGGACTTTTCAGTACGTGTTTATTCAAAATCTTTCATGCGAAATTAGCAAAAAACCGTTGAAGATTCAGATCTAATTTTTGGTATGAGTATTTAATAGGTATATACACAACTTTCAGTGCATTATTCTTTTTGATATTTAAAAAAAAGTGAAAAATCAACCTACCCTAATATATATATATATATATATATATATATGTATTATAAGAGTGTTGGTTGTCACTAAATCACTTTGTGGGTATGCGTCGAACCAAGTGCAATATGATATGAAGAGTGCTCAATATCTAGGATAGAGCTAGTATATAATAATAATAATAATAATAATAATAATAATAATACATAAATATATATTAGATATATATATTTAATTCATGGAATACAGACTGCGACTCTGGGTTTCCTGGAAGTTTTTGCAAAACAACAATCATCAGGCAGTTAAGAAAATGGAATTAATCGAAAATCGAAAAAATACGAAAAAATACAGACAGAAAACCGTTGGGATTTCGTATGAAAGTTGACGTGTGGTTGTGTGAATGAATGTGGGTGTGTGTATATTCGTGTATGTGTTATAGTTACGTATGGATGCGTGTTTTTATGAGGTTAAGCCAGGCTAGAAACGCAACGCGTTGAGTAAGCGGATATGAATTCATGAGTGTATCTTAATATTTCCTTACATTATTCTATTTCTGTGTGTGTAGGTGACAATAGCTATGGAACAAAACATCATCCCTGCATGTCGAGGAGAATGAATAAATAAATAAATAAATATTGGATTTGTAAGCGTATTTGAAGGAATGTATTATGGTAGACTAGAATCACAATGGGTATTAGTAAGGGCATATTGTATTGTGATGTAATATGTTGGTGTAATATTTAGAGGAGGGAATTGGGCTAGGGTATAATAATAATGAATAATAAAAAATAAAAAAGAATTTAAGTACCAAAAGTACTATTTTCCTCCTTCAACCATCACACCCGCCACACAATATATGTACCATCTTTTTCTAATAACCCCCATACTCTTATCCACACGTCTATACTATCTGTTAATTTTGCCTTTTTACGAGAATTAAGAATAAGCCCCAACGCTCTACATTCACCTTACCTATCAAATTCACTCTAAACTTTTCTACAATAGTGTATTTACTACACAACATCAACACAAACCATAACAATCCCAACCGCCCAACTATCACCCACACCACTCAAACCCGCCATTTATTTCCTTAATCAATTTCCTTAATTTTTCAATGACAACACCTTACTCTTCAGTTATAATCATCTTCGTACATAAACACTATTATTGTAACCCTATATTATTTTATTACGCACATACCACCAAAGAGAACTATAGTATATAATACTTACGCAACATTTCCCCAATTTATTATTTATCATTTTCTTAACTGCCTGATGATTGCATCTAATATATATTTATGTATCATATATATATATATATATATAATTAAGGATGGTAATTAATTACATCAGTTAATTATACTATTTGCAGTAATAAATTGTGAGTTAACTAAAAACTTTAAATTGAAGGGTATGTCACATTCCAGGAAGGTCAAATGGTGCACGTGTCGTACGAATAGCAAGATTGACCGGTTGTTTTGGAAATCGGCTAGGACTACATATTAAAGTTTTGTTTTGAAATTGGAAGGACAAGACATTAAGATAAACATTTCGTCAGCTAAGGATTGAGTGATAGCGCATGGCTGGAAAGTTTCAGTTATGACGTAACTGGAAAGTTTTTAATGACACATGTTCTTATGACATTAGTTGATGAGATAATTAATATAATATAGAAGCAGGGTGATTTGGTGGTCAGTGAGTTAGTCAGGGAAATTAGTTGGAGAAAGACTATTAATTAGTTGGGAGATGAGATGAGAGGCCTTGTTGGGGGTTTCTGGTCGGAGAGAAGAAATAAAGTCGCTGTGTTTTGTTTCGTCTACTACCAATGAAACTTTTCGTGTTTTTAATGGACACCAGTAGTTCTTTAACAGTATTTCTCTCGTGTGGATGTTGCAGAAAAGAAACAATGGAGTCGCTTTGTACTTGCGGAATGTAACATTTATTCATATTCAGGTCTCATAAGGTAACAACCTTATTCATATTTGTGTGAGAAGTGTTACCTTCATTTATATTTGTTATCCTCATAATTATTTGGTCCACTAGTGTTATATATATATATATATATATATATATATATATATATATATAATTTTTGTCCGATCAGAGAAAAGTAAATATTCTAAAATTAATTGATCCGCAAATGAATTTGAATGTGCTACTAAAGAGTTTTATTTCATATAAGAATGCTCAACAAGTGTTTCAGACTTTGTGGTACTCTTTAAGAGACTAATAATGTGTTTATTTTGATTGGTGGGTAATTATTTTTAATTCAAATTTGTTTATTTATTTCTTCATTTATTTTTATTTTTTATGTATTAACAAGTATATACTTTGTATGTTTGTGTGTGTATACTTTGTGTTTTTGTGTGTGTATATTTTGTGTGTTTGTGTGTGTATACATTCACATGCATGCATGTACACCTAGTCGTTATTTTTTCTTTTCTCTTTCTTCCTGTTTTAGTTGAATGTGTATGAGAACGTATCAATACGCATTCAATGTACGTCTGGTTATTGTTTTTTTTTTTTCGTTCTTTAACTCTCTCTTTCTTTCTGTGCTTAATATGTCATAGATATATTCTAATATAGTTTTTGTGTATATGTTTACGGTTGTGAGAGTGTACGTGAAATTCGGTTCACGCACACGCTCACATTATTAGTTTTTTTTTAGAGGACTACGTCCGAAACATGTGTAGAGCATATTTATATGAAATAAAAGCCTTAAATGGCGCATTCCAGTACATTTGTGGACCCATTTATTTTAATATATATGTATATTCAACACCTCCGTACGAACATGCTGTGACACAAGGTAAACTTTTAGAGAGGTTTAACAGGTTGGTATTCCGTGTTTTCTTCTCCTAGACCAGCCAAATGCCAAGGTAAAATGCCAGTCTGACCAACTATTTATCCGTAACTGGAGGGAAAATTGTTGGATTCATACCTTTTTAAAGGATATTTGCTCTATATGAAATGCAAAAAGCCTCGTCCAGTGTTTGATCTCGGATCAACATGTTCATTTTCTACGACGGTATATATATATATATATACGTTTGTGTGCGTGTGTGTGGGGGGGGGCTGATGATTAAAATCGCCTTTTAAAACTTTTAAAAGTAAACTTCCGAAAAACATCGAAGATCTTTACAAGCATTTCAGCATAATTCTCAGTTTCAGGATATGAACCAATCTTTAGATAGTAATTATTTTTGCACCGAGGAGGCGGTCTTCATCATTGTCTCTCTCTCTCTCTATATATATATATATATACATATAAATATATGTATGTGAGTGTATGTGTGTGGTAATCGAGCTCATCTTGAAAGCTAATTTCTCATAGATTGTTTGTCCCTCGGTTGATGGCAGTTCAACCTTCGGTAGGTACCCGCTGGGATTGGTAGTATCGTTGTATTAAGTGCGCTGACATGCCGTTCATTGCTTCCTTCTGTGTATGATTTAAAAGCCACACGGATGAACGTGCAACGTAATCAAATTTAGAGACGTATGCTTTACGGGTTCGAGCTACCAAAAGCAGTTATTATGAAAAACGTGAAGGCTCAGATGATCATAGTACAGTAACCAGATGGTTCAAGAAATTTCGCTCGGGCAGCAAGAACCTCAACGATTAAGAAAGGTCAGTTTGCCCTAAAAGTGTGGATTCCGAGGCCGTACTCCAAACCATTGAGACAAATCAGGTAAGTAGTACTCGGAGAATATCAGAAGAGCTTAACATCTCACAGTCCTCTGTGATGAATTGATGTTGCTCAACATCATAATTGGAATGTAAAATACAATGTTTCTTTCAGGATTTGGACATTCATGACTCTCCACAGCTTCCTTTATTTGTAAACTTCTGTTGTTTTCTCCGAGACCGCTTCCTCATCCACCAAAATGAAAGACCTCATTCCGTTCTTCTGTTTTCACTCATAGTTAGAATAAGAAGTGGGTTCATGTCTTTCCAGATTATTAACATGAAGTATTGAACAGAGTAAACGAAATTTAACACTCGATTTTCCAATCCCGATTTTCACGTTTATAATCGTTACACTTCAAGGCACCTTTCTTTATGGAAAATAAAATAAAAATAAAAGGTTCAGATTTCCTCCAGCTTTGTTATATTAACTATATAACTATATAACAGATTATTATTATCATTATTATTATTATCATTAATTTTGACTAGTATTTACTTTTTGTCAGAGATTAATGACAGATGTCAAATGGTAAGTATCCAGCTTTCCATCAAACAAGAAACCGCACACGAATCGAAACATGCGTGGCAGGTACAAAAAATACTTGACTCCGTTGGTATTCCCCTAATGGATTGCCTTAGACACTGAGCAATAAACCCAACCCTACAGAGTAGTTAAAGCCAGTGGGAACGAGGGCCCTGAGGCCATGTTTGATCGAACAAATAAAACTACCTGGCACGAGCGCTCGAGCCGAAGTGAGAAATGTAAAATTATTCTTTGAAAAACATCTAAAAATGAAAATGAAAAAAATCTCGTCAAAATTGATAATAATGATAATGGTTTGTTTGTTTCATCTAAAAAATTTAATTAAAAAATCGCAGTTTAGATAAATATGATAGCGAGGAAGATCGAATATGGAATTAAAAAATGTACTAATGGGTTTTATTGAGCTTCTACCAACTAATGGGCTCGCGTAGTGTAAGACTGTTAAGACTGACTGTTATGCAAAGCTTCTTTGCATAAAGGGTTATGTAAGTTCGATCCTTACTGAGGGCTTAATCATTATTATTTTTTGAGTTCCACTTTTTCTTTGATGGTCAAACAATTTTCGAAACAACTAAGAAAGAAAATTCTTGCCAAAAACTATTAAAGAAAATGATTGTCAATAATTCAGCTAAACAAATAAGCAAGAAATCATCTTTATTCTTCTATTTTATGTACATTTTCGAATTTATCCATTGAATATTTGTAGAACACTTTGATGTGAATTGTAATTTCTATTTTAGATAGTTTTTAAATCTAATACATTCATAAGTAGAGCCGTATTTTTACATGGGTTGCATCTGTTGGTGGGAGCTCTCTAGTCTGGGGCTACTGAAAAATAAAAGATATAAAAGCAGTGGGGATTTGTTTGTTTTCAGATCTAATGGGACTTTTTTAAAACTAATTTGAAACAATTTAGAGTATTTTGACTCCTCTTGTTGAAATGGGTCTTATAAATTCAATAGGACACTTTTTTTTTATAAACATGATGTAGTGTGGGAGGCCTCAATTTCTATCTGCTCAGGGGCCATTTAAGGCCTGCATCCGGCTCTGGATATAAGTCGTCTTTATTTCAAATCATTATAAACTATGATTTTTTAAAAATTGTCTTTGATTTACCCAAATATTACAATAAACTATAGAAAGAATTCTTCGTCTTTGACTGCCGATTAATTTCTGGCAAAAACATTGAAATGATTCCTGAGATGCTACTGAAATGGTGGAAGAATTTGACCTTGAAAATATACCCTTATCTCAAATTCCACCACCTTGTTAAAATTTGTACCTTTGTGATCCAACACATGGTGGGTTCACCCCTAAAAAGTTTGGAGACAAAAATCTGTACGTCTTTTAGCTAGTACACTCCGGGCATTAAAAATAACAAAGAAAATATATTTAAAACTTTTAAGTACAAGAAATAATGACATTTTTCAGGACAACAGGATAAATTAGTTACACGATTAAGACATTTTCTGTATAACAAGAAAAATTAACTACACAGTGAATATTTTTCAGGACAACATAAAAAATTAGCAACATGAAAAGCTACACTATGATTTAATGTATGTGATCTGTGAGGATTGAAGCGGCCATCTCTGTTTTTCACATTTAATGTGCAAAAAGTCGTTTAATAATTGATCGATAATGCAAACGTGCTATCTTGTACTTAGTGACCTTGGACTCCTGATATTTGCACATCAATATTCACGCGATTTACAATAGTAAAAAAAATTCATTAAAAATCTATAGACGCGATGATTAATTCAAATAAAATCTTCCTTATTTTATTAATAAATATCTGAATATCCTTGTAATCTACTTACACAGCTCCTTGATTTCCTTAAAATTCAACCATCGTTTTTAATTTTATTTGCAATGATTTATAAAAAAAACCCATCTGAGATGATATCAGATGAGATTTTAAAATTTTGTAGATGATCGTTACAATTTGACTGAAGGGAGGTAATCATTCCTCAACTTGCAGATTCAATTGGAATTAATATCAAACACAGGAAACAGCAAATGTAAAAATAATCGAATGAATCTAACAGTTTAGTAATATACCAACATAATTAATTACACATTTCTTTTAATTTCAAACATTTGAAATGTTGATTATTGTCTTAAAGAAAGTGATATTGACAAAGAAAGAAAGATTGAAAGATAGAAAGAAAAGGATTGGTTAGTTTATCTGGTTTAGTTGTATATCAACCCTTGATGGTTAGTTAATTCCAAATCCTACGTACGTGATGCATTCAATAAGTTTCCAGACTTTTTTTGTACAGGCATTTGAAATTGTCGTAGACTCTTGAAAATTCAGTATGTTATTGCTATACATCTTATGAGATGACTGACTAGTTTTTATGATTTCAGGTTCAAGCGAACAGCTACAGCAGGAATTGGAATAGACCCTACTAAATCCTGATTGACACAGCTGGTGAATTTCAAAAATGCAATCTGGACGTGAGGACACTTTAGAAGAACGATATGCAATAAAATTCTGTTTAAAACTTGAAAAAAAATGCCTTGGAAACGTATGGAATGCTTCAGACTGCTTTTGGAGCATCAGTTTTTGAGTGGCATAAGAGATTCAAGGAAGGCAGTGAGACTGTGAGGGATGATGAGAGGTGTGGGAGGAGTAAGGAAGTCAATACACCAGAGTTGATTGGCCAAACGGTTAGGGTTAGGGTTACTATGTTTTAAGGGAGTTCAGGAAGAGATTCCGTCGGAAGAGGCCAGCACTCTTCAAATCGGGTCAGTGACATTTCCAGCAGGACAATGCACCAGTATATAATTCCATCCTTGTCACAGACTATTTGACCAAGATGGGCATCAAGACAGCTCCTCATCCTCCCAATAGTCCAGACCTTGCTCCTTGTGACTGTTGATTATTCGCTAAGCTCAGAGGCTGTCGTTATGAGACAATTGAGGAGATGAAAGAGACTGTGACGAAGGTCATTGACACGCTCACACAAGAGGACTTCCATGGGGCCTTCCAGAAGTTGTTGGAACGGTACAACAAGTGCATTGCAGCCAGAGGAGATTACTTCGAAGGGGGCTAGAGTTTCATGTGTGTAATATCAATAAAAGTGCCCATACGAAAAAAGTCTAAAAACTCATTTAATGATCCTCGTATACATTTTTATGATTTGTAAGCGAATAGTTTGTGGGCAACTTTATTTCTAAATGAGGGACAACTCATTTATTTGCTCACAGTTTAATATTTTCAAGTGTTGCTAACTCTAATGATTCTATTCAACATCATTCGTTTGCACAAAGTTAAATGATTTCAAATATTGCTATATAATACTAATCATTCAATTTAGTTTCAATCATTTGTTTTCAAGTATTGTAAATGATTTGATATTTCTATTTGATGCAGGTACTATTAAACCGAAACAGGATGGACCTGGGAATATTGAAAATTAAAAAGTTATTAACATTCCCTAAAGCCCCAGATATTAAGATTCTGGAAGTTTTGCGGCATTATTTTAAAGTTATTTAAGCTTCTGGTAAAAATTCTGAAAAAAGTAAATTAAACAATATCTGATCGTGTTGTTTAAAATTGCTCTAAATGTATCACGGGAGATATCTTGTTCACTGACTTGGATAACAATCAGTGGTCAATTATAATGATTATAAACGTAAATTAAAGGAGAATATTACAACCAGAACTCGAAAGGAGTCAGGATAGGAGTTCTTTGAAAGTTATACTCCGATTTGATAAAAAAAAATACTTTTGAAACATTTAAATAACACTGATTTGTGTCTTTTTTCCTATTCACTAAATGAATTGGGTGATGTAGAATTACTTTACTGTGTATAGCTTAATATTTCAATATTAAAACCACGTGGTAGCAATAAGAGAGGAAATAAAGCAATTTTTATCAAACGAGTCAAATTTCTAAATAAACTTACTCTAAAGCAAATATCTTAAGGCGCTAACATATGGAAGTCATTGAAGAATATGTCTAAGAGAGAGTTTAATAATTAAAACTTTCATTTTCATGTTTCACTTAGTTCAGAAATATGTTCTTTAAAATGCTCATAATAGTGTAGTATCGTATGTAAATTAGATGCATTCATAAAATCAGAAATCCAATATCAAACGGTGTCTAGCTGATACTGTTAGCCAGTCAACATCTATTTTGCGATATACAAACTTTATAACAATGGCGTCACCAATGGTCGCTTTCACCACGCTGGATGAACAGGAGTACATACAGACCTGAATCAAACGTTTCGCATCATTGGCAAGGGTTAAGAAATTAAAAGACGAAAAAGTTAGCGGAGGAGAGAATATGAAACCCTGAAGAAAATATCGACAATGGCTTACCCAAGAAAATTAGAATTAACTAATGAAGATATTGTTAGAATAATAAAGAAAAATATTATCGAGAAAAATACTAATTGTTGCTGAAAGAACCAAATTCAGAGAGACTAGAAAGGACCTAAACGAGTCTGTAAATCAGTACTTGCACGGTTTGCAGCAGATATTTATGTATTGCGATTTCGAAAAACTGGAGAAAAAAAGACGTGAGTGCGGAGGATGAATAAATACTTCTTAGTTTAATTGAAGAAATGCAGGATACTGTGGTGGATGAATTATCCGGCTAGTTCTCTCGAAGTTTTGTTTCTAACAAAACTTCGAGAGTGGTTCCACAATTTACAACACAAAGAAATGAACAACGAAGACAAAAGAAAATTCACGACGTGATAACATACAACAAATAATTTATATACTAAACAGTAAGGAAAAAACAATATAAAGCAGAAAAAATGTTCGAATATTGTTTATGTATTCGTGTGGATGTGTCTAATACAAATATAATGCGAATGTAAGTGTAAAGATGTCTGTAAGTTTGCTGAGAACCTAAAAAGTACAGAGCAGCGAAGTATTTATTTGGCCGCTAATTAAACGTGTGTATCTATATGTGTAAGACGATTTTGATATACTTACAAAGTTTAGAATATTGGAGTGTGGCAAATATAACAATTTCATTATAGAAATTAATGTATTTTTGCTGGCTGCGTGCCTGGTGCTGTGTGTGAGGTGCTCGCTGGAAAGGAGTGAGAGAGAATGAACTTTCGAAGGTATAGTCTATATAGATAACCAGGTCGCGAGACCGGTACCTAATGCAAGATTTATTTTTGCGCTGGACAAATTCAAAATGCACATATGTAGTTGCCAGCAACGGCACATGACTACTCTGTCCAATCAGGTTCCCGAAACTATTTAATTTACCGACGCCCCACTGCTTTTGTATCGGGAACCAGTGAGACTTGGATCCTATTTTTCTAGAATTTTTCTGCTCCACGTGCTCATCGACGACCATTTTAAAAATATAGGAGTGTATATCCTATTATACATCGCACAAACGGTTGATTAAGAAATTCACCCAACAAAAAGTGTATGAAGAGACCTATTACACAACCGAGTTCGTGATCAAATGCAAACATTGTGGCAAAGAACATGAGAGAAATAAGAATAAATGCAAAGATCCGGGAAAATGTTCCAAATGCAAAAATAAAGTTCATTTCCAAATGGTATGCAAGTCCTAAAGATGAATAGAAAGAGTAGAACCCACATATCGTTAAACAGAAAATGCCGAAATATATGCAATAAATACACCCACCAAAACCAGAGAAAAAATAAAGTTCAATGGGAAATACTTTCACATGCAAGTCGACGCAGGGAATGATGTTACTTTAATACTGAGAAATTTCTAGGGTAAAATGGGCAAACTGAAATTGAAAAAGAGCAATTTCCTATTGAAGCAATTCGACAGAACTGTAATGGCATTTTTGAAGGAACATTAGAAAAAAGGCGCTTCGAAATGATTCTCCTCACGGTAGTAGCATACAATAAAAATCCTGGACTATTAGGAATTAACGTGCTGTAAGTAGATACCACAAAACCCATTAATTCTATAAAAGCAGAAGAAAATAACATAGGATTGTTGAGAAGTTATTAGTCGGGCTTTTGTCTAAAGGAAAACCATCAGTCAGGCTATGTGGAATCTAGGAAGTTACCAATTCATATCCTACAAATGGTAGTCGCCAAAATAAAAAATAATATGACAGGGAATGCTAGAAAAAGCTCCCCAAGGGGGTGGCAATTGGGCTCCACCGACTGTAGCAATCAGAAAACTTGATGGAAATTTGTGGAGATTACGAAATAGGGATGTATCAACAAATATGCACAGATATTGAAACTGCAAGTCATGAATTAGCAAGAAGAATGAAATATTTTGCAAAAGTAGATTTCAAGTCAGCCAACAATCAGATTGAAATTGACGAGAAATTCAAGGAAATCACCCCTTTAAACACGATAGGCGTACTAAAGTAGACTCGTTTGCCGTTTTGAAATAGATACTTCGAGCCACATAAACAACAACAACAACTGAAAAACTTTAACCCAAAAAAATATCAAGATGATATCTGATGAGAGCGTCCACTAAAGAATAACTGAAACACAAAAAGGAGCAAATTTTGAAGAAGTTAAATGAAGTGGGCAAGACCACCAACAAGGACAAATGCGAGCTAAACTACGAGAAGACATCATATTTAAGGTATCAAAGAATAGAATATCACCTGAGAAGAGACAAACCAAGAAAATAAAGTATCCACATTAAGAAACGAAAAGGAATTAGAATCTTTTGGGGGACTGACAAACTGACCTCATCGCCTTCTATGATGAGCTATCCTCCCTTGTTCGTAGCATCCCGAAACACAACGTTCTCGTTATTGGCGGAGACAGGAATACCCAAATTGGTAAAAACGTAAACCACAAATTCAGGCTACACAACTCGTCAAACAGGAATGGGCAACATCTAACAGATTTCATGCTAGAAAATAGATTAAGATGCCTCAATACAAACTTTCAGAAAAGGGGGGAGAAAACTATGGACCTACACATACGCAAACAATACTAAAGCACAGATAGACTACGTCTTTATAAATAAGAAATGGAATAATAGCACATTGAATTGAGAGGTATACACTTCATTGGAGGGTGTGTCCTCCGATCACCGAATTGTCATGGCAAAAATACGACTGAGCCTACGAAAGAATGCAACCCGAACAACAACCACTGTACACTATGACTGGGTCCTGCATAATAACGGGTATATTAGAGATAAATATGAGTTAACATTAACAAATTCGATGCACTACAGGAGAAGAAAGAAACACATACTCCGAATGACGAATATTTGAATTTCGTCAATGCCCACTTAGAAGCGGCAGCGGAATACATACCAAATAAACAAAGAACTAAACATAGAGTACCATGGGAGACATTAGCAGTTAGAGAAAAGCGTAAAGACGGAAAAACTGCCTCCAATTGCAATAGGAAGAACCCAATCTATACCAATTCACTGAAACTTAAAAAGGCACAAAATGAATTAGCTAACATCTACCTAAAAGAATAAACAGAATACGTATAAAATCAAATTGATAAGATTAGAGACTCGGTTGAAGATAGACAATCTAGGATAGCATGGATAAACGGTA
This sequence comes from Sepioteuthis lessoniana, assembly GCA_963585895.1. Taxonomy (NCBI): domain Eukaryota; kingdom Metazoa; phylum Mollusca; class Cephalopoda; order Myopsida; family Loliginidae; genus Sepioteuthis; species Sepioteuthis lessoniana. The sequence continues at coordinate 55,933,312 of OY757921.1, forward strand.
AAGAAAGTGAGCACAAGGAATAGTACTGCAAAAGCTAAACTGAAATCTACCAGCCAACAAGAACGAATACACCTATGGAAACAACATTTCGAGAATTTACTTGGAAACCCTCCGAAAGTTACGCATGAAACAATCTCGGGAATTTAAAGGAAACTATTAGACATCAAACTGGGACCGTTTACGCAAGAAGAACTCGACTCGGTACTAAAAAGAAATAAAAATAGAAAAGCCGCAGGGCTCGATGAAATACCACTAGAAGTATGGAAGATCAGGCAATTCGATAACATACTGCTCCGCCACTGTAATGCCGTATATAATCAAAACCCAATAGACAGATGGAAGAAGGGATGCATTCTCCCTTTCCTCAAAAAAGCGACCTCAGATTAGACAAGTACTACCGAGGTATAACCCTTACATCAATAGCGGTCAGGATATACAATGACCTGCTACGCAACCGCATAGAACACAAAATTGAGAACATACTTAGGAAGAACCAAAATGACTTCCGGAGGAATAGATCCATGACGTCACAAATTTTGACTATCCGTCGAATTCTTGAAGGTGTGCGTGCAAAAAACCTACAGGCAACAATATTATTTGTCGACTTTACCAAGGCCTTTGACTCCATTCACAGAGGAAAGATGAAGCAAATTGTACTCGCTTACAGCCAACAAAAAGAAATCGTCGCAGCTATAATGATGCTATATTATATATACACAAAAGTAAAAGTCCGTTCCCCAGATGGACACAAGCTATTTCGACAATGTTGCAGGTGTACTGTAAGGAGACACATTTGCTCCATAGCTCTTTATCATCTGTCTAGACTACATGCTTAGAACATCTATTGATAAAATGAAAGAAAACGGTTCCAAGCTAACAAAAGAAAGAAGCAGAAGGCACCCCGCACAAACAATTACCGACGCCGACTACGCTTCTGGCAAATGGACCCGCACAAGCCGAAACCCTGATACATAGTCTGGCATAGGCCTCCATGTCAATACACACAAGACGGAATATATATGCTTTAATCAAACAGGTGACATCTCCACATTAAACGGTATCTCTCTGAAACTAGTAAAAACGTTCACCTATACACCTCTACCGGCTGTGTATCTTAGATCTATCACTGATACAGCCGATGCGTCAATCAGGACTCTTTTCTGATTGACCGGTGTTCAAACTGGCTTGGTCTTCTCTTATTCGGCTGCCCAAAGCTGTCCCACTCTGACAAAACTCTGGTTCTCACTTTTCTCTCTGTCCCAGCGAGTTGCTGCCGATGATAATCTAGCCGTTGGTTTGCCGGTACATAGGGTATATGGATTATCGTTCTGATCGTCTTATCGTCTTCGTTCCTCCCCCATTAGTCGTTGTGTTTCACACTACCAATGATAAGATCAGTGATGATGTGCCGTGGTAAATTTGTCTGATGTAGTTGAAAAATAAGAATCTCAACTCGCAAATAAAGTTTAAAATGCAGGTTTATTTACAATAGCAGGTATATAATCGTCAAATATGCAATGTTGAAGCGGATGTATAAGAAGTCGTGTTGTTGGCTATGAAATGCTGGTAAGTTGAAGTGGGTCTGGTGGATGGTGGGTGAGGAACGTTGTTGCCAAAAACAACAACTATGGATTCGAAACGCACTGTTCGAAAGTTGGAGACGATCTCTCTTAGAGGCAAACAAGCCCTCGCTTAAATAAAAAAATTTGCCGATAAAATTTCATGTGATTACTCAATATTCCATTATATCTACCTCACCTTTTCATTTTCCTTCCATCTTGACACTCACAAGTGCAAGGTCAACAATGAGATTTGATAACTTCCAAAAGCTATATCTGCGTCATTTATATTTGAGTATTTAATTCTTAATCACACACCGCTTTCAACAACCTACAATTGTTTACAGGAAACGATACAATCACATATATTTTTTCACTTCAGAGAATCAAACTATGTGTTTAGCTAAATCTGTCAAACCAAACAGTGTTCAAAGAAAAAGGCACCAAATGGCTTTGTTTAAAATTAAAATTACCACTTTAGATATGACAAAGTTTTCCGTTTATACTTTTAGTCATTCTTATGCACCAAATTTAACCTTAATTTCCAAGGACGGATGCACTCACTCACTGCCCCAAGTATCATATGACTCTCAATTACTAAATTTGACGTTGTATCAGCCCACCGCCCACACATATCATTTAGAACAGATTAAAAAAAAAAAAATTTTGTAACGATGTACTTCGTTACACACCTACCTAGGAAGCAGTGTCTGATCAACCGAGACAGACATCAAAACGCGAGTAGCAAAGCCATGGACAGCTATCGATAGGCTATCAGTTATATGGAAGTCAGACTTTGACTGATAGAATATAACCCAGTTTCTTCCAAGCAGCGGTCGTATCGATATTGCTGTATGGATGCACTACATGGACGCTTAATAAAGGTATTGAGAAAAAGCTTGACGGCAACTACACAAGAATGCTGCGAGCAATATCGAACAAGCCCTGGAGGCAGCACCCTACAAAGCAGCAGTTGTACGGCCACTTACCACCTATCACGAAAACTATCAAAGTTAGAAGAACCAGACATGCGGGACACTGCTGGAGAAGTAAGGACGAACTGATAAGTGATGTACTCCTATGGACCCTTCACATGGACTAGCAAAGGCAAGACGACCAACTAGAAGCTCTGTGCCGATATGTGATATAGCCCTGAAAACCTACCCGAAGCAATGGACGATGGAGAAGGGTGACGAGAAAGGGTCAGGGATATCCGTGCTGATGGCGCGACATGATGATGATTAACTAGATACAAACTATTGTCTTCAATACATTGAAGAAAGCACTAAAAAACAAAGAAAAAGTTATAAAAATCTTTGATCCAAAAAACGTAATGCTTACGTCTTCCTATGTCTGCCTTTGAAAGGTCTCCAATACCTAACTGAACCTTACATTCTTACTCAACAATTATAAAAATTTTGATTTGTGGTTTATTTCCAAAATTAGTCTGATCATTTACTTCGACGGTAATTATCAAATATTTTAACTAGAAAAAGATGACAGGATTATACAAATATGAATGATCTGAGGATCTGTAGAACTGTTTGGTCCATGGAGCCTTATCAGAAATTAGGAATAGAAAAACGAAGAAACCAATAGAAAAGTCACGCTGTTTCTTATTTGGATCCTGTAAAAATGAAAGCATCATCTGCCAACAGATCGACAGGGTACCACCGGCCTTATGCCAAGGAAATTACTTTTTTAAAAAATGTTTCTCGACTAGTTTCGATTTGAAGAACTCTTTAAAAAATTTTCTTCAGACGATCATCGTCTGAAGAAAAGTTTGTTTTTTTATGAGTTCTTTAAATTTTAATTCTTAAAATTTTAAATTGAAGTTGATATACCACAAAAACATTGAATTAGAATTATTTTCAGTTGTCTAAATTTCTGAGACGAAGCTTGTTGATTTTTATCATTAAGGTTTTTCGGACTATTGTCTTCATCTTTATTGTTATTTCCACAACGTTTGGGCCGATATATCCTCCGGCCTTCTTCAGGTGTTTGTTGAAGGTTCCCGAGTTCGGCAAACACCTGAAGATGGACGGAGGACATATCGGCCGAAACGTTGTGGAAATAACAATAAAGATGAAGACAATAGTCCGAAAAACCTTAATGATAAAAATTATTTTCAGGTATTCAAATTGTATTGAGCATAACGCATTCTACATAATTTTCTCTAAATTACCAATTTCTACATTTCTATAAAATGGACTCTTCTGATGAGGTAAACAAATTTTATGGGTAAACTTGACAAATAAAACTCCATATTATTATTATTCAACCATAATGTTTCCTTTCTTTTTTATTACATCTGAACTCATGCCACACCTCAGCAAAGTTTAGTAAATATCTACTAATTGGTACTTATAGGATCAGAATATAATAGTCATATACATTTGGTTATTTTCCGTTCATTTCTGAATATATAGCAAAAAAGTGGGGTGCCAATAATAATGACTCTAACTACACAATATGCAGATAAAAAGTTATAGGTATAAAAGTCAATATAATTAATTATAATTATGACAAATATTTTCCTAGTAGTTATTTCAAGTTGTTGTTGTCACTGCTGAAACGTGTTACCCATGCTTAACTATACTTACCTTTACTGTAAACGTTCTGTAAGTGTATATGAATAATAATTAAAGAATTCAATAACACTCTTCTGCTTTCATATCAGGCGACATTTTGCTCAATGGCCACTTAGCTGCTCTCGGTAACAAGGCGGAAAGTTTCAACCTCTGCTGCCTTACCGCTAATATCTACTTCTAATGCTGTGGAATAATATAATAAAAAAGATATTATTTTCCACGTTCAGTGAGACTCTAACTCACGTCTCTTATGGGTTCGAGAAAACTTGGTTATCTGTATCAGCTATTTTTCAAAGTTGTCATCACAGAGCTCTAAATCACACCAATAAACTTATTCCATTCTTTCATCCCCGGTCTGTTGGTCGTTATTGTTCTTTTTTTTTTTTTTTGCCCTCTAAAGGTGTTAATTGTCTATTTTTATTTATTTTTATTTTTTTTTGATGAAGATACACCAATCATTATTAATTTACTCCTTGCAGTTTTCACTGATCTCCTCAGCTCTCTATGATTCTTGTCATTATTCTTGTCAATTTCGGCAATGCTGCGGTCTAGAAAGTCTCAAATCCTCCTCAGATTTACATTTCCTCCAGTTTCTTTTTCAGGTCATTGGGGATCGTTCCAAGGGCTAGAACTATAAATGGTATTACCGTCCCATTTTCGATTTATTTCTCTCTAGCAAAGTCAAGATATTTATTTAGTTTTTCAATTTCCTTTAATTCAACTCGGAGACCTGCTGAAAGGGCAAAATCCACAAGATAACAGGTTATTTTCTATTTATTTATTAAAACTAGCACTCGTTTTCTGATCGGGCTGGTATGATCCGTTTTTATCTCAAAATCCCAGAGAATTTGATACGTTTCCTTTTCTAGGATAATTTCTTGTTTGTGCGTGTACCATTTGACAATATAGCCGAATTTTTGTTGTTTGCTCAATACTAAGTGGATCACATTTTCCTGCCACACCTGCGTTTGTACTGCTTCTCTGCTAGTTTGCTGCATTCGCTTATAATGCGATTAATTGATTCATTTCACGTTACTTACACTTTCTATTCTCATGTGTCTTATCTATTTTGGCTTTTACACAGTAGTATTGGCGTTATTTTTTCGTCTACTATTGATAGAGATTCAGTTCTTCGTTTTACGTTTCTTTCTCGTAGCCGTGTTCTTGTTATCTCGTGCGCAATTTCCTTCCTTTGTCCTCTAAAGTGTCCATATAGGGATTTTTGTTCCATTATAATAATTCTTGTTTTCATGTTTGTCTCTGTTAATTTTGGGTTTTTTGTTGCTATTGATTGCACTAATAAGTCTCTCTCTTTGTTCTTGCTAGTGTATTCTTTAGTTTCCTGAGTTGCCACATCAACACAATTCTCAGTAGTTACGAATCTTCTTTCTCTTTTGTAATATGTAGTCTATCCCCATTATCTCTTGGGTGTAATACCTTGTGCATCATCAATTTCTTCCTTTTGTTCTCCCTATTTCCAAGCTTCTCTATTTTTTTACTTTAATTACGTCACGCTGACTTTTTCCTTCATTTCTGTTTGCTTTATATCTCTTCTGCTTCTAATTATTAACACTATATATAAACTGTATTAACAGTTTTCTTTAGCTCTGATTTTGATTTTTTCATCTCTTTTAATTTTACTTGCTTTATATCACGACTCATTTGGTTGAAACGGCGCATATCAGAGAAAATGATTATAATAATTCGAGTCGTCGTATCGATGCGTCAACGCTGTATTCAGTGCTGGTAAATCCTCTTCTCCCCTCTTTTCTTGACACAAATAGTCATCTCTGGGATGCAATGCATTATTTTTCTTGTTCTCTGGCCCATTTGTTTAAGTTCTTCTCTGTTCCACTTTAAGAATAGTCGCGAGTATCTTACGAGAGTGACAGCCCAAGTATTTATCTCTTTGACAAGGTTCCTGCAATGGAGTTTTGTCTCGAGAAAATTTTCTGGTTCGTCTGAGAAATTCTTTTTTAATTTTGTCTTTCATTTCCACTTGTTTAATGGTGTCAGCTTCCAATATCCTCAAATATTTGTAGGTTTCTTTTACTCCGGACGTTCTGATTACTACTTGATTTTTCCGTCATGTGTCGTTTGCCAATTTTCATTACTAGCATGACACATTTTTCTATGCCAAATTCCATTCCTATATCTTGACTGTATATTCTCACAGTTTATATTCGGATTTCCAATTCTTTTACGTTTTTAGTAAAATGTACATCAACTGGTTGTTTTTTTCCTGTGATTTACTGAATTTGTAACCGACTACGCATTTCCTTAGAATGTGGTTGAGTGGCACCATGGCTATCACCAATATTAATGGTGATTGTGCATCTTCCAAGAATATGCCTCTTTGGATCTTTATCTCTGCTAAACTTTTTCCTCCGGCTGTCAATTCCACTATCCAATTTTGCATAGTCTTTTCGATAAACTGTACGAGTTGGTCGGGTATTTTATACATTTTGAGACAGTGTAGTATCCAGCTTTGGGAGAATATATCGTAAACTTTTTTGTTGTCAATCAAGCCCATAGCTAAATTTTTCCGTCTCGTTTTACTTTTGTTGAGGATGTGTTGATCTATATATATGTGCCTCTGGTTCTCTTGAGGCATCCCTTCTGTTCGTCGGGGAAAATTCTGCAGCTTACCAATGAGTCTTCTCCCAAATTTGTGCTGTTAGTATTTTCCACATAACCGGTAGTCACGTTATGGGTCCATAGTTGGTTGGGGCAGTTCCTTTGAGGGGTTTTTTTGGATCAGAGTGGTCTTCCCTTTGGTAATCCATTTGGGTATCAAAGTTTTCTGTATGCATTTATTCATTTCCGTACCAAATCTGTCGTGTATGGAGGTGAATTTTTAAAACCAAAATTGGTGTATGCCATATAGGCCAGAGGTTTTCCAGTTTGTTATTTTTTGCCTTGAGCCGGTCAGGGTCTATGTTCATCAGATGGGCCTTCGAGCATTCGCAACTCTGTTTACAAGCTGTTTATCCATTCGTCTTTTTTGTTATGATCTTTCCGTTCCCATATTTTGCTCCAGAATTTTTTTGCTTCTCTCGCATCCAGTTGTTGATATGGTCTCGCCCATTCTTCCCCTAATTGTTGGTAGAATTTCTTTCGTTGTTTTGAAACGTCCTGTTTTGTCTATATCGTTTGGTCTTGTCTCAGTATCTTTTTTGGTCTTCCTTCTCTCGTTAGTATTTTTGATTGGGTTTCTCAAGCTTTTTTTTTTTAGTTCTAGTCGCCGTGCTATTTCAGTTTCGTCCGAATATTTCTAAATGTTCCGTTTTAATATTCTTGCTTATTCTCGTAGTCTTTTTATCTATGATTCTGATCTGAGTTCTCACCCGGGTTTTGTCTTTCTTTTTGTGGTCTTCAAGGGGACCCCGATTTTTTTACAGACTAATTTTGCTCCTGCGTATATTAAATCGTTTAACTCCGTGATGTCGTTTGTCAATAAGTCGTTCACTTTCTCGGTTTCGGACTTGACTGTCCCCTAATCTTGGTTCCTGAGAGAAGGCAATATGGTTTTCTTTTCAGACATGATTCTTTTAATGGTACCTACATTAGTTTTTCCTCTTGGGTCAGTGTTTGCGTTTGTGTGTTTGTGGTGTATAGGTCATTCTCATGTAGTGTTTGGTTTGGTTTTCTTAAATTTAGTGTCTCTGTTACCGTGTTAAGAGCTTTGTTGAAGTGTTTGCCTATATATTTGTTGGTGGATTTCCAGAATTTCAAGGTCAGAAATCAACCATTTTTGTTATTGTTCTAACCTGGTCGGCGAGCCTTTGGTTTGTTGACTTAAATCTACTGAATTCCGTCTATATTTCTATCATTCTTTTTCTATGCCCTTCTTTTGCATGGTTGCTTCTAAAATTACAGTATAATGCTAGTTTGTTATCTTCCTAAGTCCGGATTGGTCTCTGGTGTGAGTGATCGTTTTGTTCATCACTTGTGTACCTGAAAAAAGAATTATTTTTGTACCTGGAAGAAGAACAGCCAACATTCACTGGATGCCCACCTGTTCCCTCATGTTGGCTATCAAGGGATCACCTGCTGATCATGACACCCAAACCTGTCATCTGAGCTCCATGTTGATTTATGCTTCGATTTGTCATTTTTCATGGGTAGTATATTATGGCTAGACCAAACCCAGACGTTGTTTATTATCTGCGCAACTGACTTAGATTTGACCAAGAACAGTTACGGTAAATGTTCATGAACAGCGGGTCACAAAAAAAAGTTTTAACCAGCTACTCTCTATTTGCTTCTCACAATAAGTACCTGAGCTCGTTTCTGGTGTTCCTGTATCACATTTTAGGTTTTTATATTTACTGCCCTAATTTGAGACTTCATTTCCACTAAGGCTGGTCCTTTCTTTCCGGTTTCATTGAAGACGTTAATTGTTCTTAATTAGCGCTTTCAGACTATATCAGATGCATTACATTTTCATAGATCGAGAGAAGGCACCTGTAAGCTATATAGAATTTAGTGCTGAAAATTTAAACAAATCTAATTCGTGCTTTCGAAATAGTTTAGCTGAAAAAAATTCTGGAAAAAAATGCCCTCATATAAATCACAAACATTTACCAAAAGATTTCTCGATCAACGAAATCTGTTTTGCATTTTGAATTAAAGACAATTTTTACTAACCAGATTTTCTTCTCGAAAGACACACAGCGAAGATTCGTTTATATATTCCTTTTGCCAGCTATTCATTTCTACGCTATTCTTTTTTTATAAAAAGAAGAAGAGGTCACATGACATTCGATAATATTCAATTCTAACATCATCCCCCCTTTAATTACCGTTTATTACTCACCCCACATTTTTCTTGCCCCTAACTACAGAAGACACTCGAAAGCCATATAGAATTTAGCACGTAAAATTTAAACAAATTTATATTATCATTTTTTCTTTTGAGAGTTTTCACACCATTGTTAGATAATGGGTTCTCACTGGAGTTTGAGTGACAGCAAGTCTTCTCAAGTCTCCAAGGCTCTTCTTAGTATTCTGGCCGATCTTAGTAAAACTGTCGTTTGGATGGTCTCTACTCGTCCTCTTATACCCAAGTCCTCCACACCCTTTATCAATCCTATGGTGACTGTACTGAGTACACCAATTACAATTGGTATCACCGTCACTTTCATGTTCATAGTTTTTTCAGTGATCTAGCGGGGTACTTATCTCTTTTTTCGCTTTCTTTCAATTTTGCCCTACGGTCCGCCGGAACAGCAAAATCCTCTATTCGGCATGTTCTCTTGTTTTATTGTTGTTGTTGGCTATAACTAGGCCTGGTCGTTTTGCCGAGATTAGGTTATCCGTTTGTATCTCAAAATCTCAGAAGTTTGTGTGTCTCATTTTCCAGATCGGATTCTGGGTTGTGCATATACCACTTGTTCGCATGGTCAACCTACACTTGCTTTTTTTGTGTCTTGTCGATTTTTGCTTTGACAGTCCTTATGGCGTTGTTCTGTGCTGCTATCAGAAGATATCCAATTTCCCTTTTAAGGTTTCCCTTCTTAGTCATGTTCAAGTTTTCTCGCGTGAGATTTCGTATATTTGTCGCTTGAAATGACCATACAGTTGTTTTTCTTCCCATTTTTGCTTTCTGGTTATTTTGTTCAGTTCAAGCTTATATTTTTTCTGGTGATTGTAATCAGTTTTCCTCGGCATTTTCAAATGTAATCTTCTAGTCTTTGTATCGATGCGTCGACGTTATCTTAAATGCTGGCGCATTATCATAATTATTGTTATTTTATCTTTGTTTTAGCCCTTCCGTGAATTTAGGATTGATTGTTTTGTAAAAACAATTAAGGAGGGGTGATTATTGAAGTCACGTGACTTCAATAATCTTTGAAGTCACGTGATCAACTTTAGAAATTTCACCATTTGTAATTGGGTGTCGAACCCACACGGACTACTATGGAATTAGAGAAGAGGAAAATAAATAGTTGGACGTTAACTAAGTTAAAAAAAAAAACTTGAAGAATTTAAAGAGGGACTTTTGTGACCCACTTAAAATTTCTCACACAACAAGAGATCTTGGTCACATCTCTATCAGGAACCCAGATAATAAACAACCCTGAGTCTGGTATAGCCACAATATACATTACAGGAAAAACATGACAAATCGAAACATAATCTAACATAGGACCAAAACAACAGGTATAGATGTCATAATCGGTAGGCGCTTCCTTGATAGCAAACTTAGGGGAACAGTCAGCATCCTGCGAATGCTGGCTGTTTTTTTTTCCGCCACACAAACGACGACCAAAGCAACCTCTCAAATCAGAGACTTCAGCATACAAAATGGACTAAGGAAGACTATAAACTTGCACTTCAGAGCTATTGTATGAGGAACTTAACATAATGTTGGTATAGAAAAATAATGATAGAAATCGGGAAAAAATGCGCTAGATTTCAGTCCACTAGCCAAAGACTCGTTTACGAAGCTAGGAAGATAAAGCAAGGTTGGTTTTCTGACCTTGAAATATTAGTAATAAACCTATAAATAAATAGGGAAACAAGTCAACTAAACCTTAATAAGTAACCGTGACGCAAAATAGAGAAAAAACAGAACTCTCCAACCGAATTGAAGCTATCCCTCAGAAATCAAGGTAGAAACTTTAAAAAATGAACGAATTATTGATACATACCTCCACGAGTAACATCACGGAATTAAACGAACGAATCTACGCAGGAGGGAAATTAGTCTGTAAAACATGGGGTCCCCCAAAAGAACACGAAAAGAAACTCAAAACCTGGATGGGAAATTGCACTGGAAACACAAATTAGAAATCTGTGCCAACAAGCAAAAATTCTCAGACAGAAGAAAAACGTGAGAATATGCAGGGACAAAGCAACACAAAACAAATGATACAGCTCGAAGAGATAAATCAAAAGGTAGTGGCGAAAGAAGAAATACTAAAAAGATACGGAGACAGAATGAAACAATAGAGACAAAACAGAATATTCCAAAACAACCAAAAAAAATTCTGCCAGCAAGTAATTGGAGAGACATTCCTTCAACCGGGTTCAACCGGGAAGCAAAACAATTTTAGAGTAAAATATGGGAACGAAGAGATCATAACAGAAAAGTCGAATGGATAAACAACATAGAAAAAGATTTGAAAGGACTTGAAGGAGGCTCAAAGACGAAAATACACCTAGATTTATTCTGAGTAACACTCAAAAAATACGAAATTTGAAAACTTCATGCCAATACATAAGTTCTGATTTAAAAAATCCATGACAGACAGGCTTTCATCTACGACAGACTGGCTTTCGAAATGAATTGGTGCTTAAAAAAGCAAACATACCCAAATGGATGCCCAAAAGAAAGACCGTCCTGTTCCAGAAAGACCGTCCTGTTCCAGAAAGACCCCTCCCACAAAGGAACGATCCCAAACAATGATAGACCCATAACTTTCCTAATTATGATCACTAACGGCTTAAATTCAGGAGGAGATTTACTAATCGTTAATAAGCCGTGGGTTGTTCAACGAAGAACATCAAGGGTGCTGTAATGAGATGAGAGGAACAAGAGAGCGACTATATATTGATCAATGCAAAGAGAGCAAAACAAGACGGAAAATGTAGCTATGGCATGGATTCACTACAAAAAGCATACGATATGGTCCTGCAAAGCTGGATAATAAACAGTCTCAAAATCTACAAGATATACGACGAAGTCATAAAGTTTGTCAAGAAAACCATGGAAAACTGGAGAGCAAAGATAGATAGCAAAGGAAAAATTTTAGCTGAGGTGAAAATCTTGAGAGAAATCTTCCAGGGGGACGCGCTATCATCATTACGATTTGTTATAGCGAAGATGCCACTCAATCACATGCTTAGGAAATGCACTAGCGGATGTAAACTTACTAAATCACAGGAAAAGATCAATCATCTAATGTACATGAACGACATCAAACTTTTTGCTAAAAATGAAAAAGAACTGGAAACCCTAAACAGTGAGAATATTCAGTCAGGATATAGGGAATGAAAAAAAGAATTAAAAAAGAGTGTCTCGGGAGAACGATATTTACTATATATAGCATAAATCTTATCCAAAGGATAAACACCTGAGTTTACCTCCTTGTTAGATACTAGGGACCATTCTTTAAGTGGACTAGGGAAGAACTTAAACAAATGGACCAGAGAACAAGAAAACTCATGATGCATAAGGCCTTACATTCTAGAGATGACGTAGACAGACTGTATGAGTCAAAAAAAGAAGGAGGAAAAGGACTCGCCAAGATTAAAAATAGCGTCGATACATCGATATAACGACTCGAAGACTACATAAAAATGTAGAAATCGACTGATTACATCAACCAGAAACAATACAGACAGCACAAGCATCAAACAAAAATTAATCAGAAAACAAAAACGAAGAGGGAAACAAATGTGAGGAAATCTAAAGAGACAATCAAGCAAAATCTCATGCGAGAAAACTTACCCACGGCTAGGAAAGGGAAAACTCAAAAGAGAGACTTAATCTCTTTTGTAGCAGTACAAAACAAAGCCATAAAAATGCGTCTTGTCTATTCTTGCTTTGACATTGCAAGAATAGACAAGATGCAACAAAATAGCAGATGTAGATTATTTGGTAATAGAGACGAAACGGTCTATCACATTATAAGCGAATGCAGTAAATTAGCACAAAGGAGAGTAAAAGACTAGGCCCGACTGGGTGAGGAAGTTTATCAACAGGGAATTGTGCAAGAACTTTAAACTTGACAATACGAACAAATGGTATATGTAAAACCCAGAATCTGTCCTGGAAAATTAGATGCAATTAGATAAACTTCTCTGGGATTTTGAGATACACACGGATCACCTAATCTCGGCGAGACATAGTAATAGTCAACAAAAAAAAAGAGGACCTGCCGAATAGGGAACTTTGCTGTTCCCGCTGACCACAGGGTAAAGCTGAAAAAAAGCGAAAGAGAGAAAAATGCATAGAACTTGTCAAAGAACTGAAAAACTATGAAATATGAAAGTGACGGTGATACCAATTGTAATTGGTGTGCTCGGTACAGTCACCATAGGATTAATACTGAGTCTGGAGGATTTAGAAATAAGAGGACAAGTGAAAATCATCAAACGACAGCATTACTAAGATCAGTCAGAATACTAAGAAGAGTCCTGGAGACTTGAAGAGACTTGCTCCAGTGAGAACTCACCAGCTAACGCTGTTATGAAAAACTCCTAAAAGAGTAAATAATAATAATAATAATAATAATAATAATAATAATACACTCAAACTACGGGGTTGTTGAGATCGTTCAGAATACTTTGAGTCCTGAAGATTTTAAGAGATTTGCTGTCACTCATACTTCAATGAAAGACCACCACCTAACACTAGTGTGAAAAACTTAATATATGAATACCAGAACTCGTGTAAAAGTTTCTGTACACCTCAGAAACCTCAGAAACATCGATATCTGAATGTCCTTGAAAGTTTCCTCCAAAAATATCTTGGATATTTGTTGGAAAGACAGAACGACTAACGTCAGTTTACTGAAGAAAGCAAATACAATACTGAAGTTTTCGTTCTCACCATATGGAGCAGACATGTTATTTGGATAGAAAAAAATGCTTTATTCCCGATTCAATGAGAAAAAATGCAAAGGAAGTGTTCAGGAGAAAAAGATACAAAGATGTAATGAAGACGAACATGGCGTATCGATTCTCATCATTGGAAATGAAATTGGTGATCCGAGTTCAAATTATGTACGAAGTTGTTTGTGTTAATGTGGCGATAATGCCTTGGGGATAGGCAAAAATCTATTTGTTCTCCCTTCAGCTTGAAATAAACAGTTGGGAATACGGGATTCTTTTGCGACGGAAGTTAGTCTAGGAGAAGGAAATCTCTGAATTCAAACAAGCTTTACTCCGTATAAAGATTGACCTTGTGTCATACCCTGACCGTAACAGAAGGTTGGGTAAATACATAGAAAGAAAAGTATGAAAATATATCTCATCAAAACTAACAAAAGAGAAACCATTATATCTGAAATATTTTGCCTCTGGTAAGCGATGATAGTTGAGACAGAGAAAAAAGTGGACGAATGAACACTTTAATATAATCATTGGCCCAGCGGTTAGAGTGTTCGCCAATGGCCCGGGAGACCTGGGTTCAATCCCAGGTCGAGTCATACCAAAGACTTTAAAAATGGAACTTGATACCACCTTGCTTAACACTCAGCATTATAAGGTACGGTTCAAGGGTAAAGTGGAGCAATCCTGGGAATGGAGTAGCGCCCTCCCCTACACCTTGGTGTAGTAGCTATCGAAAAGGGAGCCTTCGGGTCACCCTCGACTATGGTCGCTAACTTACTTACTTACTTGTTAAAGGGGAGGGATTTGCCTACTCCTTGCCTAAATGTAAAAAGCTGTTACACTCATTGTCAACCTTAACAGACACCAACCTACTAAATGTTTGCACCAAGACGAGAATGAGTTTTATGCCAAATTTTGATTATTATCATTTTAAACATTTTTAAAGCTTAAACAGCGGAAATTCGTACTTGGTTCTCTTGCACAAATAAAGTTTTTCAAATTTTTTTCGCTATGGTTGAATTGTTGGAACTTTTAAACCCAACTGCTTTCAGTTAAATTTATAGTTCTGCTCTACGAAAGTCAAATTCATTGACTCCATTTGAGTAACCAATTGATTTAAAAGAAAAAAATACTCGAATTATATTTATTTTATTTTATTCAGTTCAGAGAATCGATAGTTTTAGATGTAACTAGTACACAACACGAACACAAGTAAGTATTGATAAAAAAGCAGAATAAAGAAGTGAAAGAGAAAACAGAAACAGGGAAAGAGGGAGTGGGTCAGAAAAAAATGATCATTTTTAGGTTTGATTAAAGAGATCGCCTTGATTCAAGGTTACGTAAAGATAATCTCTGGATTGAGTAGCAGAAGCGATTTAAAACTAAACACCCTCAGGTCGTATTTTTTCAGCTTAATTACCACTCCTAGCTGCCCAAAACCCATCCCTATCACAAGCGCAATCGGCTACTACTATAGCTACATCTACTTCCACTATTACCACAGTCATTATGATACCATTGCCATCAATAATATCATTACTATTTACTTTCCGAATTTGTGAAAGACCTACCTATATATTATGAGCCAGCATACAAAGATATGTATACAACGATATATATACAAAGATTTACATATTTATATGGTAAGAACAGCACGTTCACGCCATAAAATACACATTGATGATTTGATGGACACTTCAAACAAATATAGCTTTAAAAAACACACTAACTCGTTTATAAATCCACGTGCATAAAATTGTTTTATTTATTTGTGATAGTTTTCCTTGTTTCAAATGCATCAACAAAATTATATGCATCAACAAAAACCAAATGCTTATACACAAATCATTGCATCTACGTAAAGCAAATTAAAAAATGCATTTTCACAAACCAATAAACCTGAGAGCAGCGGGTGTAGAATACGCCGACTTCATCTCTGGAGAGAGGTAAGCTTTCCCTCTGCAAAGAGTGTCCTTGGTATGGCAATAAACTGCATCTTTGGAGAATGTGAAGTACACCTTCATTGCAATTACTCTGACACAGATTAATAGTACCTGCTGGGGTCCTATCCATGGGTAAAATTGAACATTTCAACAATTTATGAAGAATTACTATAATCATTGGTTATTTGAAGCCATTCATCTGTGTGCAAATTATTTGTATTAAGTATGAATGCTTAATAAATTGAATTACAAATTTTAATGTTAATACAATAAACCATTTAACAGTGTGCAAACAAATGAGCTTTTAAACACTCGTTTAAAAATAAAGTTTTAAATTATTTGATTACAAATCACATACACTCGGATATATATATATATATATATATATATATATATATATATATATATATATATATATATTTGTGTGTGTGTGTGTGTGTGTGGCAGTACACCCACATTGCCCAAATACTGGTGGGGATTCCGCTTTCAATCCGCTTGGCTGGTTCTATCACTGGATAACAATTAAAACTCCAGTCTTATCCACTTCAACCTAAAAACCAACAACATCACCAAGTACTTAAATCCTAGAATAAATAAGTACCTCTATGTTGGTGACTCCTGTATCACCTCCAAATCTAAATATGTTGATGATTTCTGTATCACCTCCAAATCCAAATACAAGCGCACAGTTGAGCGTCAATGCATCAAGAAAATTAACCAATGAGCAACCACAAACGGGTTCTCCAAAACTAAAACTCAATACGCGAATTTTACTAATTAAGGAAAATATATAACGATCCGACACTAAAATTGGACTGAACAGAAATACCGGTTATCTATCAGTACAAATTCCTTGGTATAGTTTTTTGACAAAAATCTAACCTTAATGCCCAAATTTCTATAAAGAAAAATGCAGCAAATTACTAAATCTCCTCCGTGTAATAGCCCAAATAAAAATGGGGCACAAATCAGCAAAACTTACTAAAATTAACTTGATCGAAAATCGACAATGGCTGCTTTATATATGAATCAGCTGGGAAATCTCATCAAATATCGTGGAACACAATCCATCAGGAAGAATTATGACTCGTCCAAGAAGCCTTTAGAACATCCTCAGTGGAGAATGTGTACACCGGGGCTCATGAACCACCTCTACTTCTCAAATTTCAATAATTAGACCTCCAATACTACACTAAAATTAAATCTATACTTACTAATCTGGCTCATATTTGCATGACAATAAAACTTTTTCGTCTCCGTATGAAACCCATACTGAAAGAAGCAGAAATTTCACTCACAAATATCCACGATATCATATAACTAAACTCTCCTCCTGGTTGATAAAACAATAAGGGGTAATCCTTGATCAAAACAAATTCACCAAAAAGAACATTTAATCTATCAAGACAAACTCTCCAACATCCAAAGAAAAAACTACACAACTCCAACATTTACACAGAGAACTCCAGAGACAGCAACGGAACTGGATTTGGAACAGTTTTTAACAATAAAATTAGCAAAAAAATGCCTTCCAAAAAAGCTTCCATATTCACCGCCGAAATCAACGAAGTAGAACGGGCACTCGACAAGCAACTCCAAAAGATCATCCCTTCCTATTCCTTCTCTGTACTTTCGTCTATCAAAAACAGAAACTGGATAAACCTTTAATCATCAAACTCTTAAGCATACAAAACTCCATGTACCCTAAGAAAAAGGTGATGTTCTGTTGGATCCCGAGCCATATAGGAATCCAGGTCAACTATTAAGCTGACTCAATGGCTAAATCTGCACTTGACATGTTACCAAATGCAACCCATTTTTTAAAAAATGAAAGCAGATCCTACAAAGAGTAGAAATAAAAAGACCACGCAAACCCTACACATTGACATCAAATCAACTCCTTTATACTAAAACAGGAACCTCCACCAAAATATTCATGTGGAAAGCCATAATCAGTGAAACATTTTGATGGAATATTGAAATCTCGACCAAACACAAAGAAGTTTCGAAAAGGTAAAAAAAATGAAAGATTTATTTGAAACAACAGATTCTAATAGCATAATTTACTAACTAAAAACGGCCTTCAATCAAGGATATCCATAAATCTCATCTGCAGACATATATCCTCATAGATTCTTGAATATTTAAACCTTCTGCAGAAATGCTAATTTGAGCAGATAACTACTGAACCCTTACAATTATAACCAATTACCAACAGAATTGAAACCTAAAATCATACAAACACAGATAACCATACCCTACAAAGGAATAAAACGAAAACGTCGTCAGCAAAAATAGCCGAAGAGTTAACTTGCCATAAAATCCAATCAACCAATCAATAACTTATGAGTTTTCATTACTTTTATCCCAGACAACCCCGGGTACCCCAGTTAGGTTGAATATATGTAGAGATTTTAGAGACATGTGAAAAATCTAATAAAAAGATTAAAATTAACATCCAGTTATTTATATGCACCAATTGACATATTTTTAATCACATATGTAAACATTCTAGAAATGACTATGTATTTTAAAGAGCACTTTGACAAAATTAATCTGAGATTTCTAGGGAAAATTAATTATAATCACGATAAATAAATACAAAGTTTGCTAACATAAACACATATCTGAGACTGTTCTTGTATTTAGGTCATCAAGCGTGCGTCTCCACCCAAAATAAAAGAACAGATATAATTATGGCCGATAAAGAACGCTTTTGCTGTAGATGCAGCCATAGCAGCGTTTAAGCTTGAAATTATAAAAAAAAAGTATTTGGATCTCGAACGAAAACATCCAGCAAAATATGTGCATTTTAAGTGCAACAAGCGAGAGCGTGACGATTGAAGTGTTACGAATGGTTTCACTTATTACTGAAGAAACAAATTTAATCGGTAAGCTTTACTTGAAACCATATAATTGTGTATAAATTATCAGTATTAGATGGGAATACTTATTACCAAATAACTGTATGCAAACAAATGATTATAATTTAATAGAAATATTTGCTTGAAACCATATAATTATGTATAAATTATTAATATTGGATAGTAATACTTCAAACCTTACAACTGTGTTAAAAATGATTATTATAAATTATTTGTATTAGATGGGAATACTTGAGATGATATAAATGTATTCAAACAAAGGATTATTGGAGTATAGAAATAGAGACATGAAACCATATAATTGTATATAAATTATTAGTACTTGATAGGAATACTTGAAACCGTACAACTATGGTTGGTTGGTTGGTTGGTTGTTTGGGTTTATGACATATCAACTTTTGTAGGTTATTTAATGCCAAATCCATTTTTATAAAATTCAATAATTCTATTTCAAGCAATTCAGTTTAGCATGAGTACACAGTTTAATTGTTTAAAATAGTTCTATTCCAAGCTATTCAGTTTAGTCTAATTCAATTTAGTTCTAATTCAACCAATTCAGTTTAGTATAAGTATAGATTTTGTTTACACACAGCTAAATGTCAAAACAGTTCTATATTAAACAATTCAGTTTAGCATACAAAAACTGTTCCATTTCAAACAATTCAGTTTAGAATAAGTACACAGTTTAGTTCTATTTGACTCATAGATAGGACCCTATCAGGTGCTACCACTCCAGGCTAGAGCGGACATAGGAGCGATGGCAATGAAGAGATATTCTGCATTCGCCAAAGCTCCAGCATTACTGGAACTCCCTATCAGATTGTTTAGTGTCATATCCACGACACTCGTTGGGGGTCTTACCCCTCTGCAGAGATGCAGTCGGTGTATTCTACAGCCACAGCCACAGCCGAATGGGCAACATACAGCTATGAGCAGATTATTTCTATTTAGATAGGAATATTTGATATAGTTATGTAAACAAGTGATTAAAAACAAACATAAAAAAGGAAATGATAAAAATGCGATGGAGTATCAAAATAGCCATGATCACAGTCCAACATTTATGAATGAATCGAATTTCAGCATCAAATAATCTCTAAAGAGTTGATATGTCGTTAAACAAGTAAACCAAATTAAACCTTGATATGAAGACAATGAGAATGTAGATTTGTAAATGCATTGAAAACATTAAATATACTGAGGAAAGTGCCGACTCTTTGGGAAGATTAATTCCTGCCAAACATGCAGTTTTACTGAAGCAACTAAGTTAAACTACTTCTGTCCCAGAATTGTCAAGTTTGACTTAGTCAGAAGTCGGTAAAATTCACATACATGTCCAGGAATAATTGCTATATTCATTTCTGAAATTTATATTGGCCAAAAGAGTAGAGTGTTCGGTCGGGAAGACCGTGTTTCCATTCCAGGTTGAGTCATACCAAATACTCAAAGAATGGTATGATGCCCCCTTGCTTAACACTCTGCATTATAAGGTAAGGATCAAGGGAAAAGTGGAGCAATCCAGGGGATGGAGTAGCGCCCTCTCCTATACCTCGGTGTTGTAGCTAGTGACAAAGCCTTCGGGTCACCCTTGACTATGGCCGCTTACTTTATTTATTTACCCAATCCCTCCACCGTGGTGAATTTTTAAGTGAAGTACAGCTGATTTAAATTCAAAGTTTTTCCTTTGGTCGCTTTATCAATACTAAATAATCCAGTCTTTCCTGCAGGTATTAGTGTGAAATGAAACACAGTCTCAGCCGGAGTTTGTACTCGGGTCACCATTTCCTACAACGACAACTGTTACGCTAAGCACGCCTTCATTACCTCCTTGTAAGCTTTTAGATGTCAATTTAAGAATTATTATAGGATAGAAGTAATAACTTTCAATGATGCAAACGGATAAATATGCGACAATGAAGCAAAATTAAACGGGTAATATTTATATAAAATATATGATAAATATTTTAGATTCGAGAACCCAAAATATGAAATTGCAAATCCAACAAATATTAAGGAGTATCAAAAGCATTTTATTCTATTTTTTTTTTGTAATCTCAAAACTTTTTGAATGCATCTTAACATTTTAAAAACTTTCTGTAAGGCTCTCTATTTAATAACGTTTGATGATTTGATCTCTAAGTTTGCTGGTGCTGGTGATCGGGGTCCTGGCAGGGTTAGGGTTGATTTTTAGGGCCTCATAATCGACAATTAGTTTAGTGCGCTCCGGTATTACCTCATTTATTTCCAATTTCCGAATCCTACGAACAGCTTCAACGATTTTAGGACCTGTTTTAAGATAAATTCTTAAATTTTCTAAAACCTTTGTATTTATAACTGAGACCAAAAAGTACAGCAAAATGGAATTGATAGTTATGACTGCATGACGTAAGGACTTCTACCACTGAAAATCGCTAATAATGTATACAGTATAGATATATTTGAAAATTTATTCGGTAATATACCGTCCTTTTCAAATGTGCTTAGTGTCAATTTGTTGCGTGAGAGTATTAAGATATATCGTCCCCTTGTCGTGAATACGATGTCTGAGTCACGTATAAATCACTGCAATAAAAAAACGACGCAAATGATGAGAACTGAAAATTTACGCTTGCTGTGTACTTTTTGTAAAGCCTCGATGTCGCACCATTTAGTTGTTCCCAGAATTGAAGGAGAGGATTTAAAAGTCGAAGATAAAGTAGATATGCACAACTGACCAAAAGTAAACCGGAACCTTTCTTTATAGATGACTTTGGGTTTTTAACGGCATATGGGCTATTTAAAGCCGAAATTTGATTCATTTGTAAATGTTCGATTATTATTATAACAATTTATATTTTAAACATTCCATTGCAATCGGGCTTCTTAAAAATAATTATTATTTGTTTGCACATAATCAAATTGTTTCAAGTATTCCTATCCCATACAAATAATGCTAAAACAGATCTATTTAACTGATAGATGAAACCCCAATATGTTCAAACAGTTGAGGTCAGAGTGGACCTGGGAGTAATAGTAATCACGGATATGAGCCTACCCTCCGCCAAGATCTCCAGAATTGGGTCCTCACCATCAGATGCAGGTCACCTTACTGCATAAACGAATGAAAAAGTTATTTGAACGTTTTCGAAAATGTGTCGCACTAAATGAAGACTAAATTGAAAAATAAAATTGCCATTTTAAATACATTAATGTGTGTGTGATCCCTCTTATCTCTTTGGTAATTTGTGAGCTATGCTAAGTAATTCACTTTCATGGCATCTTTCAGGACAATGGAAGGATTATTTATGGTGCCCATCTCCTTTCCAAGTAACATGCAACAGGTCGTACTAGTTACGTGTTATCAGCAGTGGTAACAATCACTGTTCTTACCTATTCGAAAGATTTGTTGATTTTACTAGATTAAATAAATGGCTCGACTGCCTTGCTATTTATCCCTACCAGAAGTGAAAAGTGGATCCGTGCCTTATCAAAGGGTCACACTGTCTCAGTCAGTTTTGAATTCAATTATCTGCACTGCTAACCGTTAGGTCTCTAGTATCCCCACCTTTTTTGTGTATGTGTATATTCCTAAAAAAAAATGAGCAAGGTGTGTGTGTGTGTGTGTGTGTGTGTGTATCTATGTGTTTCTCACACTCTCTCTCTTTCGGTTTGGGCTGTAGAATATGCCAACTGCACCTCTGAAGAGGGGTAAGACCCCCCCCCAATAGGACTACCTGTTGGCCGTGGGTGGCGATCTGTAAGGCACTTGGACGGAATCCTGGTGGTTGAGCAGTCATTGATCCGGCAACAGAGTGGTCAATGACTTGCAACACACCACTTTGTGTTACGTTCCGCTCTCTGGTCAAACAAACGACAACACGGAATTTATATATAACAATATATATTTATTTTCTCGACAGACGCTTGTGTGAAGTAGGAGCAGTCAGGAGAGGAATTAGAATCGTTCGTCTATGAGGCTTGAACTCTTCGATGTAAGTAGACGATGGCTGAGACAACGCACACAGAGTAACGACGAAGTCAGCTTCGTTAACAGCGGGATCCTTTTCACTGCCTTCTGTCCAATTCGTCGGCTTTATATTACCTTCAAACTCCCACGCAGAGATATGGACACGCCTCCACGCCTCCGCAATTTCTTCCGATATCTGGCGATCGGGATGTGTCACTTCCGCTATCTTCGGAATGGCCTGTGTGATCGTCATCGAGCGGAAATAACTGTCATGCAGTTCACAGGTCACTCTCTTCCGGTGCATCACTCTTAAGTAGGACCTTCACCTTGTCCCATATTATCAGCCGAGCACACCTGCGCGATTTCTTTCGATTATTGGCCATTGGGATGTGTCACTTCCGCTATCTTCGGAATGGCAGGTGTGATCGTCATCGAGCGGAAATAACTATCATGCAGTTCATAGGTCACTCTCTTCCGGTGCATAACTTTTTTTTACGGCACAGTGAGAATTTTTTTTTTTTTACCTTGTCTCATATTGTGAGCCAAGCTGTATTTTACATTTGGTCCTTATTTGGTCTAACGGGCAGTCGGATTGGTCAGATCAGATCGATCGGCAGGCCATGTCGAGCCCAAGCACCTATACGTTTTATCCCGACCGTACTTTTAAATCTGCACTTGCAGCAAATTCCCAACCCTTATCTTTTAGGCGCTAGAAGGCAATGGCTGATGGTTAATTGCGTTGAGAGAATGGGAATTTGACCAGTTCTGAGAATCTGAAATTTGCAATGGCTCGAAAACCTACTCTCAGCTCGAGTACACTGGTCTCAATCAAGGAGAATGGGTTCCCCTCTTGGTTGGACTCCGCGGTAGGTGGTGGAGCACAGGGCCAGCGAAAAATATACCGCATATATACCTGTTAGAATCAGACTCGGAAGGTGAGGCAGCAGACTTCCCCAGATTCATTGTTATTGAATCTTTGGAGGAAATCTGTCTAGCCATATTCTCGCCTTTCCTCATAGAAAAAGTTATTTCTTCTCGGGCTACTCCCAAAAACGTTAATAAAACCAGGAACAGCAATTTGCTTGTTGAGATGGACAGCTGGGGGCAGGCAAAAAGCATATTAAAAATCAAAATTTTTCATACGACGAAATGCATGGCCTACCCGCATGAAAAATTCAACACTTCCAAAGGAGTTAGGGGTAGGGAGTTAGCATTGACTACAGAAGAGGAGATAGCATCAGCGCTGGGAAAACAGGGAGTTACAAATATAAGAAGAATCTCTATTAGAAAAGGCGAAGAATGAATCCAGACCAACTCTTACACCCTGACATTCAACTAATACCGTACTCTCCAGGAGGTGAAGGTCGGCTATTGTCTTGAGAGAGTCGAGCAGTCCATCCCAGCGCTCCTGGAGTACTTCAAACATCAAAGATATGGATACCATAGGGAAGCCTGTAGACGACTACAGACATGTGCCAAATGCGGTGAAAAGGAACCAGACCACTTGGAGGAAGATTGTTTGAAACTAATTCGAAGTGGAAACTACGGACAAGATCATCCGGCTTACGCAAGATCTTGCGATGTTTACAAAAAAGAAAAGGAAAAATTCGAGGTGAAGCACAAGAGGTATGTGTTCTTCCTGGAAGTAAAGAAAATTATAGGGACCTACACGGGAGAAAACAGTTACACCTCTGTTGCTCGGAGAGTGGATACAACCAATCAAGAAAACAAATATAGAACACTCGTGGAGAAATTGATCCAGTTAGAAGAGAATGATTGGCTAAAGTTTCAGGAGTACCTGAAAAAACTGCACTCGGCCTAATTTTACAATGCACCAGCTTAGCAACAAGTTAGGAATGAGGAGAGATCCATTGTCCAAACAAAAATACACGTAGGGTCTACCACTCCAACACGAACTACTCCTAAAACAGCAATTACATAAGTCACGAATCTATCCACAAAAAAAGCATTAAAACAGACTAAAACCTGAACAACTTAAACAAAAATCACAAGCTCTAGTTAGCTAAGCTGGGAAAATACAGATGAACACCAAAGTGAACAATGAAAAACCAAGAAGCGCATTCAAAATGTCCTCAAGAACGCCTATAAGAATCAATAAACAGTGAAATGCTCAGGGATCGACAAAACCCATACGAAGAACGTATTGATAGTGATACAGACCACGTAGTTGCTTGCCTTACTCTTGAAGAAGTATTGAATAACAACAATACTTGAAACTATTTAACTATGGGCAAACTTATAAACTCGCTCACTTTTTGTTAATCTCTTACATATCATATATATCTATTTAAATGTGTTCAAACAAATGACTGATGTTAAATTGTTACTGTTACATCGCAACTCAAGAAATCATTTAACTGTGTGCAAAAAAATGGGGAACAGTAAATAGAATGATTCGTAATAATAATCTAACTGTGAAGAAAAAGGAGCTCAAGTTTATTCAAAAATATTAGAAAAATGTTCACACACCGTGTGTATTTAAAATATAAGTCAATTAGCAATCTTTGATATGACATAAAACCAAACCAACTTATGAACTGTTTTTGACATTTGAACTGCGTACTTATGTTAAACTAAATTGTTTGAAATAGAACTGTTTTTACATTTTACTGAGTGTAAAGAAAACTACTTATATATGTACAAAAATGGATTTGGTATTAAATAACCTAAAATGGTTGATATGCCATAAAATCAAACCAAACAAAACCAAAATCTCTCTCTCTCTCTCTCTCTCTCTCTCTCTCTCTCTCTCTCTCTCCAACCCTTTGCCGGGAACAACACGTGATACAAGGTTATTTTTAAGTGGTGTACATATGCTTTAAGTTTTCAGTCTCCTACATTGGTTGCCACACCAAGGATAATGATCCCAGTTTATTCTACCATTTACCCATTGTTGCGGGGGAACAGAAGAGTTCTTGTTTTAAACAACGATTAGCATGATGGAAAATGCAAACAGGTTCGTCCAGGTTTTGAATTCGGATCGCCGGGTTCATTTCTAACGACGATAACCGTTACATCACATATTGCCTCTCTCTCTCTCTCTCTTTCTCTCTCTCTCTCTGTGGGTGTGAGTGTCCATGCATGTGTTCATGTGTGTATACTTATATATTTATGTAATGATTGTATTTGTAACTAATGTAACATGTCTTAGTCTTTAGTTTAAAATAGATTCCCTTTATGGAGGTTTTTCGAAATTTGCCTGTTTGATTTTTTTCTATTTGAAAGTAAAAGTAAAATAAAGTTGGTGACCGTACTCGAGGACGACCCGAAGGATATCTTTTCAATTGTTACTATACTGAGGTATTCCCTGTATTGCCCCATTTTACTTTTGATCCCTATCTTATAATGCCGAGTGTTAAGTAAGGCGGCATCAAGTACCATTTTTTGAGTCTTTGGTATGACTCGACCAGGGATTGAACCCCGATCTCCCGGACCATCGGTGAACACTTTAACCTGCATAAAAAAATACCTACGGCTTCTTCACCAAACATTTTATGTCCTCAGATTTATACACTTTTTTTCATTTCCTTCTCTCTCTTTCAACACGCACACACGCGCGTGCGTGTTTATCCGAACAAACTAACTTACTAGTTGAGCGGCGTGTGTGTGTGTCGTGTGTGTGATGAATCGTAGATTTGAACTGGGAGTGGCGTAGGGTAAGTAATTAATAACTGGATTAACAGTTGAGTACGTTATTAAAGTTGTTAGACGTCCATCAATAACAGACTATTTTTATTTCCTGCCTTCTGATAATAACATGTACGTCAACGGATTTTGTCTTAACGGCTAATGTCACATAATAATAAGCATATCGAAATACTAGCAAATTTTTCGAGGGCTCTAGGGCATTAGGTCAGCCGAGATAAAACATTAAACAACAAAGATAATATTTTCAAAAAGTAAATAAAAGAGACTATTTTTAACAAATAAAGGAATTTGCTGAATGAAATATTAAGATAAAATTGTTTAAATGAATAAAACGATTAACGGCTTATCTTACATGTTAAAGTGATGGAGCAAGGTGCAGGAAAAATAATTTCATGCCAACATAAAAATGCATTAACAATTTTATTTTTGATATTCTTTTAAACTTCTCATATCAAACCTGTGAACCCGTAAGCCTGGTATTTTCGGCGGAGTACTATTTTATCAACTCATCTCATCCGTAAAGTTGGTTTCTTGGTTTTGTTTAACGGTATATCAACATGTTTATGGGTTCTTTAATGTCGAAATTTGATTCATTTGTAAATGATTACAATCATAACAGTTTTCAATGAACCATTGCAATCATTTTTAAAATCACTTAATTGGACTATGATATTTTCTACAGTCATGTAGTTTCTAGTATTCCAATCTGATACGAATGATTTAGTCACAATATTGTTTAAACTATTTCCTACTATGGGTTAACTAGTACCCATACTGTCCTGCCTCAAATAGGCTACGAAAATATGCCATTAAACAAACTTAAACTAAAAGTTTTAAGTAACTAATATTAATCCTTAGTAAACAATTATAGCTCCAAGTAATAAACTTAATTTACTCACAGTTATAGGGTAACAAATATTTTTAGCTAACAGAATTTTCAAACAGATCCATTTGATTCATGGATAGAACCCTAATAAATATTATCACTTCGATTCATAGTTTACTATATCTACGTGTTGAATGCTATTTTATTTTTACCCCATAGGCCTGATATTTCGGGTTGAATAATATTTTACTACATACAATAAGCCCAGTATTTGAGGCTGTGAGCTATTTTACTATAAACTGTAAACCTGATGCTTCGAACTCAAGTAGACCAAATAAGATACGACTAATAAAAGACATAGAATAGCGATTACTCATGGCCTTTCTTTTATCTAAATAATGAGATAGCTTTAAATCCATATGACAACGCATTGGATCAGTGTTTTAATATGTTGTAAACTTTATTTCATTTATCTCTTTTTGGTGCTAAGATGCAGGGTAGGTGAGTGCCAAGGAGTTTGTGAATCCAACGAGACATAAGTGTGTCCCTTAGTTTATCACATCAACTGAGCACGATATAATAAAAATAAGGATACAATATCCATGTTTTTAAATTTCTTATATAATTTAAAATTATTCTTATTGGCCCTTGTTATAGGGGTTGCAACTTTTTATTTCTTATCCCTGACAGTAAGCTAGTTATAGGAAATTGATTTATCTTCATGCTCACTCACCCATTCATTTCTCCATCGTGACATGCGGACGACGAGACATTTGAAGTATCTGGTGATAGAGAAGAGTGATGAAAAAAGTGGTTTCACGCCTTTTTCCAGAGAATGCTGCGGGAATATGAGCAGAAAATTCATTTCATTTTACGTGCTAATTATCGTATATGGTATCTAAATATTTTTGAATGAATTTGTGCAACAACTTTCCCTCCTGAACACGCGCGCGCACGTGTGTGTATGTGTTTCTCTGCCTCACACCAGACAGGGTTTGACACGGGGTTCAATCCCAGGTCGAGTCATATCGAAGACTCAAAAAATGGTATTTGATGCTGCCTTGTTTAGCACTCAATATTATAAGGTTAGGATCAAGAGTAAAGTGGAACAATCCAGGGAAAGGAGTAGCCCCTCCCCTACACCTCGGTGTAGTAGCTATTGAAAAGAGAGTCAACTTTACTTTATATTATCATATTTATGCAAGATATTATTAATTAACAACTTGATTTTTGTTAATTTATTACCTCAGTAGACTGGAGCTGTAGAATACACCGACTGCATCTCTGCAGAGGGGTAAGTCTCCTCCAGCAAATGTCCTGGATACGATACTAAGCAATCTGATGATAAGGCTTCAGTAATATTGGAGCTTTAGGGAATGCAGAGTACCCCTTCATTGCCATCGTCCCCATGTCCGCTCTAGCCCGGAGTGGTAGCACCGGATAGAGTCCTATCTATGAGTCAAATAGAAGTAAACTGTGTACTGAATTGTTTTGAAATAGAACTGTTTATATGTATAAGAATGGAGTTGGCATTAATAACCTACAATGGTTGATATGTCATAAAACCAAATCAAACCAAACTAAACCAAAACCACAATTTAGGAAAGAGAAACTATGTTTTTGAGATTTTGTATTTTCCTTAAAAAATAGGAATTTGTTCATCTCCACTAAAATGTGAGTGTATTCCTATTTGTAATGCATCAAATTTTTTTTATATAATTTGTAAAGTATATCTTTGTGCACTGAGTAATTCGTATAATTCAAGTAGTGATGCAGAAGAACATTAGTAAATTTTGCGGTCAGTTATCGTTCGTCTTTATAAAAGTGTGTAAGCATCTCGTAAAGACGGGAAATATTTACTTACATGTTAAAGCAGTTTTCAAAATAGCCAAATACGTAATTATTTATTGTCATCAAGAAGAAAATTCTGAAGTTGTATATTTTTCTTTCAGTAAACATTTCTCCTTAGTTTGTCAAATACGTCCGTTCAGAACCGAACTTTAAAAAAAGGTTTTTAATTTCAGTAAAAGTCTTAATCAAAAATAGGATTCTTTTACATTGAAAATATCAATAAAACTTTTTTATAAGTTTGATTCATTAGATGAGTGAGTTTAACGGCATGTCAATCTGTCAAGGGTCATATTTTGCGAAGAGGTGTGGTAATTGTGTTCATTGTACGGTACAAATTCAGTGAAATGGAATATTCAGTTTTTTGCAAATAATTTTTATATTTCTCCTTCTAATTTGTCTAAATTTTGACAGTTTACTCTTAATAGTATATCAATTTCATATATGAAAATAATCTGATAGTATTTAACTGACAAGTCTTTCTTTGAAAGGCGAAATTTTTAAAAACTTGAAGATTGTTATATCAAGTGACATCAAGATAAAGTATTAATTTATGAACACACTTTTGAAGAACTGTATGAGTACACCGAATACTTTCTTGAAGCACCTTTTGCATTTAATTTTCCTTTCATTCGTTCAGGTAACGAACCGATTAAATCACGATAAGTCTCCGGTGACAATGAGGCCTACACTTCAGTAATGACTCGCTTCAATCCTTGAAAATTTGATGGATCTTTTGTTTTTAATATTTTCGTTAAGATTCTCCGTAAAGTTTCAATAAGATTTGCATCTGGGCTATTTGCAGGCCAATCAAGAACAGGTATCCTCTTCTCCCTGAACCATAACCCCAAACTTGCCCTCAATGTATGGGATAAAGAAATGATTTAGGACATGCTGATAGACAGCAGTATTAACCGATCTTCTCAAGAAACAGATCTTTCCGACACCAGTGGCAGACATCCAAACCTTAAACCATTACAGACTGATGGAATTTTACGATTTTGTCACACATTTGGAATCATACCTCTCGTATGACTTTCTCTAGACGCAGAGGATACAATGACCTAAGGAAATATAGAATCCTGATTCATCACTGAAGATGATCTGGTTTCATCGATCATCAGATCAATTTTGATGATATCCAGTCAATACTGAATGCTTTTGTTTCAGTTTAAATTCTTGTTGTGGCTTCGAAATCTGTATCCTGCTGTCATATCTGAGCAAATGGAATCTCTGGAGTATTGAGGATCATTTCTCGCTTTGGAAATTGATGGGAAATAAAGATCCTATTTAACTGGCATTCATCTCTGGCTGTTGTCTTACGTTGGGAACCGCACTTGCACTTTTTTGAATAGGTTCATCTTGTTATCTTCGAGATGGCAGACTGAGAACATCCCATCAGGATAGTTATCTCGTTTTGAGTTTTGCTAACTTCATGCAACGAATGAATGATGGCTTTTATGATACTATGCAATAATAATATGCTTAATTCCGAAAATGTCATTCTTCTTGTACCAATGCTTTGACACTGAAATTACTCATGAAATCACCTCATATGTAAATCATTAAATAAATTTAAGCTATCAGGGAGGAAATGCCAGATTATTTACATATATCGGATTAATATACAAGAGTATACTGTTCAATTCTAAACTAATTCGAACGAGAAATATGAAAGTGATTAACACAAAAACTGAATAGTCCATTTCACTGAATTGGTGTTGTACATTTATATTTATACTTTTTTATGTTGTTCCTTCAGAGTTTTTTTTTATAGACAGTCCTATCAAATACAAATAATTTTAAAGCAGATCTATTAGAGCCATAGATGTAATTTCTGTTAGAGTCCCATCTATGACTCAAAAAGATCTGTGTGGACGTAGGAATGAAGAAATACTCCACAATCCCTTGAGCTTCAGAACTGCAGTTTACTGTCATGCCCAGCACACTCATTTTTAGAGATACAGTCAGCGTATTTTAGGTTCCTCCAAAGGGTGGTCTATAGGTATGGATGGGCTAGTATAACTATTAAAGAATGAGTAAGTGTAGATTCATGGTGGGTTATGTTTACAGTATATCAACCTTTGTAGGTTATTTAATTCAAATCCTGTTTTATATATATATATATATATATATATATATATATATATATATATATATATATATATATTTCATTAAACATAATAGACATTTTATGCCTACATATTTTCTTTTGGATCCGTTCAAATTCCCGTATTACTTTTATCGTATTCGGGGGGAATTGATTTAGGTATTGTTCATAGTTGTATGTATCCCTAATGCTTTCTGCCCGACTTTGGGCCATCATCAGGGGAAATCTATTACAAAAGTGATGTAACTTTTGTTTTAGCAAATTACTACTGTGTAAGGACGTCTTTGCCGTTGAAGATTATGGCGTTTGCTTTTAAATGTAATTCTGTAAATAGTGCCAGTAGCTAAAGACATTTAAGTACATTAGCACTGGTTTGAAAATTAATTCTATTAAGTGCTGGTTGCAGGTTTCTAATATATAGTGCTTCGAGAATCTGAAGTTTTTGTTTATTATTTTGATGTTCGAGTATTGTTGTGTTGTCGGTGAGAATTTTTCGTAGTTGTGTTGTTGGGCATGAATGTTTTTTAAATGCTGAGCTATTGAACTTGTGTCAGAAAGGTGCATTGTAAGTCTCCTCGACAGGTTAGTTGAGGTTAAACCAACATATATTATTATTATTATTATTATTATTATTATTATTATTATTATTATCATCAGAGTTACAATCTCCTAGGGGACATTTAAATCTATATATAACGTTGGTTTTTTGCAACACCCCAATCGATAATAAAAAAAATAAAACTTATTATATATTATAATAAGTTTAAAACCTCGAATTTGGTTATTAGAAATAACTCCTCTCCCTCGATTGGGGTGTTGCAAAAAAAAACAAAACGTTATATATAAATTTAAATGTCCCCTAGGAGATTGTATCTCTGATAATAATAATAATATATATAAGTACTAGGGATACATACAACTATGGACAATACCTAAATCAATTCCCCCCGAATACGATAAAAGTAATACGGGAATTTGAACGGATCCAGAAGAAAATATGTAGGCATAAAATGTCTATTATGTTTAATGAAATTTGCATAAACGAAGAAATGCTGCCTAAATGTACACACACACACACACACATATATATATATATATATATATATATATATATATATATATATATATATATATATATATATATATATATAAAATAGAAGTTGCCTTTGGTTATCGTCGGAAGAAATATGAATACGGTGACACGAATTCAAATCCTCGACGAAACTGATTACATTGCACTGAGCAGTAAAACCCTTGAAATAGGTACGAATCCAATTATTCTCCCACCGGCAACGGTTAAACAATGGGACAGACTGGGTTCTTTAGCTTTGGTCAGGCAAACAGTCTAGTAGAAGGAAAAATTCAGACTTGTGTCACATCATGCCCGTGCGGAAGAGTTGGTATATATATATATATATATAATTTTTAAACAACTAGTTGGCAGGTAATATCTTTAAACGCGTCAGAGCTCATTTGTTAGTACGTAGATAAATGGTTTCAAGTATAGTAAATGATCAAATATTTTTTTTATTTTTCCCATAGATGGTACTACCACTCTGGGTCAGAGCGGACCTGGCTGTAATAGTACTGAAGGGTTACTCGACATTCCCTAAATCGCTAGGATTCGAGCCTCACCATCAGATACAGTTTACTGTCACATCCAGGACACACGTTGGGAGGGGGGTCTTAGCCCTTTGCAGATGTGCAGTCAGCGCATTCTACATCCACAGCCGACTGGGCCAGTATCGATTCTGATATATACTGTATTTCTTCTCTATTTTTCTCCATGCGCATTGACGAATGAATGAAATTACAAATACTTAGAAGTATTTAACATAACTGTTCGCATATATTTGAGTATATTTATTTACACTTGATACAATTATTGTTACCTCTCTTAAAGAGTTTCTTTTTAATTTTTCCCGAACTTCAATGTCTTCATGAATATTTTTTATCAAAATACGTACCAGTATTTAGGGAACATCAAATAACAATTATATTTACAAAACGATGTATTCATAATAAACCAAATAGAAAGACAAAATAATTTAATCTAAAGGAATCTTTCTACCAGTTCTTTGATACCACGATGATACCAGTTCTTTCGAGGCGATGAACTTCCTTTGTTAAGAACAGACCTTGAAAAAAGGTCAAGCAAGAGCAAATTTGAAGTACCAAGATGAAAAAATTACCAGAATTCAGATTCGTATTAAGAATCTTGACGGGAACGCACTGAAATGGCATGCACATGTGACTCACGGGAAAAATCTCTGGGATGACGTCATAGCTGAGTCGAAATTGTTGACACTCTCATTAGTGCTGATAATCTATAGGCGTATCAATTTTCGCTCTCTGGGTTTTCATGCGAAGTTCCATCCTCGAATGTAAAAATAGTGCTGAGTTTTATGCTAAAGCAGAATGAAGACAAACACAAAACTTTGATGACAATTCCAGGAGAAAGAAAAAATCTAGATTAAAAAAACAGTTGTTGGTGTCCCTTAAATAATTCGAAGCAGTTTTATTCTGGCAAAATCTGTAATGATACTGATACCGAGTTGTATCAGGCCTTGCTCTCCTCAACATCGGTTACATGAAGAGAGGATATTTGCAGTATGGGCAACTACCGGTTCGCATTTTTCTCCCGGTACGCATCCTGATCCATGTTCATTTCGGATTAACGGGGACCATCAATATATATGTATATATATATATGTGTGTGTGTGTGTGTGTGTAAGTGTGTGTGTGTGTGTGTGTGCGTGCGTGTGTGTGTGTGTGTGTGTGTGTGTGTGTGTGTGTGTGCGTGTTATGTTGGCAAGTACGGTTGATTGTTTTTCTATAAGTTTAACCTTGTTGTTCGATTATATAAAGCACAGTTGTTCCTATATTGAAATCAAGATAAACGCTTTACAAAAATCAACAATAATACTGAAGAGAGTGCTTAAATATTGAGGAGCTTTAGTGTCACTTCATCTCAAATGACAGTTATCAAATGCTGTTTGTCTGAAAACTCAATAAATATAAATAATTCAAAGATAATACATAGTTTTAACATATAAACTATAACACTGGCTCGCAATGTTTTCAAGGTCGAGTTTACAATAGCTAATTTTATGACAGTTTTTTATGCTAAATCCACAAATCATACTCATTTTTTCTAATCAGAACAATTTTTTTAGATACAATCTCTTATTTGAAAGGCATAGAACATTATTAGTATCATAAGATGGCGGAAACTCTTCAGTTACTCTTCAATTTCCTTCTCGTGTTCTGCATTCTGTTGGTTTCCTAGGAAGTTTATTACTACTGACATCAGTGACCTACAGGCGGACAGTTCAGCTTTGCTTAGTGCTTCATCAAACATTGGGTCTTTCATGAGTTCTCTCATTTGAGGGCTATCAAATATACCAGCCTTAAGTTTCTCCATTCTTATCTGTGGAAACTTCTGGAGAAAAGCAAACTTTCAGCATTCACCGTTCTTTGCCTTCACAAATTCTTCATAACTCCTAACTTGATATTTAAGGGTGAACGTAGTATTTTGTTCGGTTCAACGAGGGGATGAGACTCCAAGTCCATTGATTTGTTCAATCCAGCAATGTTGTTACAATAAACCAATGATGACTTATCTGGGAACGTGAAAAACTGTCTTAATTCTCTCACGGTCTCGATACCAGCAGAGGGTTTCTGGTGCCAACAGATGTTTCCCTGAACAGACTCCTTTGAAAAGTTTAGGTCTCGTGTCTAGTCATTGAGTTCTATTTATGTCAAGGGTACTAGCTGGTCGTTCTCTTCTGGCCTGTATGTGTTATTCCCAGCTACAACAGTCATGTTACTATGTTTGAAATCAGAGCTATATTCTGACTTAGAAAGCTGGAAGGTCTGGGCCATGAGAGATTGGTCTTATTGCAGAAGAAAAATCGGGATATTGGAAATCGTGCTTGTTCTTGCGATTTATTCCTTTTAGACTTATCGTACAGAAATAGCAGTCCATAATGTGATTTTTTTCCTTCCCTCCAGACCAGTGGAAAGGCAAATGGCGTACTCTTCCTTTTACCATTCCTCTAATCCCTCAAGTTCTCCACGCATGTTTTACAGCAAACGTAGGAGCAAATGGTTTCTCCTAATCTCCTAGTTTGACTCCAAAGTAATCTCAATATGTCTTCTTTACAAAATCAGTGATTTTTACTTGACGGTTAGGAAGAACCACATTACTGTAGATATAACAGAACCTGTCAGGATTATTTTTATACTAGCGATCCATTCTAATAAGAATATAAATGTCAAGCTGAAAAGCGAAAAAATAAATCAATACTCAGTTTGTCGTTGACACTTGGCAAAGTACATTAAAATCATTTTAATCTGAGGGATAAGCCTCTAAATATGTGGTTGTTTGCGATTAGGATGGTCCACTATAGTTTGGAACACATACAACATTAGATGCTATACTAAACACCAGACACCCACGATCAGCTGTGACAAGAAGAGTCCACAGGCTTTTGAATAATTGTTATTATTGTGTACAACTTGTGAAGTATTCAAGCACATCTTAAAAACCAGCATAAAATGGCGATCATATATTACATGATAAGCTTTTGACCTTCGGAAAAAATGGTATGATATATGGCATATCAACCGTCATGGAATATTTAACGACATAGCCATCTTCTTAGAAGAACAGCAATGATATCATTTAACCCATATTTTGGAGGATAATTGGGTTCAATCAATTCACGTATTACAAAGCTCTTTTTTGCGTGGAGTATTACATTTAAAATTTCATTTTTAAAATGTAACTCAAAACTCAAGAGTGATTTGAAGCATTATTATAACTTAATTTTTTCTAAAGATCTTTTTCTGCTTATGACAAAAATTTAAATTCATTTCTCGAGTTACGGTGATAAAAATGTATCCGTTTAATTTATTTGCTTTTTTACCCAATAAAACTATAACATTAAAAAGAAATTAAGAATTGAAAATGTGAACTAATATTTGGAGGGAATATCGCGTATTAATTCAAATGAAAAGTATTCGTTTATTCTATAAATAATACATTTCTTTCGTTTACGAAAATAGAAGTTTTTGAGTCACAATGATTAAAAATTAATACTCTTTGTTCAAAGAAATATGTAAAGTATTTGTTTAAAAATCAATTTTTGAATTATCGATAAACAGTTCTTGCGTTTAACTTTTGTTATTTTTCTTTTTTAACCTCTAAAAATGTAACATTTGTTACAATAAAAAAAAAGTTAAGAAATAAAAATGTGTCCTTCCAATAAAAAGTCAAGAAATAAAAATGTGTCCTTACAATAAAAGAAGCTCGGAATTAAAGATATAAAATTTCTCGTACAACAATTGCTTTTCTGGTTTATATTCAAAATAGTATTTTAAAAAGTAACCCTTAGTTTGAAACATTTTGATCTTCTTTAGTCAAAAAAATTAAAGAAATTTTTACAATAAGTACTAAAATACAGAACTATAATTTTCGTAAAAATATGAAATTCAAATTTCGCTAATAGAATCTGTGTGATAGTCTTAAGAAGAACTGAAGAGTTTCACGTGCTTTTTGCACTTACTTATGAAGAACTGTGAAAAGTTTCACCAATCAACTGAAAGGTCAGGTTATTTGGCTTAATGGCATATCAACCATTCTAAATTAATGCCAAATCTTGTTTATGTGTGTATGTGAGAAAACTTTAAAAACAAAGTAATCCAAAGTGAATAATTTGATACGAAACAAAGTCGACGTTATAACGTTTCAGTTTTAATAAACCATCATCAGGACTTAGATATTATCGAGTGTCATTAGATCACCGATGGATGTTTAATGAAATAAAAACAAGGGAAGAGATTATATATACCGAGAAAGTGAGGTGCAAACCGTTCATATTTCAAAAAATATTATATGACTGGGTAAGACAATGATCGGAAATAAATGGAACCATCAACAGATATAATGGATTAACAAGAACAAGAACAAGAATAACAACAACGAGAAGAAGAAACGAAGGAAGAGAGAGAAGAGAGAGAAGAGAAGAAAGGAAAGAGAAGAAAAGAAAACACAAGAAAAGGCTAAGAAAGGAAGAGGAGAGAGAGGAGAAGGGAGGAAAGGGAAAGAAGAAAAAAGTGGAAGGATAGAAAAGAGAAGAAAAAGAGGGAAGAACATGGAATCATACATGGAATCATATGTATCATACGTGACTAACTAAATATGGTTAAATCATAAAAATCAACTGTATGCGAATCGATATATCCATATATTAAAAAGTAGAACTGTAGCGAGTGGGAGAGAAATGTGGGTGAAGTTTTAAATAAATCAGAAGGTTATAACGTTGATTCTCTTTCATATCAATTTTTTCATTTTAAATTACTTTGTTTTTCAGTTGTTCAATTTTTCTCAGCGTTGTCAGATTCTTTTTTGTTATTTACTTCCATTATATATATATATATATAAGCTTACCGTAGTTGAGGGCGACCCGAAGGTTCTCTTTTCAATAGCTACTACCCAGAGATGTAGGCGAGAGTGCTACTTCTTTCCCAGGATTGCTCCACTTACCTTTGATCTGTACCTTCTAATGCTGAGCAAGGAGGCATCAAGTACCATTTTTTTAGTCTTTGGTATGACTCGACCCGGGATTGAACCCCAGTCTCCCAGACCATTAGCGAACTCTCTATATTTATTTGTTTTGCACACAGTTAAATGGTTTCAAGGATCAATTTTAACATTATCAATTCTATCAAATAGTAATCATTTGTTTGCACGCAGTTAAATGGTTTTAAGTATTTTATCGAACACTAATAAGTCCATTTATTTATTATTCATTTGCATTCGGTTAAATCTTTAATATTGATAATAATCCCTTGTAAAATATTGAACAGTTCTATTTGACCCAAACAGGTATTATCATTCAGAGTCAGAGTGGAACTGGGAGCAATGGTAATGAAGGGGTATTCGACACATTCCCCAAACTCCAAGACTGGAGTTCCACCATGAGGTGTAGTTTAATGCCATACCCAGGTTACTAAATGATTTCAAGTATTGCTATCAAACACTAATAATTCAATTTAATTTTAACCATTTGTTTGCATATAGTTAAATGATTTCAAGTTTAGTAAATGATATAATAGTTCTATTTTACCCATAGATAGGACTCTAAAAAGTACTACAGTCTAAAAATCGATTGATTTTTAATTAGTGAATTATATCATTTAATCAATAAAAATCAAAAATTAGATTTAATACTTTTCCTTCATCATCATCATAGCACGGATTTCCCTAACCCTCTCTCACCAACCGTCTCTATCGTTCATCTCTCCCGGGAGGTTCCAGACTACATCCTGTATCGACACAGAACTGCTGGTCGTCCTATCGTTCTCATCCATGAGAAGGGGTCCACAGGAGTATATGGCTTATGAATTCATCCTGACTTCTCCAGGGGTGTCCCGCATGTCTGGTTCATCTAACTTGAATAATTTTCATGATGGGTGGTAGGTGACAGTAAAGCTGCTGTTTTGTGGAGCGTTGCATCTAGGACTTGTTCAATAGAGCTCGCAGCATTCTTGTGTAATTACCGTCAAGCTTTTTCTCAATATGATTACTTAGCATCCATGTTATGCATCCATATAGCAGTATCGACACGACCGCTGTTTGGAAAAAAACTGCGTTTTATTTTATCGGTCATGTCTGACTTCCATATGACCGGTAGCTTATTGAAAGCTGACCAATCCTTTGCTAGTACTGAGTCGAGTTCTTTTTGTGTAAACTGTCCAAGTTTGATGTCTAGTTGAATACTAATAATTTTTGTAGTTGATTCATGCATAACTTCCGGAGGTTTTTCGAGTAAATTCTCGAAATGTTGTTTTCTCAGGTATATTCGTTCCTCTTGGCGGGCAGCTTTCAGTTTAGGTTTCGCAGTACTATTCCTTCTGCTGACTTCGTTTACCGTCTGCCATGTTATCCTAGATTGTCTATCTTCAACCGAATCCCTTATCTTATTGATCTGATTTCTTATGTATTCAGTTTGTTCTTTTAGGTATATTTTAGCTAATACATTTTGTGCCTTCTGATTATTGATATTGGTTGGGTTCCTCCTATTGCGTAGGGGGGCGATTTTTACGTCTGCACTTTTTTTTTCTAACCGCTGATGTCTTCCATGGAACTCTAGATTTAGCTCTTTGTTTAGTTGGTATGCATTCTTCTTTGATGAAGTTCTCAAATTCGGAGTAGGTGTTTTTGATATCTACTGAAGTGCATCGAATTTGTTTGTTAGTGTTACCATATATTTATCTCTAATATTCCTGTTGTTAAACAGGGACCAGTCATAGTGTACGGTTGTTGTTGTTCGGGCCGCATTCATTCGTAGGCTCAGTCGTATCTTTGCCAAGACTGGTTGATTGGAGGACACACTCTCGAAAGAGGAATATGCCCCGCAATTCAATGCGCTATTATTCCATTTCTTATTTATGAAGATATAGTCTATCTAAGCTTTAGCATTGTTTGTGTAGGTGTAGGTCCATAGTTTTCCCCTTTCTTTTATGGAATTTAGTATTAAGGCACGTTAATCTATTTTGAAGCGTAAAATCTGTTAGCTGTTCCCCATTTCTGTTTGAGTTGTGAAAGCTGAATTTGTTGTTTGCGATTTTACCTAGTCGGGCTTTCATGTCTCCAGCGATGATGAGAACGTTGTGTTTCGGGATGCTACGAACAAGGGAGGATAGCTCGTTATAGAAGGCGATGAGGTCCATTTCTTCACTAACATTGGTAGGGCTGTAACAGGCGATGATTGTTGCAATAGAGTTGCCATTAAACGTAGCTACCATCATGCTCGGTTGTATTTTCACGATGCTATTTAGTGATTTTAGGGTCCGTGGTCCTATAAGCACACCTACACCTCCTATCGAGGCGTTGACTGAGTTTTTCCCTGACAAACGTCCATCCATTGCAGATATCGTGGTATTTAATATCTTTGCTAAACGTTTTGCGCGTACCTCAGAATTTATATATATATATATACACACGCACGCATATATATATATATATATATAATAGATTACAATGAAAGAGCGTTAGTCATTGTCCATAGCTAAAGTATCCAGTATGTACTGGGGAATAATATATTTTGCTATCCAATCCAAAATTGAATCGTCTGATCAGACTACCGTTCAGCTTAATATGTTCAGCATTAAAACAGATTAACCCGAATTAATATTTATCTGGTTTCTTTTCATTAAAGAAGAGATCTTATCAATTTCCTAATAATCTTTACAAAATCTAATAACGACATAATCAGCATTTGCATATTCTTTATGTATGTATGTATTATTATTATCATTATTATTTTACAAATTGTGAGCACTTTTAACTGATGATCCTTTGCTGGTGACTTAGTGACAGTAAATCTTTTCTGGTCTCTCGGACCTAACTAAACATTTTAAATAATGCTTCTTCTTATCTCCAATTCCTTCAGTCTTTTTCCAAACACTTGGGGACCGTTCCAAGTGCACCAACTACAATTGGTATCACCATCAACTTCATCTTCCACGCCTTTTTTCGGATCTTCGGGATGATCCAGGTATTTGTATATCTTTTTGCTTTCTTTCATTTTCGACTCGATGATCGGCTGGAACAGCAAAATCCACTGACAAATTCTTTTCTTCTTGTTTATCAAAGCTCTGACTTTCTGGATTGGCTGATCGTTTTGGTTTCAAAATTCCACAAAATTTTATGCGTCTATTTTTTCAAATACGGACTCTGGTTTGAGAAGAAATAATTTGGCAGTATAATCAAATTTTAATATTTTGCAAAATTCCCAGTGGATCATCTTTCCCACCTAACCATGCCTAGTCTTCTAATCCTTTCGTGATAGCTTGCTATATTTGCTTATTATCATTATTATTATTATTACTTTACTTGTTGCGAGTTTTTCACACTAACATTTGCAGGTGGTCTTTCACTGCAGTGACAGCAAGTCTCTTCAGGTTTCCAGGACTCTTCTCAGTATTCTGGTCTCAACAATTCTGTAGTCTGGATGGTTTCGATTCTTCCTCTGATTTCCAAGTCTCCATGTCCTTTCTTTGGGGACTGTTCCAAACGCATCAACTACAATAGGTATCACTGTCACCTTCATCTTCTAAAGCTTTTTTAGTTCTCAGACAAGGTCCAAGTATTTGTCAATCATTTAGATTTCTTTTATTTTCACTCTGTCGTCTGCCGGAATGCCAAAATCCAATACATGACAATCTTTTTTTATTTTTTTTTCTTAATTAGGACACGGTTTTCTAGTTAGATTTTCTGGCCAGGATCAGGTAATCCATTTGTATCTTAAAATCCCAGAGAAATTTATGGGTCTCATTCTCTTGGACGGATTCTAGTATGAACTATTTGGTAGTATGGTCAAAATTTCATATTTTGCACAATTTCCAGTGGATATCCTTTCCCACCCGGTCTTGTATAGTCTTGAACTCCTTCTGTGCCAGTTTGCTGGAATCGCTGGATATTTGATAAATCGTTTCATCTCTTTCTTCACATAATCTACTCTTCCTATTCTGTTGCGTATTATCGATTTTCACTTAGATATAATTGGCCCTTTTGGTGTTGTTTTGTGCTGCTATTAGACAAGATTCATCCTCGCTTAAAGATTCCCTTTCATCGCCATGTCCAGGTTTTCTCGTGTGCAATATTGCCTGTTTGTCACTTGAAATATCCACACAGTTGTTTTTCTTCTCATTTTCTTCTCTTTTCTGTTTCCTAGTTTATGGTTTTTCTGTTTTTACTTATGTAGCCAATGCTGATATTGGCTGCTCTAATTAAACTTCTTTGCTCTTTTTTATGTATTTCTCAACTCCTTGTATTGATGCATCTACGAAATCCTTATTGCTGGCGAGTCCTCTTTCTCCTTATTGACACTTACAGTTGTATATGTCATCTCTTGGATGTCAGACCGTGCACATGGTCATTAAATTTTTGTCATTTGGTCCACTTCTCAAAGTTCCTCCCCTCTCCATTTTACGTATGGTCTCGTATATTTTACAAGGGGAACTTCCCAATTGTTTTTCTCTTTGATGAGATTCTGCAGCAGAGTTTGGTTTCGGGAAGTTTTCTTGTTATTCTGAGGTCGTCTTTTCTTATTTTTTCTTCATCTCCGTTTGTTTGATGATGTGAGCTTCGAATATTCCTAATTATTTCCGGTTTTCCTTCTCTCCAAGCGTTTTGATTCTTGATTTGCTAGTTCTGTTCCTTTCGCTGTCTCTCTTTTCTCCTTTACATTATTAGCATGGCGCATTTTTCCGAGCCAAATTCCATTCCTATGTTCTTTTTCATTTTTAGCAAATTATTATTATTTTACTCTATGAGAGTTTTTCACATCATCTCTAGCTGATGGTTTTCCACTGGAATTTGAGTGATTACAAGTCTCCTCAGGTCTCCAGGACTCTTTTCAGTATTCTGGTCGTTCTCAACAATGCTGTAGTAGTTTGGATGGTCTCCACCCGTCCTGTGATTTCCAAGTCTTCCAGTCTTTGTACCAATCATCTTGTGACTGTACTGAAAGCACCAATTACAATTGGCATAATCGTCACTTTCATGTTCCACAGTTATTTTAGTTCCCAAGCAAGGTCCAGGTACTTATCCCTCCTTTCAATTTCTTTCAATTTTACTCTGTGGTCTACCGGTATCCACAATTCTACAAGATTTCTCATTTTTGTGGATTATTATAAGGTCCGGTCG
Source organism: Sepioteuthis lessoniana (assembly GCA_963585895.1). Classification (NCBI taxonomy): domain Eukaryota; kingdom Metazoa; phylum Mollusca; class Cephalopoda; order Myopsida; family Loliginidae; genus Sepioteuthis; species Sepioteuthis lessoniana. The sequence goes on from OY757921.1 coordinate 55,975,972, forward strand.
TCTGGCTGAAATTAGGTGATCGTTTGTATGTCAAAATCCCAGAGGACTTTATGTGTCATTCTTCATGATTGATGTGGAGTTGTGCATATACCATTTGTTCGTATGGTCAAATTTAAATTTCTTGCACATATCTCAGTCGTGCCTAGTTTTATACTCTTTCTGCGCTAATTTGCTGCATTCGCTTATTATGTGATTGATGGTTTCGTCACCACATAACCTACATTAGCTGTTTTGTTGCGTCTTATCTATTCTCACTTTGATATGGTTAGTCCATATGGCGTTGTTTTGTCCCGCTACTAGGAAAGATTCCTCTTAAGGTTCCCTTTTCTTAGCCACGTCCTAGTTTTCTCGCGTGAGATGTCGCTCTTATTAGTCGCTCAAAACATCCATAGAGTTGTTTTTCTTCCCACTTTTCAGGTTATTGACGTTCCGCTGGTCCTTGTGTCGTTAGTATTGTTTCTTGCGGCTGTAATCTCTCTCTCTCTCTCTCTCTCTCTCAACCAACTATATAAAAGCCAAAATCGATAGTACACAATAGAATAATGAGTATAGATTATGTGGTGATTGATGAAACCATTTATCATAAAGGTTTGAAGGACTCCAAAAACCCACACCGGCCACACAACAACCATCATAAGCGAATGTAACAGACTAGCGCAAATGGAATATAAGACTAGACATGACTGGGTAGAAAAGGTGATCCACTGGGAATTGTGCAAGAAATTGAAATTTGATTATAATACAAAATGATATATGCACAAACCAGAATCTGTCCTTGAGAATGAGATGCGTAAAATTCTCAGTGATTTTAAGATACAAACAGATCACTAAATCCCGGCCAAATGAACAGACCCAGTAATAATAAAAAAAGTGAGAATTTGGCGTATAGAGGACTTTGCCATCCCAGCGAACCCCAGATTAAAGATCGAAGAAAGCCAAAAGATAGACAAATACTTGGACCTTGCCGGCGAACTAAGGAACCTGTGAAACATGAGAGTGATGATGATGGCAATTGTAATTGGTTCACTTGGAACGATCTACAAAGGTTTGGAAAAGGGACTGGAAGATTGGAAATCGGAGGAAGAATAGAGACAATCCAAACTACAGCATTGTTGAGATAGTGCAGAATCATTAGAAGAGTCCTGGAGACCTGACGTACTAACGTGACTTGCTGTCACTCAGGCACCAGTGAGAAACTCGCAAGGAGTAGTATAATAATAAAAATAAAATCATTATTATTATTATTATTATTATTATCAGATGAAGTCATAAACTTTATGGAGAAAACCATGAAAACCTGAAAAGTAGAATTGACAGTAGGAGAGAGAAGCGAAGGATCAAAGAGGTATATGTCAAGGAGATGCCCAATTACAGTTACAATTCATAACTGTGATGATACCACCTAACCACATACTTAGAAAATGCACAGCTGGATAGAAACTTTGTAAATCGCAGAAAAAGATCAATCACCTAATGTACATGGACGACATCAAACTGTTTGCAAAATATGAAAAAGAATGAAAACTCTAAAGCACGCAGTGAGAATATACAGTCAGAACATAGGAATGGAATTTGGTATAGAAAAATGTGCCATGCTTGTAATAAAAAGCGGCAAACGACAACAGACGGTCGGAATGGAACGGCCAAATCAAGACAAGATTAGAACGCTCGGAGAAAAGGAAACGTACAAATACTTGGGCATCTTGGAGGCTGACACCATCAAACAAGTGGAGGTGAAAGAAAAAGAAAGAAAATTACAGGAGAACCAGAAAGCTACTCAAGACAAAACTCTCAAGCAGAAATCTCATCAAAGGAATAAATACTTGGGCTGTGCTCGTTAGATATTCGGGACACTTTCTCAAGTGGACTAGAGAAAAACTTAAGCAAACTAATGACCATGCATAAGACATTACATACCAGAGATGACGTTGACAGACTATATACATTAAGAAAAGAGGGACGAAGAGGAGTTACCAGCATTCAAGACAGCGTAGATGCATCGATACAACGACTCGAGGACGACATAGAAAAGCACGAAGGACTGATTATAGCCACCAGAAATGTTATGACAACACAAAGAACAACAAAATTACAATAACTAGGAAACAAAAATGGGAAGAAAAACACCTCTGTGGGCGTTTTAAATGATTTATAAGCTAAATCTCACACGAGAAAATATGTGCGTGGCTAAGAAAAGGAAACCTTGAGAGAGAAACTGAATCTCTCCTAATAGGAGCACAAAACAACGCCATGAGAACCACTCATATCAAAGTGAGAATAGATAAGCCACAACAAAAAAGCATTTGTAGGTTATGCGGTGATAGAGACGAAACCATCAATCACATAATAAGCCAATGCAACAAATTAGCACAGAAAGAGTTTAAGACTAGGCGACTGGGTGAGCAAGGTGGTCCACTGAGCGATGTGCTAGAAATAATTATATAACCCTTTAATAAGAGTGATATTCTTTTTAATGTAATTGGTTCTGATTCATTTCTCCTGGGCTGTAAAAAGATTTCGTCGCCTCTTTATAAATGTTTCGCATAGGAATGTCCAGTCCTTCACTCTGGTAATAGATTCTAATTTTCAAATTCTACGTCAAACTTCTTCTTTCCTCGTTTTTCTTTGTTGGTTTTTCCCCTCAGTACTTTTGATAAAGATACAATTACTGTTCTTTTAAGAGGACTTGGTCTGTGTTAAATTGTCTTAAGAAGTATGTCTTTATTGAAAATTAGGTAACTCCAGTAATTAAGAAATCAATGCATCGTTCATAAAGTTCTACATTTGAAATTTTATTCTAACCAAATTTGAAAATTGGTTTTACATGCAAAAAATATTTTTGAGCCATCGATTACCCGATAAAAGATTTTAGATTGTTATGCGTTGAATTTACGATTAATATTTTTTCGATTGCTATTTTTTTTAAAATCTTTATTTAATCACTGAAAAAAATTGTTTTCTCTTAAACATGCATTTTTTGCAATCAACTTGTGGCACTGCCAAGGAAAAATCAAAGCTCACAATTTAAGTCCTTGTAAGAAATATAAACTTTTTTTATTATTGAGATATTGTCAAAATATGACTATTAGATGTTTAGGTTTCAGCATATATGAGTGTTTTTCCATAAACGCCACGTCATTTTTACAAATTTTTATAAATAAATGAAAACTTGTGATGCTGGTTCTCGTAAAATGTATAAAAGCTATGTCAATCTAAAAATGTATGAAATGTTTATCATTAAAATGACGAGATTACCTAATTATAGCAAAATGTAAGAAACTTCACACTATTAGCATGGCAGACAGTAAATGAAGTCAGGCAGAAAAAGCACGTCGAGAACAAAACTGAAAGATACAAGCCAACAAGAAATACTTCGGAAGTGGAAAGTTCACTTCAGGAATCTGCCTGGAAACCCTTCGGAAATTACCGATAAAACTACTGAAGAAATATTCCATGCTCAACTAAACATCAAACTTGGACACTTTACGGAGGAGCTCGACGCAGTTCTAAAAGGACTCAAAAGCAGAAAAGACATCCGTAAGCTAGTTTAGTTTCGATGTAGAGTTTCTTTCCTTCCACTCACTTCATTTACTGTATGCCATGCTAATCATAATTGTTTATCTTCAACCGAATTTTTTATTTTATCGACTTGCCCTTGGATGTATCCAAGTTGTTATTTTGGGTATGTTTCTGATCTTTCTTTTGTTTCTGTGCATTGGCATTTCTGTGCATTGGCATTTTTGGATTTCTTTTGTTGAATTAGGGTGCGTTTTTCATGTTATCTCGTTTTTCCTTAACTGCAGTTGTCTCACTGGGAACTCTACATTTGACTCTTGGTTTATTTGGTATACACTCGGCCGCTGCTTCTATGTGGGCGGCAACATAGTTTTCATGTTCGTCATCAATTTTCTGTATCTAAAAAACTTTGTCAAAATTCCTTTTGTATTCATGGAAAGTTTCTTTTCGATTCTTATTTACAATCATTAAAGAACATAATTTCTATTACAATAATCCCATTAATAGGTCCTATGGTAGAAAAATGATTTGAGGCAATAAAGGTTATATATATGTTTAAAGATAGTCTGGTAAGATCACACACTTTATGCATGCTGCAGTTTTTAGGCAAAAATTATCGAGAAGTAATATTGGAAGACATTTTTTACGTTTTAATTCCCAGCAGATTTGTAAAAATTCTAAACCGACCCATCTGATAAAGAACGACATAAAGAACTCTTAATATCCATCAAAGCGATTATAGATTTAAAAAATCGATGTTTAAACTTAATTCAAAAATTATTTCTTTGCTATTTAATGTTAACAGTTGCACAAAATGCAGAATAGTCTTTAACAGGTGCATCATGGGAAAAACTAAACAGTTTTCTTTGCAGCTGCATTGATCTCATTACCACAGTCGGTCACTGACATTGCAGTTTAGATACAAACACTTTTAATCATATATTAAAGTGTCAATTATGTCAATGTAAATGCTGATATACAACAGAAAATTGTAAGAATTGTATTTTTTTCTGTTTTCTTTCTGATTTACTTCATCAAGAGAGAATTTGAAATGGGATCATTTCGAGAAATTTAGTATTTTGTGACATCATAACCCTTATAATTGTTTTGTTGCTTTTCTCTTGTTTTTATTTTTTTCTGAAATCATGTTTGATTGAATAGATGATTACTGTGTTTTTGTAGGCACATGGCTAAGCGTAGGAAAAAGATTATATAAAAACACACACACACACAAGCAGTCAAAAGTATTTGGCTTCTTACAAAAATTATTTCTTATTCTAAAAGTATTATTCTTAATGAAACAAGTTAAACACCACAGTGTTTTTATCAATTATACTATGTGTAAATCTTCCCCAGTAACTTTGACCTTAGTATAAACAGATATCTTTTGAAGAATTGATTTGAAGGAGTTTTTCTTTTTTAGTAATGAGCATGAATAAAAAGTTTTCAAAAAGTTACATTATGCCACAACTTGAACTCATATTTGAGTGTATTGTGTTGAATTACAGCTTACTAGAGTGTTCGCCAATGGTCCGGTAGATCGGGGTTCAATCCCAGGGGGAGTCATACCAAAGACTCAAAAAATGGTACTTGATGCAGCCTAGCTTAACATTCAGCATTATAAGGTAAGAATCAAGGGTAAAGTGGAGAAATCCAGGGAATACAGTAGCACCCTCCTCTACACCTCCATGTAGTAGCTATTGAAAAGGGAGACTTCGGGTCACCTTCAAGGTCGCCACCTTTACTTATTAGATACTGGGCTGGTCAACCAAAAGCAACAACAAGAACAAAAGACAATTTCATCAATCACCAGTTCGCGTGATAAGGCTGACTGCTCCAAATATCACTGCACAATTGAACTAATGTCATGAAAAAAATGTGTCAATATTCATTGTGATGAGAAGACTCTGTGAAGCTGGCTTATATGACAGAATTGCTGTCAAGAAACCACTTTTGAGAAAGCAAAACAATGTCAAAGGGTTCCAGTGGGCCAAGGCGCACAAAGACTGGACAATAGAGCAGTGGAATAAAGTCCTTTGGACAGACAAATCAAAGTTCAAAATCTTTGGGTCGAATAGGAGGATCTATGTGCAGCGAAGTGTTGGTAAAAGAGTTGGTAACTCCTTATATCACATCAACAATAAAGCATGGAGGAGGCTCTGTGTGGGCTTTTGTCAATTGCAAAGTCATGGATTTGCACCAGGTGAAGGGCAAATTGAATCAGACCGGCAATTACAGCACACTGCAGCATCATACGATTCCACCAGGAAGGCGGCTTTGGGGTCAAGGATTTGTACTCATGTAAGATAATGAGCCGAAGCATACTAGTAAACTCTGTCAGAGGTACAGCACTTCGTTTAACTAATGTCTTGGTCGGCGCAGTTAGCAGATTTAAATCTCATTAAACTGGTGCGGGATTAACTTGACCGAAAAGTCAGAGCTAAACAACCTTCTAGTGCAACTCACCGCAGATAATTCCTGCAGGAAAGCTGGGCTAAACTATCTTTAGTCTATCTCTAATCTTTGGTGGAAAGAATACTGAGAATCGGAGAAGCAGTGATAGCAGCCAAAGGCAGTCATTTTGATGAATCAAAAGATGAAGATATTTTTGTATTTTTTAGATTTAACTTGTGTTTAATGTGGCCAAATAATTTTGACTGATAGTGTATATGTATATATATATATATATATATATATATATATTCGCGCACATAGATATTTTTAAAATGTTCGATGGTGTCAAAAGTATTTAATCAATGTTATTTCATTGATATTTTAATATTTTCAACAATATATTCATTTTATTGCTTTTAAAAGAGATGGAAATGGGAACTTTTGTGCATACTTGATTTATATACATTATATCGTTTTACAAGATTTTCTATTCCTTCGGCTGGCATTTTCAGAGAATTTTACAAAGGCAACGCATTTTTCATTCTTCCATGACAGAATTGTGGATAAAAAATGACTGCTTTTCTTTAAAATTGTCGCGCAATAAATACCATTGAATTATTGCTTTGTTAAAACTAAACATGTTAAAAAAATTGTTTTCCGACAAATATCTTGGATACAACATTTCCTGATTTAGGTTGCATTTTAAATTAGAATTTTTCAAAATTTTCTCCACTAGCGCTTTCCACCATCATTGGTTAATTAATGTATTTCCTTTAAATCTAGTAAAACGTTTGTTTTATTATCTAGAAGCCTCTCTGTTCATAAAATACAGCGAACTTAAATATTTTGTAGATTTTCTTTCTTTTTTTTTCTTTCGTTTTTTTTTAGCGTTGGAGCAGACAGAGTGTAACCATGCTAATGAAATTTTGTAACTAAATGAAAAAGGTCAAAAGGTAGAATTAATGACATCAAAACCAAAATTTTAGCCTTTAAGAAACTACAACTAAGTAGATTAAAGAAAGATTTTATTGAAAATAGGAATATTTATTTTAAGAGTTAAACATAGACACTGATAATCTGGGATAACTACACAGTACAAATATCTACAAAACATTATAGAAACCGGCACCTATGACCTATAAGTTCGCAAATGATGTCATGCTCCCACCCAAATTCCTTGAACACAATATTAATCCTGCACTCCAACGCACAGGAACACCTATGTACTTGAAAATGACCGAAAATCGTCGAAAGTGAGCGTATTCAGATTAGACTAGTAGATACTTCGGACAATTCTTAAACTGCCTACAACCACAGCTGTGACATCTTGTTTGACAAAAGGAAAAGCTGAATAAAAAGACAAACACCAAACTCTGGTCTTTCATCCTCAATAAGACAGGCATTCAAGATAATTTGCTGTCTAAATATACATCCAAATATGATTAAGTGAAATTTGCCTTTCCACAGCGATACCGTTAGAAATCAAACGTTCAGAGGCTTTACATGAATTAAACTTCTTCCTCATAAATGTAGAGTCCTTTTTGGTAATAAAACCAGTTGATTCTGATAACTCCAGATTTCTTATGAAACATATCAGTTCAAGTTTCCAAATGGTCATTTACACGCATGCACACACACATATACATAAATAAATACACATAATATGTAGTAACGGATACACCTTTACAGAAGGCCATCTCCTCACTCCCACCATGAACGCCCTTGGGCACACATGTGACTTCTCAAACCAACTTCACTCTTGCGAGCCTTGCTATATCTGTGACAAGTTTGGCGCAGAAATCAGCCCCGGCCACTTTCATATGTCTTCTCAGACCTGCTGCAGATCCACATACTTCGTCAATATATATACATACATATATATAGTGCGTCAGAAAACAAATTCCTTACCGCTCTCGATTTTTAAGGTCGACTATACTTTGCTGTTTGCAATTGCAAAGTTTTACTGAGCACTGATTGGGAGTCGGACAATTTCAAAAAAAATTTTAATCACTGAAAATTTTTGTTACTATTAAACCTTAAATTCAATGACAAGTCACATGATATGATGGGTTTAAAGTTTATTTCATTTTTTTTTTGTTATCAAGTTAACAGCTTGGAAGATTTTACGGAAATTTGATCTCAATCATAAAATAAAACGGGATTTCTTCCCAGCGGTAGGCGTGTCAGTACTACTGTATGGATGGTTCACTTGGACTCTAACAAAACGCTAAAAGAAAAAGCTGACTGAAAACGACTCAAGTGTGCTACGTACTGTTTTAAACAATTCTGGGAAGCAACACCCTAACTGCTGTACAGCCACTTACTACCATCTCATAAACCATCCAAGAAAAACGAACAAGACATACTAGGAATTGTTGGAGAAGTAAGGACGAACTCATAAGTGACGTTCTTCTATGGAATCCTACTCATGGGCATACTAATGTTAGCCAATCAGCAAAAACTTATATTCATCAGTATTAGAGAAGTGGTATGTAAGACGACGGGAGATGATAGTGATTGCGTGGCCAGTGTGAGTGTTTGGAGTCCTTAAAGCCTTTTATAGGAGATGATGATTGTTTTGTGGCTAGTGTGGGTTTTTGGGATCCTTAAAGTCTTTTTCAGATGATGATTGTTGTGTGGTTAGTGTGGGTGTTTGGGGTCCTTAAAGTCTTTTTCGGGAGATGACGATTGTTGTGTGGCTAGTGTTGGTGTTTGAAGTAGGTAAAGCCTTATTCGGAAGATAATAATGTTGGTTATTTCTGGTTCTTCTAATTTGTAATATTCGTTCATATAATTCCTGGAATATCACCTCTCTGATACCAGTGCTATCAAATAATTGATATCTCCAACACATTGTAATGGCACAGATAAATTCATATCTGCTTAAATAAGAATTATCCCCACAAATAATACCAAAATCAAATGTAAAAATACTAACAAAAAACGTTTATAAATCCTCGAAATAAAAAACCAAATAGATAAAATAGCATTCAACCCTACATTAATATACTAAATATCTTCAACAGCTAACATTTTTGCCAAAGAACACCTAGTAATTATAAACCCTTTCAACAAAATAAATTTCTCACTTAAACTTAAGAAAAGGTAACAATGCGTACAAAAATATGATCGAAAGCGTCTGGGAGCAGAACATAGAGCCACTTCTCTATCAAGTGGATTCTTAAACTAACAAAAATGTTAAAGTAGCTTTTAACCGAACTTGCAACCAATATATGTACAGTAGCGGTCATAATTTAAAGAACGGAACAACAATAAATATTTAAATGATTTTTACTTGAAAAATGTGCATGTACGTTTACGAAATTTTCCCAAAATATACTTGAAACATATATGTATTTATTACATATAAAGTTTTCTAAATTTTCTTTTACAGTAAATTAACAGTGAACTGAAAAAAATACACATTTTGCCATGGTAAAAAGTTAAGGAACGTTGTTGAATTATCGTAATTTAGGTAATTTTAAATCAACTTGATTGCTTATTTTGATTTAAAGTCAATTGTCATACATCGTTGGAACTATTTTTAAGCAGGATGGAGGTAAAGCACATAATTGTTTTACTCTAGAAGAAAAAAGCTCATTTTAGCAAATCATGAAGAAAGAAAATCGTATCCTGAAATTGCTGGTATCGTACAAATGTCAAAAAGCGTTGTTTATCGTGTAATCAGTAGATTTAAGGCAGAAAAGACACTTGAACCAAAACCGAGAACTAGCAAGCCTCCTATGACAACCAAACGGGAAGATCGGGTGATTGTTAAAATGTCTTTAAAAGACCGTTTCAATACAGCAACGTCTATTTCTCATGCATTTTATGAGCAAACAGGAAAGCCAATCTCTAGAAAAACTGTTTCTCGTAGGTTGAATAAGGAAAAATTAGTGGCTCGAATTCCATGTCACAAACCTTTGATTTGAAAAAAATCAAAAGGTTCGTTTTGACTTCGCCAAAGAACATATCCTGTGGACGGGGGAACAATGGAATATGGCACACTTTAGTGAAGAATCTAAATTCAACTTGTTTGGATCTGATGGTAAGAGGTTTGTAAGACGTAAAAATGGGGAACGCTTACCTCCTCAATGCATAAAGAAAACTGTGAAATTTGGATGGGGAGCGTAATGGTGTGGGGGATGATTTCGTCAGCGGTAGTAGGACCCATTGTTTGTTTTCCCAGTAAAATTAATGGCAGTGTTTATAAAGAACTTCTTCACCAGCATGATCTTCCTCATTTACGCAAAGAGACAGTTGAAACTCCAATATTCATGCAAGACAACGCGCTTTGCCACAAAGCTAAAACTGTGTTAAGTTTTACTGAAGAGGAAGGACTAGCTGTTATGAAGTGGCCACCACAAAGCCCAGATATGAATCCTATAGAGAATGTACGGAAAATCATAGGAGAGAAAGCTCAGAACAGAAATCCTCAAAATATTGATGATTTTTGGGGTTTTCTGAAAGAAGAATGGGAAAGTATCTCTACCACCTTTTGTAAAAGTTGATTGGTTCATGTGGTCGAAGATGCAATGAAGTAAGCCAATGCAAACGGAAACTCACAAAATATTGAATTTTTCTTTGGTTTATATACTGATCAAAGAAGGATTTATGATGCACTCCTTAACTTAAATGTATATTTTTGATTTTCAGTAGACTATTAATTTACTGTAAAAGAAAATTTAGAAAACTTTATATGTAATAAATACATATATGTTCCCAGTATATTTTGGGAAAATTTCATAAACGTACATGCAAATTTTTTCAAGTAAAAATCATTTAAATATTTGTTTTTATTACGTTCATTACCTTATGGCAACAACTTTCTCTCTCTCTCTCTCTATATATATATATATATATATATATGTGTGTGTGTGTGTGTGTGTGTGTGGAAAGATAGATTTGTTGTGAATCCGACAGTATGACAGAAAGATGAGAAAAGTTGGATAAATCAAACACTTAACTCAGATATAGATGGGTGATATTCGTTTGGGCTTTATTTCATCTTCACGAACTTTTTCATGACAGTCTTGAAGAAGTTTGAGAAGATGAAATAAAGCCCAAACAAAATATCACACATCTAAATCTGAGTTAAGTGTTTGATTTATCCAACTTCCACATGTTTCTGATGTATATATATATATATATATATATATATATACTTTCACTTAACTTCTCTGCATCCAAAATTCTTCGATGATAGCAGATCTTTGATTTCCTTATTAGGGAGTTTGACTTGATTTTCCTTTGCACATTATTCTCATGGAATACTTCTCGATTCTGAACTCTCTTCTTATATTCTAACTTTATTAAATTTTGTTATTCTTTCTTAATTTTGGCAAATCTTTTCAAATTCATCAATATACATTGGATGACTGAGTTTTTCTTGTGACTTAGTAAATGCACATCATTCATGGCTATTACGAGAAAAAATGGAGAAAATGCTTTTTCTTATATTGCTTAGCCTTCTTCATGATTATATTCGTTAGGAATTTGAGAATATGTTATAAAATTATAGCTAATTTCAAAGTTCCAAAATCCACGGTTGTGGGGTCGCATCATAGGCCTTTTTGTAGTCTATTCATGCATTTGCTAGTTTTTTAAATTACTTTTTAAAGTGATTTTTCTCAAAAATCTCATTTTTTTATTCCATTAAAAAAATCCTTGTTGCTCTACAGAAGTCGTCAGTTTCCTAACGAAGTTGCCTCTGAAAGTTGTAAATTTTGGATTTTCTAAAGGACAGAAAGTAACAGGCATACGATTATTTGTATTTCTCTTGTTGCATCTTTCTGTATTAGGATATTTTTAATTCTATTATTCAATTGTAAATTTTTGTCTTAGACATTCATGCTAAGTCTTTGGTATTTCAACATGGATTTTATAAACATGGAGATACAATAATGGTCAAGTCCTGTTCAATTGATTTTCTCACATTTCTGTTTATTTTTATATCTATCTTATATATCTTATATATCTTTTATATCTATCTATCTATTAAAAGGCCTGAAGGACTTGGAATTAGGAGCACCTAAAAGAGGTGCTCCTAATTCCTAGTCCTTCAGGCCTTTTAATAGTCCTTTAGTTATTGTGCCAAAAGCACCAATCACAATTGGCACACTCGTCATTTTCATGTTCCACAGCTTTTTCAATTCTCTAGCAAGGTCGAAGTACTTATCCTTCTTTTCACATTCTTCCAGTTTCATTCTGTGGTCAGCCGGGACGGCAAAATCGACAATTTTGCAAATTCTCTTTTTTTTTTTAATGGATTATTATAAGGTCTGGTCTTCTAGCCGAAATTAGGTGATCCGTATGTATGTCAAAGTCCCATGGGAGTTCATGTGTGTCATTTTCTAGGACAGGTGCTAGGTTGTGCATATACCATTTACCGGTTTTCTCGTGTGAGATTTTGTTTATTAGTCGTTTAAAGCGGCCATAGAGTTGTTTTTCCCATTTTTGTTTCCTAGTTATTGTCATTCTATCGTCTATCGTTTCTGATGGCTATAATCAGTCCCCGTTCGTGTTTTTCTATGTAGTCTTCGAGCCGTTGTATGGATGCGTTAACGCTGTCTTCGATGCTCTTTTCTCGATACATATTGTCTATCAATGTCGTCTCTGGGATGTAATGCCTTATGCATGATCATTAGTTTTCTTGTTCTTTGACCCATTTGTTTAAGTTTATCTCTTGTCCACTTGAGAAAGGGTCCCGAGTATCTAACGAGGAGCACAGCCCAAGTATTTATTCCTTTGATGAGGTTTCTACTAGAGAGTTTTGTCTCGAGTAGCTTTCTAGTTCTCCTGAGATATTCTTTTTGAATTCCACTTGTTTGATGGCGTCAGCCTCCAAGATGGCTAAGTATTTGTAGGTTTCATTTTCTTCTAGCGTTCTAATTTTGTCCTGATTTGGTAGTTCCATTCCGTCAGTTATATGTCGTTTGCTGCTTTTCATGACTAACATGGCATATTTTTCAATGCCAAATTCCATTCCTATATCCTGACAGTATATTTTAACGCCTTGTATGAGAGTTTCCAGTTCTTTTTCATTTTTTGCAAATAGTTTAATGTCATCCATGTACATTAGGTGATTGATCTTTTCCAAGGATATGCTAAGTTTGTATCCGGCTGTGCATTTTCTGAGTATATGGTTAAGTGGCATCATGGCTATTATGAATAGTAACAGTAACAGTGCATCTCCTTGGAAAATACCTCTTTGGATCTTTGCTTCAGCTAATCTTCTTCCTCCTGCTGTCAGCTACATTCTCCAGGTTTTCATGTTTTTTTCGATAAAGTTTATGACTTTTGAGGCAGTTTATAATCCAGCTTTGTGGAAACATGTTGTATGCCTTTTTGTAGTCAATCCAGGCCATAGTTAGATTTTTCCGTCTGGTCTTGCTCTCATTTAGAATGTGTTGATCAATGTAAAGTAATTCTGCTGTGCCTCTGAATCCTTTGCGTCATCCTTTCTATTCCTCAGGGAACAATCCGCGGCTTGTTAGTGAGTAATAAATCTTTTCCCTTATTTGTGCTGTTAGTATTTTCCACATCATTGATAGGCAAGTTATCGGTCTGTAATTGTTTGGAGCAATTCCTTTACTTAGGTCCTTTTTGATCAATGTGGTCATTCCTTCGGTCATCCAGTCTGGTACCTGTGTTCCTTGTAAGCATCTGTTCATTTTTTGTGTTTGTCTGTCATGAATGGAGGTGAATTTCTTGAACCAGAAACCATGTATTCCATCATGGCTAGGCGTTTTCCAGTTTTGTATTCTTTTTAGAGTCGTTTTGAGTAAATCAATGTGTATTTCCGCTTTGGGACCTTCTTCAAGTCCTTCTAGTTCTCTTGTAATATTGTTTATCCATTCAGCTCTTTCGTCGTGTTTTTTTGGTTGCCATATTTTAGTACAAAATCGTTCGGTTTCTTTGGCATCCGGTTGTTGGTATATTTTCATGTCATCCTTCTCAATTGTTAATAGAATTTTCTTTCGTTGTTTTGGAAAGTCCTGTTTTGTCCGTATTATTTTACTCTTTGTCGATATCTCGCCAGTACTTTCAGGTTTATTTCCTTAAGTTGTATTATTTTTTCTCGTGTTGTCTTTTCCTTTCTGTTCCCGCATGTTTCTGTGTCTCTCTTTTGTTTTATCATTCTGGTCTGTTTCCGTAGGTTTTTTATTTGCGTTTCCAGTCAATTTCCCATCCGGGTTTTGACTTTTTCTTCGTGCTTTTTGAGGGGATCTCAATTTTCTCGAAAACTAATTTCGCTCCTGCATAGATTAGTTCATTTAATTCGGTTATATAATTCGTTGGTATGTACAGTAGTATTTGATTTATTTTATTCGTTTCTATCTTAAGTGTTCTCCATTCTATGTTTCTTAATGATGGTAGAGTAGTCTTTTCACTACTCATGATTCTCTGTACATTTTCTAGATTTATCTTTTGTTCTTGTGATAGTGATTCTTTATGGTTGTTTGGTTGTGCATTGTTTGGTAGTGTGGTGCTTTTATTCTCCGAAGTTAGCAGTTCATTTCGTTAGGTTGTTTTTGTTTGACACCATTTGATGTGTCTGGTACTGTATTATAATTTTGTTTATGTTTTTTCTGATGGCTTTCTAATATTTTAAGGTCAGAAAACAAACCCTTCTTAATCATTATTTTAACTTGATCAGCTAGCCTTTGGCTTGTTGTCTGAAAATTCGCACATTCTTGCAAGATTTCTATCATTCTTTTCCCGTATCCTCTTTCTGAAGGGTTGCTCCTAAAGTAGCCGTGTAGTGTAAGTTGATTTTCTTCACTAGTCCATGTTTTGCGTTTAGGTCTTTGATCCTATTTACCCAACCCCTCCGCTCTGACAGGATATGACATAAGGTCAATTTTTAAGCGGAGTTTAACAGGTTTCAACTCAGAGTTTTCCTTCTCCTAGACTAGTTGCCTCACCAAGGCTGAAGAACTCAGTCTGCCCTACTATTTACCCATAGCTGGATGGAGAATAATTGGATTCATACCTTTCCCAAGGGTATTAGTGCTATGTGAAATGCAATCAGTCTCGTCCAGGATTTGAACTCGTGTCGCCGTGACTATTCCCTACGACGATAACCATTACACCACGGGCGTTTAGGTCTTTGATGGTTGTAGTTTCTTACGTCCTCTTTCTTGAAAAGAAAGCAGCCAACATTCGCAGGATGACGACCAAATCTCCCATGTCGGCTATCAGGAGAGCACCTGCCGATCATGACACCCGAGCCTGTTGCTTGGGTCCCACATTGTGTAATATTGTGATTGGACATTTTAATCATGGGGGGTATATTGTGGCTATACCAGACCCAGGGTTTGTTTATGATCTGCACGCCTGACACAGGTGTGACCAAAAACAGCTATGATGGCTGTTCATGAATAGCAGGTCACAAAGAAAATTGTATGTAACCCTAAGTTTTAACTTAGTTAAAGTCCGTTATTCTATTTTATATTTCGCTTTCAGGCCTAAGGCCATAAACTAGTTTCTGGTTTTCCTATATCACCTTTATAGTTTATAGCTATAATCCTATTTTTAGATTATTTCTTAAGATGCAGATTGTTTTTATTGATAAAAAGCTTCTGATGACTTTGCGGTGAAATTAGGGCGGAACGGTGAATATTACTGATTTTAGCGCGTTAAATTTAAACAAATCATACATATTTCACAATAGTTTAGCTGGAAATAATTTAGCCGATTAGAAAGATACTTCATTTAAAAATTATAAATAGTTCACCAGAAGATTTCACAAATATTCGAAAAAAATCAATGTTGTCTTCTTTTTTTTTCTTAAGTGGTATCTTACTAACCCTAGCTCCTATGAAATTTCAGACATTTTCTTTGTTTAAATTAAAACTTGCTTTGTCCTTCTGGCTTGAATTGGGTGATTTGTTTGCATCTCAAAGTTCTAGAGGATGTTATGCGTTTCATTTTCAAGGACAGAGTCTCATTTGTGCATATAATGTTTGTTTGCATGTTCAAATTTTAGTTTCTTTAACAATTTCTAGTTGATTATCTTCTCTAATTAGTTGTACCTGTTCTTGTATTCCTTTTGTTCCAGTTAGCTGTATTCACTTGATATGTGATTAAGTGTTTCATCTCTGTTATCACATCACCTACACTTGCTATTCGCCAACCAATGATGAATTTTTGCGTTGATATAATTTGTCCTTATGCCATTATTTTATGTTTAATCGAAATTCAGTTTCTCTTTTAATATATAGTTTCTTTTATTCCCATTTTTGTTTTCTAGATTATTTTTATTCATTTACCCAATAGTACTGTTTGTGGCTGTTGTGATCAATCAGTTTGAAAAAGGATCCAGAGTATTTTATAAGAATGATTGCTCAAGAATTTTTTTACTTTGATTTCTGCTGCAAAAGTTTGGCTTTATGATTTCTTATTCTTCTGACCAACTTCTTTCTTACTTTTTCTTTCATCTCCGTTTGCTTGATGCTGTTTGC
The DNA here is from genome assembly GCA_963585895.1 of Sepioteuthis lessoniana. Classification (NCBI taxonomy): domain Eukaryota; kingdom Metazoa; phylum Mollusca; class Cephalopoda; order Myopsida; family Loliginidae; genus Sepioteuthis; species Sepioteuthis lessoniana. The sequence goes on from OY757921.1 coordinate 55,992,348, forward strand.
TTTTATATTCTCAAATATTCTTTTACGTTTTGCGAGTTTTTCATACCTGCATTTGCTGGTGGAGTTTCCCGGAATTCTGAGTGACAGCAAGTCTTCTCAGTTCTCCAGGATTCTTCTTAGTATTCTGGCCGATCTTTACAATGTTGTAGTTTAGGTGGTCTCGACTCGTCCTCCGATTTCCAATTTTCCATTCCCTTTTTCAAACCTTGGGAGACTGTTCCAATCGCACCAATTATAATTGGCATTATCGTAACTCTCATGTTCCACAGTTTCCTTAGTTCTCTGGCAAGGTCCATGTACTTGTCTCTCCTTTCTTTTTCTTTCATTTTCACTTTGTGGTCTGCTGGAATAGCAAAGACCACTATACATCTGTTTCTTTTTTTCAATTATCTCTAGGTCTTGGTCTTATGGCCGGTATATGGTGATTTGTATGTATCTCAAAATCCCATAGAATTTTATGTGTCTCATTCTCGAAGATGGATTCTGATTTTTGCATGCACCATTTGTTAGTATAGGCACAGTAGATTACCTCCCCCACCCAGTCATGTCAAGTCTGATACTCCTTTTGCCCTAGTATGCTACATTCAGTAATTATGTGATTAATCGTTTCGTCTTTATCCCCATATAACGTACACTATTATTATTATTATTATTATTATTATTATTATTTCAGTCCTTGTGGGGTTTTTTTTTACTCCAATCTTAATTTGTGGTATTTCACTGGAGTCAGAGTGACACAAAAGTTTACTCGGGCCACCAGGATTCTGACCGTAAAAATGGTTTTATGGCCCCGATTCTTCATCAAATTTCTAATTCATCCAGTCTTTTCATCAAACCTTTTAGAACTATTTCAAATCTACCAACTACAATTCGTATCACTGTCACCTTCATTTTCGATAGCTTTTTCAGCTCTCTGGCAAGATTCAAGTATTTGTCTTTCTTTGTTTTATAGCATATCAACCTTTGTGGATCATTTAAGACCAAAGCCACCCTTGAAGCCACCCTTGTTGAAGAATCTTAGTAGTATTAAACCCCCTAGCAGAGGGAGATAAGAGGTTTCATATTTTTCTCAAAAGTATTAGTCTGGAAGCCAAAGTGATTGTACAAGTAAAGTTCGAACTCGCTTACTAAGATGTTGTAGTCCGGCACTTCAACCTATACGCCACAGGGATTCCTCTATGTGCTTATATATATGTGTGTGTGTGTGTGTGTGTGTGTGTGTGTGTAAAAGCCGACATGCAAACTACTAGTGATGCTTTTTGAGTTAACATAACACTGGAATTTATGATTATTCTCAAATGAGGTCACATTTTGTTTTATGTATAAAGAGTTATTCTTTTTTTCTGCTTTGAATTTCTTAGTGGTGATCTCAGCTTGTAGTGTTACTGCTCGTAACTCAACAGCCGATCAATGACTTTTGATCTTAAGTTTTTTTTTCTCAAAATAAGTCTATTTCTGGGGATTGATGACTTTTTGAGAGTGTCCTTATCATATAAAATTCACAGTTCTCATAGAAACCTCTTGGTTAAGTGTCCAATGCACCAACGACCCTAACAAATCGTTACAGTACCCTCACAGTCATCATAGTTAAATCTTTAGTTTCTTCGTAATTTTTTCTTAATTTCTTTATATCCCGTTGATCGTCTAGGAGAGCAACATCCGTATGTCCTTTGTAAAGATTAAACGATTGGATCAAGTGGAGCTTGTACTTGAAATCTGTACTTGAAATCCCGATATTTTGAACCGACATAAAAGCTTCCCGGGCATTCTCATCATATCACGTATCTCTTGTGTTCAGTAAATGATGGCACCACTTTAACATATCACAGACAATGTTGATAGCACTGATAATGTTCCATGATTTTAATTTTAACATAAGCAACTTTTATAATTTGTCGAAATACACCTAAAAAAACTTTTTTCTCCTTCACAAGAATATCGTTCATTTCAAGAATGCCTTAGTAATTTTTATTTATCATTAAGAGTTTTCGGACTATTGTCTTCATCTTTATTGTATTTTCCACAACGTTTCGACCGATATACAGCGGTACACATAGCATAACGACTATAGGCGTTGGTTCCCTAAGCTTCTAAGGAGACAATCATCTGGACGTTACAGATTCACTCCCGACTGCAGGCGAGTAACAATACAGGAATACTTAACATTAGTACCCGGTTATGGCTAACGGAATCAGAACAGGCAACCCCCGTGGATTCAATAGAGAACGTAGATCGAAGTTCTGTGAAGGTTCCCGAGTTCGACAAACACCTGAAGAAGGCCGGAGGACATATCGTCCGAAACGTTGTGGAAATAACAATAAAGATGAAGACAATAATCCGAAAACCCTTAATGATAAAAATCGTCTAGCTTTGTCAAAGAGATTTAGACAGCCTAAGTAAATATATCCGTTCATTTGGGTTAAACATTCTTTCCCCGTAAGGCAATATGATGCATGTACATGTTTATCGTTGCAATTTTATAACTGCCTATATTAAAATACCAAGCTGCAATCCAGTGTTTGTGCTACATACTCGAATCTTTTGAAATCAGTTTTTTCAAGAGGCTTAAGATACTCAGTGAATGACAAATGATGTATTTACACCCGGGCAGAAGGTAACACAAGGTCAATTTTTAAACAGAGTAAAGCTGGTTTGAATTCAGAGTTTTCATTCTCATTGAATAGTTGCCTAACCAAGGATAGTGCTGTATAGGATTATCTACCTCCCCTATGGACTGTAAAAGAATAGTTGCATCCATCTTATAAATTACCTGTCAGACAGAGTGTGTGTTCGTCTGTATATGAATTCCTTACCGAATAAATATACTATTACCAAGTATTTGATTTCCCTCTTGTTCGCTATTATTACATGTCCCTTCTCTTTGTGTTGGTAATTGGCCGCATTACCACGATACAAAAGTGGCGACGAAAATTCAGGCTAGAATAAAATTTGAACAGGAAGAAGTGGCTACACCCGAAAAGGAAAAATCTTTTTTTTCGGTACTGACTCCACAGTAAAATGGAGAGTTGGCAAACGTGATGAAAACTTTTGTCTAACAATAACAACAACAGCAAGAACAACAGAGGATTTCGTCGGAAAGATTTAAACAACAATTTCTACAACAGCATGAAATTTTAATGCAACAGTCCAAGCTTTTGGAAACAGTCTTGCAAAAACCTACAGGGGGAAATAGTTCAAGAATTTCATTCACTCCGGATGCAGTCGCTTATTCGATTGGCAGGTTTACTTATAATCCCGAAGAAGGCATAACTTTTGAATCATATTTCAGGAGATACGAGATTTCCAGAAATGAATGTAAAACATGGACAGACGAGAAAAAGGTACGTCTCCTTTTACGAAAATTATCACCAGCAGTCACGAAAAGTACTACAACTATATTTTGCCTAAAAAACAAGGGAAAATAACTTTTAATAAAACAGTTTTGATTTTGTCAAGAATTTTTGCGAAAAAAGCTCTCTATTCCATTCGCGATACCAGTGTCTAAACCTTATGAAAAAGGCAAACGATGATTTTGTCACCTACGCTGGCATTGTCAATTGGGAATGGAAGAGATTTACACTGAACGAGTTAACAATACATAATTTCAAATGCTTAATATTTGTCTAAGGGTTAACACCTGAAAGAGACTCGGAAATACAGTCTCGTATATTATCGAAGTTTGTAGCAGATTCAATACTAACGTTGCAGGCGGGTAGCAGAGCAACGTGAAAGGATCATACGGCGAAAATTCAAGAGAGAGATGTTTTTCAGGTCCAAGGCATTCGTCAAAATTTAAATGAGGACAGAGAAACAAAGTCATATCGATGCTTTGGTTGTGTTGGTCTGCATCTCAAGATCTGTTGTCCATTCAGTAACAAAAAGTGTTTCAGGTGTCGAAAAGTCGGCTATTGGCAGACGCATTGAAGAACTAAAAAGAAAATTTGTAAAAACCAGCAAAGGTAATGCTGACAAAAATATGATAAAAATGAAATACTGAACAGGAAATTTATTAATGTTAAGCTGAATACAAAAGTATTAGCATGCAGATAGACAAGGGAAGCGACATTTCCTTTAATGAAGAAAAACCATGGAAAGCTACAGGGAGACCTTATTTGGATTTAACTAGGAAAGTGACACGAAGCGTTTGTGGCAATAAACTTATTTTTAGAGGACAAATAACAGTAAATGTCTCCGTAAACGGTAAGATGACTAAAGCGAAAGCATATATATTAAAAAATGATACTCTCTGCTTATTTGGAACAAACTGGATAGAATTGTTCGATTAGTGGGACTTGCTGATAAGCTCGTTTAGTAATTATACAAAAATTACCTCCCCTAGTACAAATATGACGGACGAAAAATTTTAAATGTTTCTAAAAAATAAACGACAAATAAGAAATGGAATAAATGCATACCCATGCAATCTTCTTCCGTTTCTGTCAATATAACCCAGAAATTGTCTGTTAGAAAAAATAATCGTCTTCCATTAAGTCATATTGATGTTATGAACGTTACAATGGCATCTGGTACTTCTGGAATCATATAATTCTGAATGATCCATGAATTTTGCATTATATTGCACTCGATTCGAAAATCAACCCAGGTCTTACATAGATGTCTTCCATAACAGTTATGTAGCCCTGCCTAATCAACGAGTTGATAATCCTTGTTGACCTTGGATATGATGTCTTTCATCACACGTCTTCAACAATGCTGATATACCATTAAACAAAGTAACCAAACCAAACCATTGATATTTATTATTGCATATCATTTTTACAGAACTTAGAACCATCTACAGGAAATACACAATTTTCTCTTCTTTTTGTAGAAGAGAAAATTATGTATTTCCTAATAATATTCTCTTTTTATGCCAATATAACCCTGAAATTGGTAAATAGAAAAAAGATTGATATTCGATGTAATTCTTTATACAATCCCTTCTTATACCTTAAATATTTTCAAAGTGTCAATCATCAAAGACTGTGTCACCACACTGCACTCGATTAAAAAATCAACACTAGTTATGGATAGTTAGTTATATATTCCATTACATTTATGTAACCCTGTCGTATCAGCAACTTGGTGGTCCTCCCCAAGTTATGTATAGTTAGCTATGTCTTCTATTACGTTTATGTAACCCTGTTTTATCAAAAAGTTGTTGGTCCTCCTCTATTTATGTATAGTTAGTTATGTCTTCCATTACATTTACGTAACCGTGTCTTAACAACAAGTTGGTAATCCTTATTAATCTGGGATTTTCTTTCTCCTTTTTGCTCGAACAGTAACAATTTATTATTCTCCAAATATTCATTGGTCTGCTTTGCAAGAATGCAAGGCAATAGTTTTAAGAAGATACTCAGACTGGTAATTGGTCGGTAATATCAGACTTGAACATCTTTTCAGGACTTTCATGACAACTGTTGTCCTGCCATTAGCAATCTAGTCATGAATATTTCTATAAGCTAAGTAAATGTTAAGCTGAATTACAAGAAATTTGTACCTATAATTATTTTACCAAAACTTGGATGGCATCAGGTTCTAGTGATTTTCAGTTAGGGAAACCAGCAAGTTCTGCTTTAGCGTCATTCTTTATTATACGAATAGGAAATTGTTTTTATGATCACGAACATTTCTCAATCATTATGCATGATAATTTTGAATAACCGTTTTGGTTTACATTTTAGACCAAAGCCAAATCAATTTTTTAGATTATATAAAAGTTATATTTTGAATAGATTCAAATCTTCGCTGTGTTTTGCGCTTTTTAAACAGATGATATGAAAAACAAAACACTTTTAGCTTCCGAGATAAGGAACATGTCAAAATACATTGTATAATTTGAAATACATTATTCATTTCTTTTAGTCAATCTAGCCTATTAGCTAGCAAGCTTAGACTGTTTATATTTATTTCTTTATCTATCTATCTCTTCATATGCCATCGCTTTATTATCTTGTTATCTAACTTGTTAATATTAAATTCCCCAATATCTATTCAATAGATCTAAGTTCAGTGATGTTGCAAATGTTCACATACTTCAATCATGGAGGCGTTCGCGGTGTCAAGGTTATCATTATAGGAAGTGTACACAGCAACCCGTGTTCAAATTCTGAACCAGGCTATTCGCAGAATATCCAATATTACTACTCGTGGTAAAATTATGAAATTAGCACACTGAGAGGATTTTCACTTAGGTTCCAGCACCATCGTTTTGGCTAATGCAAATTCCTGATTCATCTTTGAATATCACTTTCATCCAATTGTTCACACGATATGGTTTTAACCCAATTTAACCTCACTTTCTTCTCCCTGTTGTCACGTGGTATGCCACTGAGAGGAGAGAGGTAAGATCAATTTCCCCGACCCCTTTGTGTTTGAATTAACAGGCCCCAAAGATCTGTCTACACTCTGTGACCGGGTGGACAGAGAAGGGGATATAGAGGTCAATATAGTAGCCCGAATGAATAGCATGACAGAGGGAGGTGGAGGAAGAAGAAAGAGGCCAAATGATTGACCAGAACCCTAAAGCTGGAAGTAGTGCCCTTTTCGTCAGAGGAAATAGGGAAAAAGAATTTCAGTTTTTAGGGCGGAGGTCGCCGTGAAAGGACGTGCTGATCTGATGCCAAAACTCCGGGCTAAGAAGCAGAACCGAGTTGGACAGGAGATGACAGATGCCTTCAAGCCAAGCTCTACAGAATCCCACTAGCCCGTAAAAGAAAAGAAATCTCAGAAGAAAACCAGTAAAAAAGCTAAGTAAACCTTAAAACCGTTTTCTCCATCCACCTTTCCTAAGTATTGCAATTATATGCCCTCTCTCTCAATGTAAAGAAAGAAGCATATATAGAATTATATGCATTAAGAAAAGAAGAGAAATAGAATGAAAAGATTCATTTCATAAACTGTAAACCTATGAGTGGACTTAGCTACCTTTTCAAGGTTCAAGAGTAAAGAAAGAAAAGTACAAAGAAAAGAAAAGGAAAGAAAGAAGAAAGAAAAGAAAAAAAGAAGAAAGAAAGACATTTGTGTTTGAGACTGTGGGCTGGTGTAATATAGCCGGCTAGCACAAAAATATTCGTTTGGATCCCGACTATTAAAATTTTGGTTATATTTTAAACACCCCCTCGTTGAAATTTATTTGTTGTGTTATTTATCCAATGAGTTGCTTTCTTTTGCATGTATATCTTTTTCAGCTCCATTCGCTTCAATTTATTCTCGCTAAATGTCCTATTCGCCTTTAAAAACATTACACAGGAAATTGGAATTGTCGACTACAGTAAATAATAATATTTTATCTCAACCTAGAGGTCCATGTCTTCCGTTATCCCTGGGGTAGGAAGACGAAGTGGCTTGGTGGGTGTGTGTAACGTGAAATTTGGAAAACCCCTTGCCTGCGGCGGTTAGTCTAGCCCCAAATTAACCCTCACATTATTTGCCAGTTCCCATATACCGAAAAAAGGAATCTTAACTAGGACTTATTTTGCGAGGGATCAATTTCCAGACTGCCCCGACTTCACACGTGCGTAAAATAAACTCCCGTCCTGGGATAAATATTTATGCACCGTCACACTGTATTATCCCTTATTTTCATTTGGCTTTTATCTGTGTAGATCTCATTTCATTCAGCCGATTCCTTTCAGTTCTCTCACAAACGTGTATTGACACATTTGTTTTTCATTTATTTTCTTTTGTAGAATAATCAGGATGATTAATTAATTATATTCTTTATTTTATTTATTGGGTAAAATTGTAAGTTAGCCAATGACTTTGAATGTAAGAGTAGTTCCTCGCAAACGTCAACCACGTGCACAGGTGGTGACCAGGTTTGACACCTCACGTCAAAATAACGTTTGGGAAGACAGGATATGGATAATAAACAAATCAAGGCTTGTAGAACGGCGTGGGGAAATAAGACTTTGTGTCAAATATGATGATTATAGAAAGTGTGATGCAATAAGTAATTAAATCAGAGAATATATAAAAATGAGATGATTTGAAAATGAAGGCAGTTGAGTTTTTAAATCCAAAGAGAGAAGTTGATTTTTAGTTGGCGTGAGATATAAGTGGGGGTGCATATGGGTGGGGTAGCAGCAAGCAAGATATGCTGATCCTTTGATATTTCCATTTTTCCCTCTCTCCCTCGTGTTTGCGTTTATTCCTTTGAAATGTTGAGCCTAAATAAGATAGCTTCGTATCTGAACTACATCAGTCGCCTATCATTTTTGAATTTTAGTATTCAACATGGTCCATTGTAATACACGTGCACATTTCCTATTTTCAAGATATATTGTCTTCAGTTTTCATTTCTGACGCTTTGATATCCTTAGTGGTCTACCAATATGGTTTCCTTTTTTTAAGAACCCGATTTCTTTTATATTTACACCAAATTTGACACACTGACTACGAACAACCAACGTCTTTCGCTACACTCTACTGTCGATTATCTTCTTGATTGAGTTTTACGATCCTTGACATATTTCCTTTCAGCTAGGTAAACCAGATTATTTATTGAAGTCTACAAGAACTGTCTTTTAACAGTAGACCCATTTGCATATTTAGGCTTTTGCTGGTATTTCTTTCAGGAGTGATAATCACAAGGTCATTTCATAATTTTTACAATTATACCAGTAATTCAAATAACTTAATCTTGTTCTTTTTAAGGAATATTTTATGAAGCCAGAATTTTCAGCTATTAAAGAAAAATGTTTTGTGTCTTTTCTGTATTTAGTTTATATTCTGTTAACTAAAAGAATTGAACATTCACTAAGTGTACAAAATTTACACATTTTACCAGAAGTAGAGAGATATCAGTTCTTCATTTATAAGAAACGACTTAGATAGCTGTTGATTTTTATGCAAAACTAAGTTATTTTATTGTCGATATTTGAACAGTCTTCTGCTGATCTTAAACAATATAAAATTTATTTGGTTACTGTCTAATTCTATTTCTGGCACTGATATATATTCATGTGACTTTTTTATAAATCAAGGCATGAAAATAAAATTGAACTCAAGATTCTATGTACTTAGTTGAAATTAATTTTTAATCCTCAGAAATTGTCTCATCAAATTCAGTGCGCTTTTATTATGCGCGTGGGTCAAAAAGGTCGCGAAAATTTGCAGAGCGGTTTCAATTAAATGCCAAGTATTTAACTTAACAAATTCATTCAAGAAGACTAATGCGTCCGTAATTAAATTTGAATTCATTTAATTTGAGCTAAGGTTGTAATCAACAAATTTTATTTATTAGATATTTTACTGAATATTAATATTTAATACTTTATATTCAATATTGTATTTAATACTTATATACTTGATATTTGTCTCTGCCTCCCACCAGACAGGACTTGACACAAGGTCAGTTACCCGAGGGTCGATTATAGCGGGGATACAGGGGAGGGTAAGATCGGGCACGAGCCGAGGCTCGAGCCCTGCTGGACTATACTGGTCATTGGCCCACTTAGTGCAATGTGGGTCTGATGAACACTACATGGGCATGGACCCAAATCTTGGACCAGGCACGTATGCCTGATTATAGCTTAAACAGGACAGCACGATCCAGTGCTATATAAGAGTGACAAATGATATAGCTCGTCCACCCAAAGGTGGCTCAGCCGAAAACAGGGGCCTTTCGGCCTCAATTCTGCCATTGAACAATGACCGTCTGGCATGGATGCCAGACAGTCCGCTGAAAAGCCTCAGCACGAAGCAGTGACTGATCGAGATTCCTCGCTGGGAGAAATTCTTAATACTTATATACTTATCTACTTATATTTAATACTTTATATATATAATACTTTAGTAATCAGAAGCAACATTACTTTGAAATAAGAAATATAACCGGAGAAAGTCATTATTCATGATTTACATGAGTTCTTTATTAAGGTTATCGTTTGATTTGGTGCGTGCAATTTGAATACGAGGCTTTAAATGTCATCAAATTCAGTGGATTTCATTTAACAATTTAAGTTATTATCAGGTAAAATTTACTCAACTCTCTAAAGTTATGAGCATTTTTTTCTAAAGACAAATCATTCAAGTTGTGACAGTGAAGTGTTCACATCTTTCAGAGTTGAAAATTATACGTTTGAATGCTGTACTGCCATTCTATGGACAGTATGGCCCTCTGTCGATGGATTAGACATCATTCCCTTAAAAGATAAAGCACCTTCTGCAAAGCACTCATCAAATAGATGGCCCTCAGTCGATAGATTAGAACATCATTCCCTTAAAAAATAAAGCACCTTTTGCAAAGCACTCATCAAATAGATGACCTGATTGTGGGTCCAGTATAAGGAAGTATGGAAGAATAGTGCTGCCAATAAATGACGTTTTGTATCAGGATCGTAACTTGTCAAAACTACGGAAAGAAAAAGTTGTCGGAAAAAGTTGAGGAAACAACGAGATGAAAAGGTTTTTCATCGCAAGAAAGGGAAGATAAACTCGTGATAACGAAAAAATCTCCCTCATATTCATTTCTGATGATATATTTCCCTAAAATCGGTGGAAAGGCTATCAAAATACTCAGATTGGTTTTGCTATATACACGAAGGATGTGTAAGTCATCAGTAAATCGTCCGCACCATCCCATCCCTGATGGTGGAGGCGGTTTCGCTTCGTCCCGAAATTTAGATATTACTTCTCTTTCTTCTTATAATTATTATTATGGCATTATTTTGTATGGTTATTAAAAGACATTCAGTTTCTCTCTTCAGATTTCTACTTCGTAGCCTTGATCTTGTGCATTTTCTTAGTTTATCGCTTCAAGTATCCATACAGTTGTTTTTCTTCCAATATTTGTTTTCTTCGTTTTATGATTGCTGTTTTTCTGTTTATTCTTAAGATATATCTGTTGATACTAATGTTACTGGTTGCTGTAATCATTCCTTATTTGCTTTGTTTATAAATTCTTCGAGTCCTTGAATAGTTGAATCCACGAAATCTCCAATGCTGGTGAATCCTCTTCTTTCTGTTCTTGACGTCTGCTTACGTCTGTGTGAGGTGTTGTGCATTATCCTCAAGTTCCTTGTCCAATGGCCCATCTCTCTGTGTTTTCCCCTTTATCCACTCTAAAAAGGGTATCTCTACAAGGGAAACTTTCGATGTATTTATGTAACACTATGTAGGTGGTCCGCCAAGCAGACGATCCCTTTGTCTGTTTTGGCGCAAAACCAGACAAAGGGTTTGGCCCCGCGATCCCGACGTGACCGGAAGTAGGAAGAGAACGCCAGTCAGAGAGTTGGACAAAGGAGCTCGAGGAGGCAGTTGGCGAGGGACGACGGACAGAGACCAGTCGACACGGGACAGCAGAGAGACCAGTCGGCATGAGATGAGGTCCAGAGCAGTGAGGGAAGACGAGTCAAGATGAGTCGGCATTCCAGTAGCGTTGTAGAATTTTCGCTAGAAACTCACGCTAGCGTTAGTCTATATATGCTAACAGGAATGTAGAGTGTTACATAACTCCTTGTCTTGCACTTTGAGTTAACCCCAAGCATATTATTCGTTTGTTCTCTTTTTTCTCCCGCTCCCTCGATTGTATTTCTTGTAGCGGTAAAGAAATGTGCGATGCCCCTATCGGAACCACTAGTTGATCACCGGCCAAGAAGCGAAATGGTTCGAAGAAGTTGATGTGTCGGGGGCCGAGGGGGTAACGTCACAATGGCGCCGTTGACCAGGTAGAAAAAAACCTGATGAAAAAAAAAAATAAGAAAGGATCGAGGGATGGAGGAATCTAGGAGCGCACGGACGAAGAAAAAATTTTAAAAAAATGCAATAATGACCCTACCAGCAGCGAGAAAAGAAAAGAAGAAAGGAAAAAGAAAACAAAAGAAACAAAGAGAAAGAAGAGAAAGTAAAAAAAAGAAAAGAAAAGAGAGAAACCTACAAAGGTAATGTGTCCACTATCACCCTCCATTCAATTTCTGCATTCGACTATATAAAAAAAAATGTTTTTTTTTTATTTGTAAGGAATTTTAAAACGCAGAAAGAAGAAAAAAACGCTAAGTAATCTATTTCGTTTTTGTGGGTGCGTATGTGATTTTTTACCCTGTTATAACTGCTGATTTTTTTGTTGTATTTTTGTTAGAAGGGAAAGAAAGATTTTATTCTCCTACCCTCCTCCCACACTTATCTTGACCGCTAGAATTCAAATGTTTTATTTTTTGGCGTAGCAGTTTCCATAGTATAATTATCCTTAAGTGATAGGACCAGTGGCTTAAAGAAAAAAAATATTGTCCCTTCTGAGAAGTTTTAAAGTGTTCTTTTTATGTTAGAGAGGTCACCGAAACAAAAAGAAAAAGAAAAAAATGGAAAACTAAAAAAAAAAAAAATGGCGGAAAATTTAAACAAAAACAAAAAAAAGAGAGAAGGAGGAACAGATAAAGCCATAAAAAAAGACAAGGAGAATGAATGGAAGAACAGAAAAAGGAAAAAAAATGAAAAAGGACAGAGATGAAGAAAAAAAAAAGGGAGTGAAAAGAGTCGAGATACAAAGAAAGAGAAAAAAAAAGACAGTGAAAATGAAAAAGAAAAAGAGAATGACAGTAGAAAGAAATAGAGATTGCTTGGGGATTTTTGTCGCTGCATCCATGCCTGTCTCAGTTTTAAAAAAATAGATAAAATAAAATAAAAAGCAATAAGTAAATATAGGATTTTAAAAAGAAAAAAAGTTTCGTTTTTCGTTTTGTTTTTTGGTGGGTTTTTTTTGTCTATTTAAAAAAAAAACGGTTGGAAGCAAATGCTGTCACTTCCAGCCATCCAAGACCACCCCTGGTAGAGGGAAGAAGTCAAGTGGACAGGAGAGAAGGAAAGAAAGAAGAAAAGAGAAATGGTGGAAGCGGGCAAGGGAAGAGAGACAAAGGTTAGAAGGTGGATGCGTGACAGAGATTCCTTCAGAACAATTTTTTTTATATATTGGCAATTGGAGTTGTTTTATTTTCATTATTTTTTTTTGTTGTTTAATTAGTGTGGATTTTTTTGTTATCCTTTTTTTTTTGTTATACTTTACCTTGTTTTTTGTTAATTTTGGGGGATTTGCTTTGTTGTTTATTGTTGTTTGTTTTTTTTGTTTTTGCTGTTTGTTTTTCTTGGGGGGGGTTGTTTTTTTTCCTTCGTGGATTTTCTGTTTTTTTTTTACCTTCATGGATTTTCTGTTTTTTTGTAAGTTTAATTGCTCTTGGCACTACTTCACTTCGTCCGGTCATGTCCCCCTTAGGGTAGGTTGCACGGCGCCTCCGTTTCGAGGTCGAGTATCGAAGGGTAGTAAGTTATACGACCAACAAAAAAAAGAGAACCTACCGAATAATGGATTTTGCTGTCCCTGCGCACCGCAGAGTAAAATCAAAAGAAAGTTAAAAGAGAGATAAGTACTAAGACCTCACTAGAGAACTACAAAACTATTGAACATGGCTGTGCCTGTGATACCAATTATAACTGGTGCACTCGGAACAATACCTAACTGATTGGTAAAGGGACTGGAAGACTTGGAAATAAGAGAACAAGTGGAGACAATTTTGACTACAACATCATTAAGATCAGCCGGAATATTGAGAAAAATACTGAAGACTTAAGGACACTCACTGTCACTCAAATTCTAGCGGAAAACTATCAGCTGGTGTGAAAAACTCTCAAAGGAGTAATAGGAGAATAGCAAGTGCCATATTGAGATGAAACATTTCATATTAAGTGAATGCAGTAAATTAGCAGAAAGGGAATACAAGAACAGCCACAACTGGTTTGGGAATTGTGCAAGAGACTAAAATTACCCTTACTGAGAAATGGTATTTGCACAAATCAGAATTAGTCCTTGAAAATTCGTAAAACACGTAAAATTATATTCAATTTTGATATAGAAACAGGTCTTCTGATTCGGGTCCGAAGACCAAACCTAGTTTTATTAAGAAGAAAAGTATTTGTCATGTGAAAAGGAAAAGATGGACAAATACTTGGATCTTGGCAAAGAAATGAAAAAATTGGCGAACATGAAAGTGACTGTGATACTAAACATAGCTGCAGCGATTAAAAATCAAGAAACTTGGAAAAAAAACGCTGAGTGAACTGGAGCTTAGAGGAAGAATTGAAACTATCCAGACCACAATACAAAATTAGTTAGGATACTTAAGAGGGTCCTGTGACCTAACTTCAGTGAAAACCAGCAGTTAAGGCTTATGTGGAGAACTTGCAAGGAGTAAAATGATAAATACATTTGTAAAAATTCACGTCAAAATAAATATACAGTAAGATGTTCATTTATCAATTGTAAAATAAATAAAAGTATAGCTTTATCTCAGGAGGTGCTTGTGAATATAAAACGTCAGCTTTAAACGATTTCTGAGGGAAAAAACGCGAAATTATGTCGTAATTCATTTAGCTGTGAGATTAAGTGGCTATGAGTTGACATAAAAGGGCAACTGAGCAGGCAGTGGAGTCAGTGCTTGAGTAGTGCTTGGGAATGTCAGGTCCGAGTTAGCGTCAACAGAAAGATGAGCATCAGATTTCCTTCGAATCCGACTGCTTGTCTGTCTGTTTGGCTAATGGAAGAAAATTCAAAACTGCACATTCTCAAACAAAAAACAAAAACATGTTGATAAATAATAAATTAGGAATTCAGTAACTAAAAGTAAAAATGTCCTAGTTTTATTTCAACATTTCTACCATTCAGACGAATGGTTTTTATCAAATTATGTTTTAAAAAACCTGTTACAATTAGTTTTATTACACAATATATATCTATACATATATAAACCGAGACGTATGCATCGTGGTTTCTATCAGATGTGCTGGAACATTTCCAGTGGAGACAACGTCTGTTTAATCAATACTGATTAGACATAACAACAAAGGAGCGAGGTTAGAAATCTAAAGAAAGTCTTTATGGCTTGAGAGGATTATCTAACAGTCATATTAGAGGCCTTGTAGGAATGAAAGGTCATTAGAGAGACGCTTTATCAACTAATCTAATAACACGTCAGCAATAACAATTCGATGGATACGCAAGTATATACGAAGTCATGGGTATCCAGAAATATCTAAGCGTACATAGATTTATATATTTGAATTTAATAACCTGTAAACCGAGTTAAAAAGTATGACCATTCAATAACGTCGGCTTGTGTTAGTCGAACCGCAGCATAGTTGCGTAAATTGATTGGTGTATATTGACTAATAAGCACACATGAACATAACTGTTGAACATTTCAATAAAATTACGTCTTCAATTCGCTATTATGTGTCACACACAGTAATCATTAACTAAGCCTGACATAGTTTGGCACAAGGCCAGACGTATGGCACTTACTTAAATTTTTAAGCAGAGTAATGTTTGAATTTAGTTTTCTTTCATCTAGATTGCTTGCCTAATTGAAAGTAAAGAACTCAGTCTAACTATTTATTCATGAGGGATCACAGATGGATTAATATCTTTTTGAAGGATATTATCATGCTGTGAAACGCAAGCAGCTTCGTTCAGAATTTGAAGTCGGATCGCTGATTCCATTTTCTACGATGATAACTATTCAGTTAATTTGCAAAATGTTTACCAGTTCCTAGAAAGAAAAAGAATGCTTCAATTAGCAAAACAATTTCCTTGCCCGACACATAAGGGACTTTATTCTTATTCACTCAGTTTATTGCCGTACAAAACGCACAAACGTTTTTATTACTAAGCGAGTTTCTCACATCAGCTGTAGCTGATTGTCTTTCAATAGAGTCTGAGTAACAGCAAGTTTTCTCAGGTCACCAGAACTTTGCCCAGTATTCTCACCGATCTTTGCAATTCTGTAGTTCGAAGGGTCTCGATTCGTCCTGCGATTTCCAACTTTTCAAGACTTTGGGGACCGTTCCAAGTGCACCAATTACAAGCATTTGTCTGTCTTTTCATTTTCATTAATTTTCACTTTATAGTCCATCAGTTCTCTTTTTTTATTATCACTAGGTCTGGTCTTCTGGCCGGGCATTATTATCATTATTTTACTCTGATATCTTTGAACTTTCATTTTTATTTGAAAGCAAAAGACATATTACTTTTAAAAAATGAATCAACCGAGATATCAGAGGATATCAATTGACGTAAGAGAGAATTTCTATTGAAAAATTCATTTGGTTCCATTCTTTAAATATTTCTCTTATCTGATGGTGAGGCTCCAGTAATGTTGGAGCTTTGGGGAATGTGGAGTACCCCTTCTGTAAAATACAGCTTGGCTCACAATATGAGACAAGGTAAAAATTCTCAGTGTGCCGTAAAAAAAAGTGATGCACTCGAAGAGAGTGACCTATGAACTGCATGATAGTTATTTCCGCTCGATGACGATCACACCTGCCATTCCGAAGATAGCGGAAGTGACACATCCCAATGGTCAATAATCGAAAGAAATCGCGCAGGTGATAATATGGGACAAGGCAAAGACAAGGCAAAGTTCCCACTTCAGTGTGATGCACCCGAAGAGAGTGACCTGTGAACTGCATGACAGTTATTTCCGCTCGATGACGATCACACAGGCCATTCCAAGCTAGCGAAAGTGATACATCCCGATCGCCAGATATCGGAAGAAATTGCGGAGGCGTGGAGGCGTGTCCATATCTCCGCGTGGGAGTTTGAAGGTAATATAAGGCCGACGAATTGAACAGAAGACAGTAAAAAAAAGGATCCCGCTGTTCACGAAACCTCTCTCGTCGTCACGCTGTGTGCGTTGTCTCGGCCATCGTCTCCTTACATCGAAGAGTTCAAGCCTCATCGACGAACGATCCTAATTCCTCTCTTGACTGCTCCTACCTCACACAAGCGTCCGCCGAGAAAATAAATATATATTGTTATATATACATTCCGTGTTGTCGTTTGTTTGACCAGAGAGCGGAACGTAACATACATCGAATTGGTGCCCCTGCCAGCGGAGTTCTACAAGGACTCAGAACGAACCCAGTTACCGTAAACGACAGTCTTAAACATCGCAACACGACATCAATGAAAGGTAGGTGACTTTTGGTTTTACCTTGTGTGTGTTCTGCTCTTGAGTTAACTGTTGACTAAGAAAAAAAAGTTAAAATGGAACAGTCATCCTTGTCCGACTTGATCCAGGGTTTGACCCTGGAGTTAAGAAATGTGGCTTGTTCGGTGACGAACACGTTAAGGGGTGAATCGTTGATAAAATATATCCAGCCACTAATACGTAGAGAAAATGGTGGGTACAAGGCCTGGTTGGAGGAGATGCAGAAGTATTTCCATGTGGCGCGCGTGGCGGAGGAAGATAAATACCAGGCGGCTCTCCTCACAACTAGTGGTACTGTAGGACAGTACATACATAGACTATTGACAAACAATCCATGTCTAACATGGGATGATTTGAAGGTGTCGTTAGGGGAGTATTATAGGGCGGTTCCCAACCCCAATGCACGGTTAGCGGAATTGGCTAAGATTAGACAAGGAGGAACGGAGGGAATAAAGAAGTACATGCAGAGAGTGATGCGATTGGCCGAGAGCGCGTACGCAGGGGTTGACGGGAGGAATGAGGTCGTATCTAAACAGGTCCTGGGATTTTTCATAAAGGGGCTAAGAGAAAGGGAGATTAAAATGGCAGTAATGAAAGACGAACCACAAACGTTAGAAGCTGCATATCAGAAGGCCCTATCCAAGTGGAAATGGAAAATTCGGCTCCACGAGGGTTCAGAGTATGAAGACGAACCCATGGAGGTTTGTCACTCTAGGAGACAGTTGAGAATAGAAGCTGTGGGTCCGGTGGGATCAAATAATAAGAAGTGTCAGAAAAAAGGCACTAGAGGAAATACTACGGGACCGAGAGATAAACCTCCTGAGAGAGGTAGAAACCAGGTCATTAGGTTTTGGAGTTGTGGCAGAGAGGGCCACATACAGAGATTCTGTAGATAACGAACCCCGGGAAACGGCAGAGGTCCGTTCGTGAGACCCCCTGCGAACGGAGCAAAATGGTACCAACGCACATAGTTGGTAGTATGGGCGCACCGAATTCTGTCACCGTTAGAATAGGAGGTAGAAGGTATAGGGCCTTGGTAGATACAGGGGCAGAGGTATCGGTCATAAGTTATAGGATTTATGAATCGTTTCAACCGATATCTGAACTACAAAAGAAAGATGTGAAATTAAGGACTGCTAATGGGTCCCCATTACAGGTAGATGGCCTCTCTCACTTGCAGGTCCAAATAGGAAATCAGTCCACTCCTCATGATTTTATTGTGGTGAGAAATCTCAATAGAAATATTATTCTCGGTCGTGATTGGCTTAGGCAAAATGGGGTGAGAATGTACTTCGATTTGGGTGCGTTGAGAATTGGGGAAGAGTACGTAGCGTTAGAAGAAGACATCCATATTTCCTCGATAGTTAGATTAGCTCAACGAGTAATATTAAAGCCCCAGCACATGCACACTTGTATGGCACGGACTGCGCTCAGAAACGGTGGAGGCAGGGAATATGTGATAGAACAGTTGAGTAGCGGATATGCTAGCAAATTCAGCGGCGTATCAGTGGCTAATGCTATAGTTAGAATTAAAAAATCTCGTAAGTTTCCGTTGCTCATAATGAACAATACTAATCAAACAGTCACTTTGAAGCAAGGATGGTCGATAGCTTGGGTCAATGAGGCGAGTAGCATCACTGAAATTACGGTGCCCGATAAACAAACGAGCCATATCTCTGATGAAGAATTACAACAGGTAAATATATCGGAAGAATTCAAACCAGAAATTGATGGGCTGTTAAAAAGAAATAGAGACTTGTTTGTTAGTGAAGACAAACATTTGGGCAGGACTGATACTGTCAAAATGCGTATCGATACTGGAACGCATGAGCCCATAAAAAGGCGTCCATATCGCACACCGTTCAAACAAAGAAAAATGGTTAATTTAGCGATTGACGAAATGATGCAGGCCGGCATAATTAAAACATCCATGGGGTTTCCCGATAGTTTTAGTTGAAAAAAGGGATGGTACTAAAAGATTTTGCGTTGATTTTAGAGCACTTAACAGGGTTACAAAGAAGTACGCCCGAGAGCTCCCGGTTATTGATGATATACTGGTTTCACTCGGGTCAGCAAAATACTTTTCGAAACTGGATCTGAAGTCAGGGTATTGGCAAGTTGAGCTCCATGAAGATGACAAAGAGAAAAGTGCATTTACTTGCCACCGGGGTTTGTTTCATTTTAACGTGATGCCGTTCGGTCTCACAAACGCCCCCGGAGTCTTCCAGGAACTGATGTCAATTGTATTAAGGGGCCAGGAGGATTTCGCTCTGGCATACCTTGATGACATATTGATATTTTCTAATACGATAGGGGACCACTTGAAGCACATAGGTTGGGTTGTTTGCGGGAGCATAACCTGAAATTGAAGCCCTCTAAATGTGAGTTCTTTAAAAAAGAGACCCAATATCTAGGATTTAAAATTAGTGAAGATGGGGTGCAGCCAGATTTTGATGAAGTCAAGACGATAGAGTCGGTCGTGACTCCTACTACTGTTAGACAGGTTAGATCTTTCATTGGAATGACCTCGTATTATCGTCGCTTTATATGAAATTTTTCTGATATAGCTGAGCCACTGATTAATTTAACGAGGAAGTATGCGCGTTTCCAATGGGACGACACATGTCAGGCTGCTTTTGATAGTCTAAAAATGAAACTTGCGGAGATGGTGATACTAGCATATCCCGACCCAAATAAGGACTATAAGCTATATACCGATGCCTCCGACCAGTCGATTGGTGCATGTTTATCCCAAATGGTATATGATCGGAGGCATAAGAAAGAAGTAGAAAAACCAATTTATTTCCTATCCCACAAGTTAAGTGATACGCAGACAAGGTGGTCGACCATAGAGAAGGAGGCTTATGCCATACACTATGCCCTTCAAAAATTACACCACTATCTGCAGAGCGCAACATTCACCATTTATACTGATCATAAACCCCTAGAATATTTACTCAATTCGCCCATACAAAATAGGAAAATACAGACTTGGGCTTTGAGCATAGCGGAATACAACTGTATCATACAGTATCTAAAAGGTAAAGATAATGCTTGCGCAGATCTCTTGTCTCGTGCCGTGGATGCAAGTGAGGACAATGAAGATCCTCCAATAGATATACACGATAGGAGTTATTTAGTTAGTGCAATAAATTCAAACCGTTTTGAACCAAAGCAGTTTGCGTCGTACGCAAATGACAACTCATCGATGACGTACGAACGACCCACGTTGACAGGGATAGATATAATTGGTGAACAAGAATCCGACAAAGATATTTTGGATCTGAAGGCTATGATTAAGAATGGTAGAGCTACTAAAATGGAACAGAAGAAGTTCATATTAATGGACGAGATAGTATATTACTTGTCCCAGCCTGACGATGAACCACTAATCAGGCTATATGTGCCGTCTCAATTAAGAAAAAGTGTGTTGGTGCAATACTACAATGACAATGGTCATATGGGAGTAGAGAAAACGTTTCATGCAATCAAACATAAATATTTCTGGCCCTGCTTGCTAAAAGATATAAACGATTTTGTAAGCAAATGTATTGCGTGTCAAACGAAGAATCTGAGGAAGCAGCAACCCCATATGCAGGAGTGTGATTTACCTCCGTTTCCTTTCGCAAAACTTGCCTTGGATATCTCTGGACCCTACCCAAAGACTCATTCAGGTAACCAATATATAGTTACATTTATAGATATGTACAATGGTTGGCCTGAGGCTTTTGCTGTTCCTAACAAAAAGGCAGAAACAGTGGTGCATCTCCTAGTAGATTAAATTTTTCCCAGATTTGGAGCACCACTTCAGCTTTTAACGGATAATGGACCGGAAAATGACAATAGAATCATGAAAAAGATGTTAGAGGAGCTCAATGTGCATTACGTAACTACTTCGTTTTATCACCCACAGAGCAATGGTAAGGTTGAAAGATTTCATAGAACAATGCATGATATTCTAGCTAAGAAAATTTGTCACAACGAACAGTCATGGGACGTTTACATAAATCAAATGTTGGCAGCTGTCCGGTTCCATGTAAGTGAGACGACAAAATTCTCTCCATATTACTTGCTCTATAACAGGGACGTTATTCTGCCATTGGATAATATATTGAGGCCTCGTCGCATATATTATGGCGAGGAACATCATGAGATCGCCCTGCAGGAGATGCATCGCACTTTCACTTTAGTTAGAAATAATATTAGGAAAGCAAAAAAAAAAACAACAAAAAACAAAATGGCTTCCGAAGAAATAGATCCACGACCTCACAAATATTAACCATCCGCAGAATCCTTGAAGGTGTACGGGCAAAGAACCTACAAGCAACATTAATATTTGTCGACTTTACCAAGGCTTTCGACTCCATTCACAGAGGAAAAATGGAACA
The DNA here is from genome assembly GCA_963585895.1 of Sepioteuthis lessoniana. NCBI lineage: Eukaryota > Metazoa > Mollusca > Cephalopoda > Myopsida > Loliginidae > Sepioteuthis > Sepioteuthis lessoniana. The sequence goes on from OY757921.1 coordinate 56,013,718, forward strand.
AATCCTACTAGCGTACGGCATACCTAAAGAAACCGTAGCGGCAATAACGATTCTCTATAGAAACACTAAAGTAAAAGTACGATCACCGGATGGAGACACAGAATACTTCGACATTGTAGCAGGAGTACTTCAAGGGGACACGCTGGCTCCGTACCTCTTTATCATTTCTCTAGACTACGTACTTAGAACATCGATTGACAAAATCAAAGAGAATGGCTTCGAACTGACGAAGAAAAGAAGCAGAAGATACCCCGCAACAACAATTACCGACGCCGACTACACCGATGACATAGCGATACTGGCAAATACACCTGACCAAGCCGAAACACTTCTGCATAGTTTGGAACGAGCAGCAGCAAGCATAGGCCTCCATGTTAATGCACACAAAACGGAATATATGTGCTATAACCAAACGGGGGACATCTCCACTCTAGAAGGAACCCCTCTTAAACTAGTAGACAAATTCACGTACCTAGGAAGCAGCGTCGAATCAACCGAAAAGGACATCGAAACGAGGTTAACGAAAGCATGGACAGCTATCAATAGGCTATCGACTATATGGAAATCAGACTTAACCGATAAAATGAAACGCAGTTTCTTCCAGGCAGCGGTCACATCGATACTGCTATATGGATGCACTACATGGACGCTAACAAAACGGCTGGAGAAGAAACTAGATGGCAATTACACAAGAATGCTGCGTGCAATCCTGAACAAGTCCTGGCAGCAACACCCCACAAGACACCAACTGTACGGCCACCTGCCCCCTATCACGAAAACTATTCAAGTTAGACGAACCAGACATGCAGGACATTGCTGGAGAAGCAGAGATGAACTCATAAGAGATGTACTCTTATGGATCCCCACACATGGACGCGCAAAAGCAGGACGACCAGCACGAACGTACATTCAGCAACTATGTGAGGATACAGGTTGTTGTCCTGAAGACCTACCTAGGGCGATGAACGATAGGGAGGAGTGGCGAGAGAGGGTCAGGGATATCCGTGCTGCCAGCGCGATATGATGATGATAATGAAGGAAAAAGGCAATAGATGGGTCCCGGAGTAAGACTAAGGACGTCAAATTTGAGGTTGGTGATTTAGTGTATTATAAGAACCACCACAAGAGGGGGAAATTGGACATGCGCTGGCGGCCGTATTATGTGGTGATTGAGAATACTGGTCCTGTCACTTACAGAATTAGAGATCAATTGACGGGTTCGGTCACGAAAGCGCATGCCGAACACCTTCGGGGGGCGGCCATCGAGGAATGGGAAATTCCCACTACGGACAGGCCGCTACGGAAGATCGCGTTGGCTGCTCCGATGGATTCCAGCGATTCTGACACTGATTCCGAGACGGAAAAAGCCGACTTTCCAGAGCGCAAGTGTCGACATCGGCGAGAAAACTCAGACGACAAGTCTGACGTACCATTGATGGAGCGCCGTATCGTAACACGACACAGAACAGTGGATAAAAGCGTTTCGACCTGTGATATAGAGAGCGTCACTGGCTTCTCGCCCACTTCCAAGGACGAACCTCCTGAGGATGTAGAGTCAGAGTCTACCCGTGGAGAGAGGGTCGTAAATGGATCACTTGGAAATGAGGTAAATGATCACTTCCAGGTTGGACAAGCGTCCGCTGGGTCGAGGAAAGATGACGCACTTACAGGTCGCATAGGCGAGTGTACTGTTGGAAAGTGCGTGGCTAATGTTAGTGTCAACGACCGGAAAACTAGAAAGGAGCAATTGAAAAGTTTAGTTGACTTGATTGCTGTAGGAGGAGAAGATTAATAAAGGGGAAACTGGGGAGGAGGATGGTGAGTGAAACGTCGGGTGCTGGGGACGGAAGACTTAGAGTAGTTTCCTGGACTTGGATTGGGGTAAGAGTTACAGCTCGAGTAAAAATAAATAGATAATTAAGTAAATAAGTAAAATAAAGTAAAATAAAACCCTAGAGTAAATTCTGCTTTAGAAATGAACTGTGTTTTACCATACATCACTTCGATAGAGGTTGATCATTGTCATATTAACGGGTGTGTCTCTTTCGTTCCAGAATGACGACCCTCGTTCCCTTTATCCTGTTATGTATTTCCGGGTCTATTTTAGGGTAAAATGGTTGGGCGGGGTGAAGAAGCTATAGGTAATATGACTGATCCTCCAGGCAGGTCGCTCACTCATCGTCAACAGAATGAAGCTGTAAACAATTTTTATTTCTTTCATTTCCTTTTCTTGGTCGGACTTGAATGACATACACTGCAGATGATGACAGTCATCTGTGCTCAAATATAGTATATTTCGAAATTGTGGAGTGACGTGTGTAACTTTGAACTCGAGCAGAGACACGCATGGTGTAGATCGAATGTCATTTACCCGATGTCAGTTTAAAAATTGGGGCGTGGTTACCGCCTACGACTGTAAGGTCGTGCATCGGGTATGGTCTACTGGAGTGAAAGAAAACGAACTCTTTAAGCATTACAGTCTTTTCTTCTTCAAAAAAAAAAAAAAAGACAAAACAAAGGTAACGGATCGTTGGAGATATTATAGGAAGGACATAACGAACACGAACAATCGTCTGGGTTTTCCAAAGAAAAAAAGAAAAGAGGGGGGGCGTGTTATTTTTATCTAATTTTTTTCAATTTTATTTTTTTGTTTTTTGTTTTTTTTGGGGGGGTATCATATGCTTTTGTTATTTTCTCTACTTTTTCAAGCCTATGTTGTACAATTGCTTCGTTTGTGTGGAGTGGGGAGAGAGGAGAGGGATTCACTTAAAATGTTCACGAGTGAACATTTTGAAAAATAAGATGGCGAGGAGTGTAAAATACAGCTTGGCTCACAATATGAGACAAGGTAAAAATTCTCACTGTGCCGTAAAAAAAAGTGAAGCACCCGAAGAGAGTGACCTATGAACTGCATGATAGTTATTTCCGCTCGATGACGATCACACAGGCCATTCCGAAGATAGCGGAAATGACTCATCCCGATCGCCAGATATCGGAAGAAATTGCAGAGGCGTGGAGGCGTGTCCATATCTCCGCGTGGGAGTTTGAAGGTAATATAAGGCCGACGAATTGAACAGAAGACAGTAAAAAAAAGGATCCCGCTGTTCACGAAACCTCTCTCGTCGTCACGCTGTGTGCGTTGTCTCGGCCATCGTCTCCTTACATCGAAGAGTTCAAGCCTCATCGACGAACGATCCTAATTCCTCTCCTGACTGCTCCTACTTCACACAAGCGTCCGCCGAGAAAATAGATATATATTGTTATATATACATTCCGTGTTGTCGTTTGTTTGACCAGAGAGCGGAACGTAACACTTCACTGTTATTGCTCTCAGATCAATTCAGGCCTAGAGTGGTAGCACCCGATAGGGTCCTATCTATGGATCAAATAGAACTGTTTGGCCATTCAACTGTGTGTAAACAAATGGCTGATGTTTAATTGATTTGTTTGTGAGAAATTGAAATATTTGGAACAATTTAACTTGGTGCAAACAAATTAGTAATAGTGAATAGAATTATTAGTGTTGATTAGCAATACTTGAAACTCTTTAACTTTGTGCCAAAATTGAATTGTTAGTTTTACATGGCGATGCTGGGAACTGTGCAAATAAAACTATTTATGTCAAAATGCAGTATTTGAAACCATTTAAGTGAGTGCAAACAAATGAGTAATACCTAATAGAACTGTTCCTGTTCGGATATTTGGGACCATTCAACTGTGTGCAACCAATAGTAATACTTGTGAGCCAGAGCTCATTTGTTTGTATCCAGTTAAATTTAATCTTTAAGAGAGTCAGAGTTAATTTGTAACTCTGACTCACTTAAAGATTAGATTTAACTGGATACAAACAAATGAGCTCTGGCTCGTTAAAAATGTTATCTACAAACTATGCATTTACAAAACATATATAATATATATAAAGAGGATTTGACCTTAAATAATCTACAATTGTTGATATTCTATAAAACCAAACAAGATAAAATAAATGATTAATAATAAATAGAATCATTCGTGTTAGAAATAGTTGAAACCATTTAACTGTGTTCAAAAGAATGAGCTCGTGATCGTTTTAAACTGTTATCTACAATATATATATATATATATATATATATATATATATATATATATATATATAAAGAGTATTTAGCATTAAATAATCTACAATGGTTAATATGCCATAAAATCTAACCAAACCAAACCAAACCTGATCGTTTTTGTTGTGGCAACAAACGACCACTTCTTAAAAAACTAGAAAAAGATAGTTCTAATTTATGTGCTGGAGGAGCCCATACAAAGATATGAGGTGTGCAACACACCAAAAATTAATAAAACAGAAGTTCAAGCAATCATAAAGTATCTACAAAAGAAAGATATGACACCTAAAGAAATCCATGAGAACATCGTACAGAAATTTTCAGAAGACTCCCTTTCCAATGCGACAGTGAAGAAGTTGGCTACGGAACTCAAAAACTTCAACCACTGATGAACAAGTTGATGCCATTGACTGTATGGTTTTGGATGACAGATGACTCACTGTCCAGTAGAGCTGACCAGAGACATTAGTTCTGGTTCGGTCCATACTCTTTTAACTGAAGTCTTGGGAATGAGTTAGCTGTCTTCAAGATGGGTCCCAAGATTGTCAGAGCACAAGCTGAAAAGGGTTGACATTTCCAGGACACTTCTGACTCGCTACCAGGATAACCCTAAGAATTTCCACCGCACATTTGTTACTGAAGATAAAACCTGAGTTCACCACTTCGAAACTGAATCAAAGATTTAAAGTAAATAGTGGAAACACTTTGGTTCTTCTCTTCCGAAGTAAGCAGTGTCTGTTGGTAAGGCGATGGCGTCTATTTCGGGGTTTCTGAAGGCGTAATCATGATAGAAAAAGGGGGAAAACTATTACTGGCCAGTATTCTGTATCAGAATTCAGAGAACTAAAGGACGCAATCAAGTCAAAACGTAGAAAAGAACAGGGGGCATATTTGCACTTGCTACAGGATAATGCACCCATTCACACTTCTTAGCTTGCAGTTGTTGAAGCAATCAACTGTAGCTTTGAACTGTGACTCCATTTTTCTTACTGCCTATACTTAGCTTCATCTGAATTCTAGTTTCCTAAATTCAAATTCCACTTGTGTAGTCGCCATTTTGGAAATAATGATGTAATCACATGTGCTGTGGAGAGTTTTTTTTTTGGTGGGGAACAGGATGCCACCTTCTCCCACGATGGGATTGCAGTGCATGAGCATAATTGGACCTCCACTTGTGTAGTCGCCATTTTGGAAATAATGATGTAATCACATGTGCTGTGGAGAGTTTTTTTTTTTTTGGTGGGGAACAGGATGCCACCTTCTCCCACGATGGGATTGCAGTGCATGAGCATAATTGGACCAAGTGTATTGATGTCAAGTGGGACTATATTGAACAATGGTTAAAAACAGTTTTGTTTATCCGACTTATAACTTTTTGAGCGACTCTGGTACAACACATACAGGCACGCACACACACACACACTTACACACATACACGCACACACAGACACACACACACACACACACACACATATATATATATATATATATATATATATATGAAAAATAAATGGAAAAGTGGATAATCCAAAACACTAACTATAGATTCAATTTATTTTTCACATTTTGATGGATTTTTTCCAAACCTACTTTCTCTCTCTCTCTCTCTCTCTCTCTCTCTATATATATATATATATATATATATATATATATATATATATATATATATATCCAGTCAGCATCCACAGACAGTGGGTATGGATTATTCTTTTATAGAATATATGAGGAATATCATATATGAGTGCTAGATGTATGGCTATTGTTAATTCCTTATTCCTTCGTAGGGATATAACAAAATTCACATTCAGAGCGTATATAGTGTAACCGGATGGAAACTCAAACCTGGTTATGTTGTCATTATAAATTTATTTCGGTGGAGAATATTACTATACTCTCCGTTTCGTCAGATGACTTTTTATATGCTTTTCTCGAAGTTGCAGAACAGCAAATATGGAGTTACAGTTCGTATTAAGGAAAAAATTTAAATTAAATTAAATTTAAATTCACAGGCGAGGGTAGAAGGGGTCAAAATATTAGATGTTAGATGCATCAAGAAACAGAAGACTACTGTCGAACGAAAGAAATGAGCTCGTGTTTAAATGTTGAGATAGAGGAAAATTCAAATTATCCTGACTGAGAGCCATTGAAACACGGATTCCTATATAATTGCAAGGACAATGATAAGGATTTATTAAAAATTAGTAACGATCAATTCAGTATCATCAGGGCGGGGAAATTTAAAGATAGATGATGATCTGATGAACGTCGGATATTAATCCAAAAATTAAGGCCTTTGATTCTGAAGTAGTTAATTCCCCTTGACCATTTTTAGGGTCAATTAAAGGCACGTGATTGCTACGATAAAAAGTTTTTTTTACCTTTATCTTATTTAATTATCTTGTTCCTTATTAAATTAAGAGGAATATCTAGGATCACAACAGCTGAGATAATTAACAGATATATTAGGAGAAAATGTAAAATATATATGGGGAGAGTCATTCGTTCTACAATCATAGATTGTTTAGAAAATCGCACCTGCTACGAGACCACCGACAAGTGCGTAAATTACGATGGGTTGACCTACAGAGAAACCCCACTCCTGTTTCTTGATGCTTCTAACACCTAATATTTTGACCCCCTCTACCCTCGCTTGTGAATTTAATTTTTTTTTTAAATACAAACTGTAATTCCACATTTGATGTTCTACAATTTCGAGAAAAGTATGTAAAAAGTCATCTGACGAGACGCCAAAATAAATTTATAATGACAACTTAACCATATTCGAGTTTCCATCCGATTACACTATATATATATATATATATATATATATATATATATATATATATATATATGAACGATTGAGAAGAGTTGGTATATCCTTAATAAATGATGCAACATCTTGATACAGAGATTCCAAATTTGGTATGCATACTTATTGGACGTAGCAAAAGATTTTTATGCTAAAATTGTTTAAATCGGAAGAAAATTATTTTTCTCTATACAACGCTTTTCTCTCTCTCTCTCTCTCTCTCTCTCTCTCTCTTTCTCTCTCTCTCTCTCTCTCTCTCTATCTATCTTTATATATAGAGAGAGACAGAGACAGAGAGACAGAGAGAAAACTAGCTAAGTTTTATTTAGAGTTTGAATTGCATTCTGTAAACCTGATCTTCCTTTTGCATTATCCCAGTAAACTTATATTCCTTTCCGCCTCACAGGGTTTGTATGGGGTAGAAAGAGGTAAAATTAAACTTTTTATAATGAAAACAGTCAATACATGAACGCTCACTTAAATGCTGATTACAAACATTGGATTAATAGAAAGAAAAGTGGTTATGTATAGCAAAATGGTTGCATATAACACACGCAAAACATCTTAATTAAAATTATAATATATATCAAGCAGCTGCTTGACTGTTTTAGCAAATTAACTACAACTGCCAAATAAATGCAGTTTGTAAGTTGATAAAATGCAAATATTATGTTCGTTTCCCTCAATATTCTTTCTTTTAGAATCAAAGTTTTCAAGTTTAAAACTAACATTAAATGAATTTAAAAAACGAATCTAACATGTATTCAAGCATATTTTCATTTTTATCTTTTGTGGCTAGCGTTAAAAAGACACAACAATACATTCATCAAAATAAATACTGCAATGTGAAGCGGATAAGGAAAAAATATATCTAGAATGCTCGAAAATTATTTTTCTTGGGACAGGTTTTACATAGGAAATAGATATAGAAATTAATAGGATTCATTAAAAAAAAAACAAGATCATATTGGCAACTTTAATTGAAACCAACCTAATTAACGTTGGTCTTGGAAACGTGTAAAAGATTCAATTAACGTATCCATCTCAGAACTACTATTCAGTGGAGTAATTGATTCTTAAAAGTGTTTTATTAAATGTGCGGTTATTGGGAACACAAAATCCAATTCTGTGCTAAATTTGGGCAATCTTTTCTGTATGAAGGCATTCAAAGATACGCAATTGATTTCATAATGTATTATATTTGGCTGCTTTCAGTAACAAGATTGAAAAACAATTAGATTAGATTCTTTGTGGCTTTTTGTCTGAATCCATTAACCAATGAGTCTTAATTTAATGTTTTATGATCCATAATCATTTGTTCTGCTAAAGAGTTATATCCATAGATTCTGAGTTAATTTCATTGAAGATTTATCTATGGATATTTTTTAACTAGTATCGATCACATAGCCATCATTTTTGGTATCATTTTAAGAAGACGTCTTCAATTTAAAAAGATATCTTATATGATTATATTTCTAAGTTTGTCACCAAATAACTTGTTCGTTAAAAATGCGTGTACGAAGAGAAAAATACTAAACTTTTAGCAATGAAATTCGCACACTTTATTTTATTGTGTTTTGTTATATCTATAGATAACTTCCAGTACGTTTTGGTTTTAGCAAAATGTTATTCCAAACTGTTTTCTTTGCTTTTTAATCAAATAATGATTAAGCATAACATCTGAAATATGTGTACCGGGTTTTACTACAGAATTATTGAACTTTGACCAAGAAAAATTATTTAATAAAAATCCACACCTAATTTCCATCTGGATTTCTGGAAAGTGTAGAAAACTCCATCACTGTCATCACTTTCAGGTCCACCTTGACTTGGTTTGCAGTACTTTTTAAGGTCCCATCTTTTGGTGAAATAGATCTTTTAAAATAATTAGTACTCAATAGTAATACTAGATATCATAGAACTTTGCAAACACTATTATTACCACTGCAGTCAAATATTTTTAGAAAACCATAACAATGGACCGTTCAAAATATAGTTATGATTTTAATCAAACCAAGAAAGCGCGAGTGTGTTTTTTTTTTTGTTTCTATTTTTATTTATTTTATAATCCGGGTTATATGCTAAATCCTAATAAACATACGGGAATATAGTTATACCTGACGGCATTCTAGCATAAATTACCTTCCTTAAAAAGATACTTTATAGAGGCGTGTGTTTAACTTTTTAGGAAATGGACACGATGAGCTGAGTTTAAATTCTGGACGAAGCCGTTTGTGTTTCACTTTACCAATAGAAAAGACATAAATCCACCTCTTATCTACCACCAGCTATGAGTACCAAGTTGTACAATTGGGCTCTTTAGTAAGCAACCGGTCTAGGAGAATTCAAAACAGCTTTACAACACTTAAAAATTGATCATGTATCATATCCTTTCCGTGGCGGAAAGGTTGGGTAAATATATACTAAGTTGCTTAAAATGCACATTTTCAATATATTGATATTTTTTATTTACCTCTACTCACAATAGCATAGATTTTGTCTTTAGCCTTGATATAAATCAAAATAACATTTTGTAAGTCAGAACATAAAAACCAGTGGTGCTTAACTTTTGAGAAGGCATAGGAATGTGCTCACTTGGACATGGCTTCATATTAAGTGAGATTATATATAACCGTTGCAAAAACATCAAATATGTATCAAGTTTTGATTAAAACGTGGATGTTCCTCAGCAGAAACTCTTCGAATTTTCAAAAATGGCCAGGAATTAACTGAAATTAATTCCCATTCTGAAAGCCCTTTCAGACGCAAAACATCGGAAAATGTTAAACTGGGGGATGCAGACAGCGAGTGACGGAGCATTTGATCGGAGAATTGTACAAAAGATTCGAGCCATTTTGAAGATTTCGTATTCTCAGTCTCCATATCTTGCGTAAGTTTTTTGGTAAATATCGGATCACCCAGGTCTTTCAACCTCCATACGGTCTCCAACTTTTTACATAATTTTTCTGACTTCACCAATAGCTAAAATCGCCAATGGAGAGCAAGACATTTCAGATCGTGGACGAAGTTTTAAAAAAGGCGGCGAAGTAGCTGATGACAAATCTCCAAAAATGATTTTTACCGACTTTTATAAAAAGTGAGGGGACACTGTTATGTCTTAGATTCCAAGTAATGCAGTGCTGGATTACTCATCAAAAGTAGAAATCTATATTACAGACGGTGCATATTTTAAAGGGTCTCCGTATCAAATTCTTTTAAGGATTCAACATTAAATTATTCTGCATTGAGAAGAAGGTACATGGGAACTACAGTAGAATACTGCATGCTGTCTTCAACAAATCCAGGACCCCACAAAACAGCATCTATATAACCACTTGCCTCCCATCTTACATCAATTCAAATAAGACAGCCAAGACAGACATTGCTGGAGAAGCAAGGTCGAACGCGTAAGCTGTGTTTTCTTATTGACTCCTGCACATGGGTACGCGCCAGTGTTGGCGGACTATCAAAGACTCTCTATGGACACAAGATGCTGCCTAGAAAATCTGCCTGGAGTGATGAATGATGGAGATGGATGTCGAGAGAGAATCAGAGAACTCTATGCTATCAGCTTGACTTCATAATGAATGATGATGATTAATAGCCCCACATTAAATTCTTTAAAGAGCCCCACATTCAATCATTTAAAGATCTCGATATTACTTTCTTTTTAAGTTTTCACATTAAATTCTTCTAAGGACACCACATTAAATTCTTTTTAGACTCCCCATATTAAATTCTTTTAAACTATCATTTCTGGTTCGGTAAATATTCTGCTCTTGCTTCTTTTATCATTTTTTTAAATTGGGTTTATTCTAACAATGCAATTAGTGATATTATTGCATCTATGTTAGACATCTACGATGAAAGCAATTTAATCATAGTCACTGCAAAAATATCGGATCTTGGTTGAATTGCATATCAACCTTCCTGGGTTATTTAATACCTAAGCCATTCTTGTCGAAGAACAGCAGCTCTTTCCTAAGGGGATAAGAGGGTTCATACCTTCCCTCAAGGGTATTAGTCCGAAAGTAAACGGAAAGCGCGACTGGAATTCAATCTCATTTACTACATTATCGCTGTCCTGCACTTTAGCCACTAAACCACAGGAACTTCTCCAATACGCACACATGAATAAATATCAAGAGAAAATGAGAAACACTGAACAATAGAAAGATGCATCAGGCTCTTAATTTGCTGGCTGTTTTGTTCTGTTTATTTATTTATTTATTTATCTATTTAAACCGGCATGCACGATCCGACACTTTTCAATAGATATTGGGTATTTTTTCCGATAATCAGATTTTTTCTGTTTTTCTGAATGCGACATGGCTCAACATTTTTGTTACAAATGCTGGGAGATTTCTCAAGTGATATCTAGTTCTTCCCATATTTTTCAGAAGTTTTTGAAATCCTATTATGTCACATGATGTAAATAACTATGACCTTTTATCATTGTTCATTAAACTTTGTTTATACGGCTACAGAGATTTTATAATCCAATATCTTCTCATTTCAATAGGTTTACATGTTAGTATATTTAATGAGTAGTACAGCCAGGGTGATGAACGTTGTTAAGCTTCTTTTAAAAGTGCAAAACAAAGAGAAAGAAGATAAGGAAAGAAGAGACAAAACTGATATATTTTCCTCTGCATGGCGTTGAAAAAAACATTATACCATTAATTTGAGTAATTTAATCTTGTCTGTTTAAGATATATCTTGTTTTATGAAGCCGTAATATTTTACAGTCAAATTTTTAAAAATTCGTCTTCTTGTTTTTAGTTTATTTACTGTCAATAAAAAACATAAAGTAAACATCTTGTAAGTGTACCAAGCCCATAATTTTTGCTCACAGTAGAATATATATATATATATATATATATATATATATATATATATGTGTGTGTGTGTGTGTGTGTGTGTGTGTGTTTAATCATGACAAATTTCTCGTGTAATTATTTCGTAAAATTTCTGAACCAAAAAATTATCCTAGAAATAACTTTATAGTGAAGTAGATGAGCAGATCCTTAGAGTAATTAATGTTAAAAATATAAACTTAATGAGTTTTATTAAGTCTTTTTATTAAACTTTTTAAACTTTTCATCTTTTGAACTTGACATTATTGTGTCAAATTTATAGCATACAGAAATGAGAGTCATTTAAAGTCACAACTCCAGAATGTTCTTTCAATAATAAGAAGTATCTTAGAAAAGAGATTTTTCATGATGGTATAGTGTGATAATGTAATGCAAGAAATCTATAGCAGCGTTACATATAAAAAATGCTATAGAATTTTGATAAGTTCAACTAAAGAATTTTAGCATGGAATCGAGTGACGTACATCAAAGATAGGAATCTACAGATTTCCCAGTCAAATTAACCTGCAAAGAATTTACGCTTGAATTCAGATAACGGTTTAAAATAAGGAAAAATGCAGACGATACCCCAAAAGTCAGTTGAATAGCAAAACCGAAAATGTTATGAACCATGACTGGATTCCAGGCCAAAAATTGTGAAAGGCAACATAAAGCTAATTCGTTAATATACGCACATAAACACGTAAACTGTGCCTACATAAGAGATCACAAACAGATGCGTCTCCACTATTGAACTCAAACTAAAGATAAGATTAACACGCACACGCACATGCACACATTTTTATGCAGTATTCTTAAAACTGGCCACATCTAAGGATTGTAATTTTCCCCGGGAAAGGTTACATGAAACTAGTAGTAACGCGTCAGCTAAGGACGAGTAAGTGAACCTCGTTTACTTTAAGTTTTATCCCTGTTCTGTCAGCCGTTATTGAGTACTTCCTTTTAATTTTTTTAAAATACAAATAAAAAAAAACTTGTTTGTTTTAATATTGTTTCGTTTCTACGTAAAAATAATTCAAGAATACTGAATGACAACACGGACTCCGGTGCTAGGAATTTAATAAGGGTTTATTTAAAGTAGGATAGAGAAATGCTTCCACCCCAAAACAGTCACTTAGCTCAAGTCTTGTTACGACCAAATCATGTCAATGTGTCTTCATCGCATCTGTCATGGCTGTCATCCTTTTCTGACGTTGTCCCCAGAAAAAGTAACTGTCAAGGAAAGTGTTCCCTCACAATTCGAAGGGGAGTAACTTTAAATTTGTGTTTGTTTGGCTGCCCCTAACATATGCATGTATATATATATATATATATATATATATATATATATATAATTATCTACTACCTAAAAAGCAGTTGATCTTTCATATGCCTTATAGACATTTTTATTCCAATCGACTATGAGTTCCGCAAAACATCTAAAGTTCTGGATTCAGTTGCGAGAATATTCACATCCGATCATTAAAGCAAGTTGCGTAGTAAAAGTTTCGTAAAATGAACTTATTGGTCTAATACATCCGATAGGTATTCAATTTGATTGAGTTGTTTGATTGGTAAATTTTTACCAAAAGCAACACTAATCGTAGGAAACTGTAGCCATGAAGGTGTGTACATGCTCTTCAGTGATGTGCCTTCCACATAAATGGTAGGACACAGTACTTCTTAATATTTCCCAATATAAACTAGCTGAAACCATTGCACTCCCAACACCGGCTTATATATATATATATATATATATATATATATATATATATATATATATATATATATATATATATATATATATATCAACAATTTGATTTGGAGGCGTGGAAGATATTCAAATAAATACGAGCGTGCTACTCATATCAAAGGAGGGTTTTCAAATGTTCTTCAACAAATTAAAATTAATGCCAATTACACTGTTTTGAGGAAAATCAATATTTCATTCAAATGCAACTTCCGTCTCCATACTTTTATATATATATATATATATATATATATATATATATATATATATATATATATATATATATATATATAACAACATATATAGTTATTTAATAAGGTTGATGTAGATTTGGCACTATGCCAGATGCATGGGGCACCTAGAGGGGATCGAACTAACCATTTAGCACAAAATAATTTTGCAAAATCATCTTGCTAATCTTTACATCCCGACAGTCGCTTTTAGCAACAACTGTCTTAGCAAATCATGGAGCGTCAGAGAAAGAAGAAATCTCAATCACAAAACAACTTCAACACATTGAATCATTCATATATACTTCTCCATAAACTGTGCAAATCATTCCTTTTTTGTATTTGAGTCAAATATTTACCTTTCCTAAAATAAAAAAAACATCACAGTATGCAAATATCCACCTTTAATGACTGGACGAATTTTTTAAAAAATAGCATTCTTCCAATTTAAAAAAGCTCGCCTATACAACAGTTGTCACTGTATGATCAAAATTGATCTTTACGAATAAAAGAAACTAAAGCTCTAATCTCTTACTGCTACTTCATGATAAAATGCAAAAAAATATATGGATTTAACCAACCCATTCGCCACGAGCGTTATATTACACCAGATGAATTTTTAAGAGGAGTACAACTGTTTTTTTTCTCCTAGACCAGTTGCACAATTAAGGCAGAAGGGCTCAGTCTGCCCTACTTGGTACCCATAGCTGGCAAGAGAATAGTTGGATTCATATTTTTCCGGGGGTATTAGCGTAATATGAATGTAAACAGCATCGTTCGGGTATTTGAACTCGGTTCACCATGTCCATTTCCTACGCCACAAGCGTCTCCAAAACCACAGTGTATGTACATGTGTATATTTATGTATATGTTTCTACGCATTAACGTACTTTGAAGGCGATAAGAATCTTGCTTACACTGTTTTATCTTTTTTTCTCTTTCTTTTTGTTGTTTTTTCAATAAATCCGTAGCCTCATGGGAAAAAAGATTATTTAGTTTACTCAAAAATACTTATTTTTCAACATATTCTGCTTCCTTATCAACAGCCTTAACTTTTTCCATTACAAACATACGTCGAACATTTTACAATTAAAATATTAGATCAAAATTTAGCTTAAAAACGTGTCTGGCTACGGACATTGATCCATCGTCATATTTTACTCCCCCCCCTCTCTCTCTCTCTCTCTCTCTCTCATACTTAATCTTTGCTCTTCAATATATTAGTCTCAGTCAATGCAGTCCTGTAACCGATCCTTTGAAAGATGAAGCGGGATTTAAGTCAACAGTGAAAACACTGATTTTTTTTATTTACTTTCTTATTTGCAACACTTTATCCTCCAAATACTTAAATGTGTTTCCAATTCACAGAAACTCATCGATATTTTTGCCAAGTCAGCAACTTCAACCATATTTTAGACGAAATATTTTTATTCTTTAAGAGCAAAGTGTATACTCCATACCAAAATTATTTCCATCAGGTAGGTGTCATTAAATTATGAAAATTAGATTCATTTTCAGGTTGTTTTCTCCGAGTAATGTAATTCAGATGATGAAGATGTTCTGCAAAGATATTTAGAGTATTCTACTTCTTGGTAACATCTTTTCTTAAACTTTCATAGCTCTTTCATTATATCTAGTGGCATATGCAACCGTATGGCAGAATTATTATTATTATTATTATTATTATTATTATTATTATTATTATTATTAATACTCCCTGAGAGTTTTTTTACATCAGCTAACGTTAATGGTCTTTCACTGGAGTTTGAGTGACAGAAAGTCTCTTCAAATTTCCAGGACTCTTCTCAGTATTGTGTTGTGGTATGCTATAAGAGAGAGAGAGTGAAGGGGAGGTCAATACCTTTACCCCTTTATTTGAATCAACAGACATTAAGACTGACCGTTAAAATGGTAGGGGAAAGAAGGTCAAGCTACCTGCACTCTATGACCTGTAGTTTGTTGAACGAAAGAAGTCTAGGTCAAATGAGTCGCGTTACCTGACGAGGTGGTGGAAGAAGAAAATCGAATGATTCGCCCACAGGCTCTTCGCGCCAAAAAGACTATCATCCGTTAGAGAAATTTGAAGAAGAAATTTTAGTTTGGGGTAAAGCCAGCGTCAGAGGCAGATCGCTGAGGTCAACCAGCTCCGGGAAGGTCACTCACCCATAAAAAGGTGAGAAAGAAATCTGAAAGATTGAAAACAGATAAGTACAACTCAAACCGTTTTCCTTCCACAATTCTTAAATATTGGAAAGTTATATGTATTAAATGCAAAAAAAAAAAAAAAGAGAGAGACTAAAGGTTCTGTTTCACCAGTAATTAAATTTGTTGTGTGAACACTACTACAAGCATCAATCCGGCGACTTAGACACCTTTACTCAAGTAAGAGAAAAAGAAAGAAAGAAAAAAGAGAAAGAAGAAAAAAGGACTGTTAAGAGACATTTTTGTTTGATATTTTCCTGTTGGCTTAACATTTTGTTATATTTTAAAAAGAAAAGAGAAGAGAAAAAAAAATGGTTTCTTAAATCTCATCCTTATTTGTTTGGTCGTCGCATATCAAAATTTTGTTCTATTTTAAATGCACCCTCGTGTTGAAATCTTTTGGTTGTGTTATTTTCTCTGTCGATTTGACTTCTTTTGCATGTATCTTGTCCTAGCCTCATGTAAAGTGCCAAACTGCCCACGACGCTACATGCGCATAAAATGGGCTCTCGTCCTGGGATAATTATTCATGCAATGTCACAGTATTCTGACCGATCTCAATAATGCAGTAGTTTGGATGGTCTCCACTCCTCCTTTTATTTCCAAATCATCCTGTCCCTTTGGTGACTGTACCAAAAGCACCAATTACGATTCATGTACCACAGTTTTTTCAATTCCTTAGCAAAGTCTATGTACTTCATCTTCTTTTCGCTTTCTTTCAATTTTACTCTGTCGTCAATCGGGACAGTAAAGTCCACCATTTTGCAAGTTCTCTTATTTTCGTTGATTATTATAAGGTCCGGTCGTCTGGCCGAGATTAGGTGATCCGTTTGTATGTGAAAATCCCAGAGGAGTATGTGGGTGTCATTCTTCAAGACTGATATTGTGTTGTGCACATACCATTTGTTCGTATGGTCAAATTTCATTTTCTTGCACATCTCCCAGTGGATCACTTTGCCCACTCTGTCATGTCTAGTCTTAGTGCTAATTTGCTGCATTCTCTTATTCTGTGCTTGATCGTTTCGTCCTTACCACCACAAAACCTACATTTGCGATTTTGTTGCGTCTTATCTGTTCTCGCTTTGATATGATCGGTCCTTATGGCGTTGTTTTGTGCTGCTATTATAAGAAATTCAGTTTCCTTTTTAAGGTTTCCTTTTCTAAGCCAAGTCCATGTTTTCTCGTGTGATAACGTCCATAGAGTTGTTTTTCTTCTCATTTTTGTTTTCTGGACATTGTCATTCTGTTGGTTCTCGCGTTGTCAGTATTGTTTCTGGTAGCTGAAATCAGTCTTACTCTGCGATTTTCTATGATGTCTTCAAGTTGTTGTATTGATGCGTCAACGCTGTTTTCAATGCTACCTAGACATCTTCCTCTTTCTTTTCTTGACACATATAGTCTGTCAACGTCATCTCTGGGATGTAATGCCTTATGTATGGTCATTAGTTTTCTTGTTCATTTAAGTTCTTCCATGGTCTACTTCAAGAATCGTCCCGAATTTCTTACAGAGGAAAAGCTCAGTTATTTATTCCTTTGATAAGATTTCTGTTATATAGTTTTGTCTCGAGTAGCTTTCTGGTTCTCCTAAGATACTCTTTCTTAATTTTTTCTTTCATCTCCACTTTTTGAGAGTGCCAGCTTCCAATATTCCCAAGTATTTGTAGGTTTCCTTTTCTCTGAGCGTTCTAATTTTTCTTGGTTTGGTAGTTCTATTCCGTCAGTCAGATGTCGTTTGCTGCTTTTCATTACTAGTATGGCACATATTTCTCAATGCATGAATTAGAGTTTCCAATTCTTTTTCATATTTTGCAAACAGTTTGATGTCGTCCATATACATTAGGTGATTTATCTGTTCCTACGATTTACTAAGTTTGTATCCGGCCGAGCATTTTCTGAGTATGTGGTTAAGTGGCATCATCGCAATTATAAATAGTAATGGTAATAGTGCATATCCTTGGAATATACATCTTTGGATCTTTGCTTCAGCTAAGGTTCTTCCTCCTGCTGTCAATTCTACTCGCGTGGTTTTCATGGTTTTGTCGATAAAGTTTATGACTTCATCTGATATTTTGTACATTTTGAGGCAGTTTATTATCCAGCTTTGCAGAAGTATACCATATGCCTTTTTGTAGTCAATCCAGGTCATAGTTAGATTTTTCCGTCTTGTCTGGCTTTCATTAAGGATGTGCTGATCAATGTAGAGTAGCTCTCCTATGCCTCTGGATCTGTTCCTCAGAGAACAATCCGCGGCTTGTCTGCAAGTAATAAATCTTTTCCCTTATTTATGTCGTTAGTATTTTTCCACATCATAGGTAGGCATGTATTGGTTGGGGCGGTTCTTTTTGGATCAATGAGTTTTTTCCTTTGGTCATCCATTCGGATACGTGTATTTCTTGGAGACATCTGTTCATTTCGAGTGCTAGTCTGTCGTGAATGGTGGTGAATTTCTTGAACCAGAATCCATGTATTCCATCATGGTCTGGCGCTTTCCTATTTGATATTTTTAGAGTTGTTCTGAGTAAATCAAAGTGTATTTCCACTTCGGGTTCTTCTTCAAGTCCTTCTAGATCTTTTGCCATGTTGCATTCGGCTTTTTTATTATATTCTCTTGGTTTCCATATTTTACTCCAAAATTGTTCGGTTTCTTTTGCATCCGGTTGTCGATATGTTTTCGTGTCATCTGCCTCAATTAGTAGAATTTTTTTCGTTGTTTTGAAATGTCCTGTTTTGTCTGTATTGTTTTACCCTTTGTCGATATATGTTTAATCTTCCTTCTTTCGCCAGTACTTTCTGGTTTATTTTTTCAAGTTGTATTGTTATTTTTTGTTGCTTTTTTCCTTTTTGTTTCAACATGTTCTATCGTTTTTCCTTTGTCTTATCATTTTGGCCTGTTTTCGTAGATTTCCTATCTGCATTTCCAGTCGAATTTCCCATCCAGGTTTTCATTCTTCATAACTGCTCTTTAAGGGAACCCTGATTTTCTCACAAACTAATTTCTCTCCTGCATAAATTAGTTTATTTAATTCGGTTATGTTTTTTTGTTGATGTATATGTTTGTACTTGATTTATTTTTGTTTGCGTCTTGACTATTCTCCATTCTATGTTTCTTAGTGATGTTAAGGTAGTCTTTTTTCCATTCATAATTTTCTTTAAATTTTCTAGATTTATTTTTTTGTACATGTATCAGTGTTTGCTCTGTGTTATTTGGGTGTGTGGTGTTTCTATTTTCCGGAGTTAGCGGTTCATTTCGGTTAGACACTTCTTATTTGACAAAACTTGATATGTCTAATACTGAATTAGTGTCCTGTTCATTATTTGTTTCTTTATTATTGTCCTAACTTGATCCACAAGTCTTTTTGTCTGCAAACTTGCGCATTCTTGCAAGATCTCTATCATTCTTTTTCTATATCCTCGTAGTGTAGGGTTGCCCCTAAGATAGCAGTGCAGTGCATGTTGGTTGTCTTCCCCAGTCCATGTTTTGTGTTTACGTCTCCGATTTGTTTGGTTTCTTGGATCGTCATTCGTGTACCTGAAAAAGAACAGCCAACATTCGTAGGATGACGTTCAAGGTCTCCCATGCTGGCTACCGATCATGACACCCAGGCCTGTTGCCTGAGTTCCATGTTGCGTTATATTTTGATTCAACATTTTAATCATGGGCGGTATATATACCAGACCTAGGGGTTGTTTAAAATCTGTACACTTGATACAGACGTGACCTAGTTTTCTTAAAAAAGAGAATTCTTAAGCGGGTCATACAAAGAAAAACAAAACAAAAAACAAACGTAATGGTTAGATTAACCTTATCAGTTGTCACCTCACTTGTAGATGAGTAGCAGTAGTTTTCTGACTGAACTGTTTGACCATGGCCGTTGCCTGGTGGGGATCATCCGCCCAGCATCTGATGAAGTACGCTCACCAGCGTTAGCTGATAGTTTTCTGCGGGAGTTTGAGTGACAGCAAGTTTCCTCAAGTATCCAGGACACTTCTCGGTATTCTGGCCGATCTTAATAATGCTGCATTCTGGATGGTCTACACTTGTCCTCTTATTTACAAGTCTTCGAGACTTTCCACCAATTCTTTAGGAATTGTTCCGAACGCATCAGTATTAGTATCCCCGTCACCTTCATGTTCGATACTTTTTTTTTTCTAGAAAAGTCTTAATACTTATCTTCTCTGGTCATTTTCTTTTAATTTTACTTTGTGATTTGCCGGGACGGCAAAGTCTACTATTCGCTGGGTTCTCTTTTTTGTTGTTGTTATGGACTATTACTAGGTCTGGTTCTCTGGTTGAAATAAGGTGATCTGTCTATTTCTCAAAATCCCAGTGAAGTTTGTGTGTCCCACTCCCAAAGGTATTCTGATTTGTTCATATATCACTTGTTCGTATGACCAAATTTCAATTTCTTGCATAATTCCCAGTAGTTCACCTTTCCCACGCAGTCGTGTCCAGTCTATAATCTTTTTGAGGTAATTTGCTGACTCACTTATTACGTGATTGACCGCTTCGTCTCTATCGGCACATAATCTACTTTTATTATTTTGGTACGTTTTATCCCTTTTTGATTTAACATAGTTGGTCCTTATGGTGTTGTTTTGTGTTACTATAAGAAGAGATTTAGTTTCCCTTTCTTAGCTATGTCCGAGTCTTCTCACGTGAGATTTCGCTTGTTTGTCGCTTGAAATATCCATACATTTGCTTTTCTTCCCATTTTTGTTTTCTAGTTATTGCTGTTATGTTGAACCTTGTGTTATTTCTAGCTGCTGTAATTAGTCTTTCTTTACTCAGCAGATTCTGATTTGTACATATACTATTTGTTAGTATGGTCAAATTTCAATTTCTTGTACAATTCTTAGTGGATCACTTTCTAGACTTATGCACTTTTTGCATAAGTTTGATGCATTCGCTTATTATGTAATTAATCGTTTCGTTTCTATCAACTCATTACCTACATTTCTATTTCTTTGCATCTTACCTATTTTTGTTTTAACGTAGTTGGTCTTCAAGGCGTTGTTTTCTTTCTTCAAGTATCCCTTCCTTATCCATGTCCAGGTTTCCTCATGAGAGATTTCGTCAGTTTTTCATTTGAAATAGTTATTGTTGTCCTGTTGATTATTATGTTATCAGAGCTGTTAGTTTTTGTTTGTTTGTTTGTTTGTTTTGTTTTATTTTTTTGCTCTTTTTAATGTGCTCTTCGACTATTCGTTTTGTTGCGTCCATGCTATCTGCAATTGTGGCGAGTCCTCTTCCTCCTTATTTTCTTGACACATATAGTCTGTCTATGTCTCTCGCTTGTGCATTGTGATCAGTTTTCTTATCATCTGGTCGATTTGTCGAAATTCTTCCCTAGGCCATTTTAAGAATGGTACCGAGTATCTTACCGAGATGGACAGTCTAGGTCTTTATCTTTTTGATTAGATTCTTGCTGCAGAACATGACTGCGTGAAGTTTTCACGTTCATCTGAAATAGTATTTACTTATTTTTCCTTCATACCCGATTGTTCGATATTCCCAAATCTTTTCTTGCGATTTAATAATCCCCGTGCATTTTCTTAGGATATGATTGAATGGCACCATCGTTATTACAAATAGTAATGGCCAAAGCACATCTCCCTTAAAGATGCCTCTTTGGATTTTCACCTCAGCTGAAGTTTTTCCACCTGCTGTCAATTCAACTTTTCATTCTTTCATAGCATCCAGTTTTGTTTTTTTTCGGTCCTTACAATTCTTCCCCGGGTCTTTACCCAAGACCAAGGGTGTGGGGAGATAGTGAATATATATTCCATGTATTTATATTTCTATGCCTCTTTTGGGTGATATCTTTCAGTCACATTGATAGTACCCTCGTAAAGAGATTAGCAGATCTGCAAAGTGCAATTTGTTTTATTTCATATAGAGTGAGACAGCTAGTGTTCTTGTTAATGTGTTTTTCTATCCTTTTCTTTATCATGCCCTAGGCTCTGTGTTAGTTTTAAAGAGCTAAATTTTCTCAATTTCTTTTTTCAGTTCTTTGTAGTTACTAATTTTATTATATTCTTTGACTAATAAGTTATTATCTGTTGCTCCTGTGTACCGTTACGGTACCAAAGATTATTCATGTACTATAATGATACCAACGAAACAGTATGTATCATAACGACACTGTCTAGACATTCTTACCTCTAGGACCCCGCTGTAACTCTGAAGTGGTAAAAGTTAACGAACGCAAGAAATTCTGCTTAACTATCCAAATGTTTATTTACTACTACAACTTGTAGGTAACCGCCGGAAGAAAGAAAGAGAATATAAAAATTGAGATGATCGCGTTAGCTAGGCAAAGAGAACCAATATATTCTGGTGAGAAAAAGAGAGCAGACACAGACCTTGAATTTTTCCCTAGTTTTCAGTTGTATTTTTAACATGCTTTTCCGTTGGGTCGTGTCTAGTCTAAGGCTCCCTTTGGAGTGCACCCCAAAATTGGGACTCGTAAACTTTCGTCTCCTTACATCTTCGTGACTGGTGTTCAACTGTATGTCTTTACCTCATCACGTCTTGCCGACAACTGCCTAAATAACACGTGTCGTCCCCTCACGTCGACACCAAACGAGATGAACATTCGCTTCCGCCGATTCAACAGATCTTGGGACCTCCAGTTTTCTTTAATCATCCTCAACTAACGCAAACCCGTGACCGGCTGACCCACAATTGTATTATCCTAAGTTACTCACGGGTCAACTACCTGCTCCCATGTTTGCCTTTTTTCCTCCATATTTTTCTTCTCTTTATCCTACCTTAGAAATTAGCCTTTCGTTTACTTACCATATCACGTTTCACCGGCTGTATCTTTTACTTTCTTTAACAGCAATATCTGGTATATTTCACTTTATTTTTCTATCAGTTTTCATAGCTAAGTCCCAGAGAATAGTAACTCCTTTTGCTTCTTTTATAGGTTCTGGTTAGTGTTCATTTTATCTTTTACAATCCAATATTCCATTGTATTTATATACTTTCCAATGAATCTAATTTCATATATTTCTTTTATTCTATTGTTGTTAAAATTGGGCAACCAACCGGACACTAATTGGTCGACTAATTCAGTTCTTTGTTAGCATAATCTACATATTGGTTTTGATCCATTTTTTTATAATGTTAGCCTGATAGTTTCTTCTTGGTTGGCTCTGATCCATAGTTGCTCTTATAAACCCTTTTTGATCCGTCTTCACTTCAGTATTTTGCCGTCATCCATTTGTCTTTACTATATTTATATTAACATTGCTAATTCTTTGCGCGTATCGTCTATGTACTTTTTATTGGTTTTCAGGAGGTTTTAATTGATTTTTTATGCGTTTTTGCTTCTTTCTTTATGTTTTTTGCAGCCTCAATTGCTTTAACTTTCACATTTATTTCTTTCGTTGTGAGGTCAAGTTGATTAGCAAATTTATTACTTTATTTTCTAATTGAATATTTTTCTTTTGCTTGTTTACTAACTGTAGCATCCAATCTGTTGTTATGTCGAAGTATTTCTTTAATCCCATAGTGATTGTTTTGTAGCTCAATTCTAGTTGAATCTATCCTCTTCCCTGCTCTTGGGTGATACATTCTGTGGCAGGTTATTCGTTTCCTAACTTTAGTATCCATCATTTTTTTCTCTGCTACATCCAGTTTATTATATATCTCTACTGGTATTATTATATTATTATATAATTGCTATAACATTTTTAGCTTAAATTTCTGCTTTTAATATTATTCCTATTCTCCTATAGCATTCTTTCCTTAATTTTTCCATAGTATGATTGATATCATTCACTTAATTAATTTCTAAATATTTATAGGCTCTGTTGTATTCTAACATTGTAATTTCCGTGTTTATATCTAGAGTGATATTTTTAGATTTTACACGCGAACCTTTCTTAAATGTGACTTTCGTGCATTTTTTTTTTTTTGACCAAACTGCATTCTGATGTTGCCATTAATCTTTTCATAGTGCTTCGAAATCGTTTTCATTTTTTACATATAACTTTAAATGGTACATACAGAATTCGAGGTATATTTTTAGTTGTAGTTTTATATCCATTGGCGATGTTTTTAAGTTCTACGGAAAGAGGTGTCAGAGCTGTATAAAGAAAAAGAGAAAGTAAATCTCCTAGGAAGATTACATTGATAATATTCGGATTATTACTTTTGGGTACGTTTTTTCATGAATTAATCTGAGATTTGTATGCTAACGTTCTATATTGTATTTTAGGAATGTTGTTATAACTGAGGATATCTTTAAAATGTTTATAACTTTTATAATCCATAGAGTACGCTATCAAAAGTATTTTTGTAGTCAATCCAAGCTATACTTGGTTTTTTTCCGTTTGGATCGACAATTCTCCAAAGTCATTTGTTTATAAAGAACTGATTGTTGCAGTCATATGATTCTTTTTGCACCCCTTTTGTTCTAAAGGGAAGATGTCCCTACATTCTATGAATTTGACTATTCTCTCCTTTAGAATCGATGTTATCATCTTATATTTTATGAAAAGGCATGTAATTGTTTGGTAGTTTTTTGCGTTTGTTGTTTTTTTTTTGTTTTTTTGTTTTTTAAGTATGTATGTTACTCCTTTTGTTAGTGAATCAGGCAATTTTTCGGGTTCTTTAATGATTTCTGAAATAATTTTCATCATTAGTTGATTCGAGGAGGATAGGTGGTCGAGTCAAAAGTTTGTTATTTTATTTATTCTTGGTGACTTCCATTTTTGTGTGCGTTTAAATTTATTTATAATCTCTTCTATTGTAATACCTTAGTACATTTGTTGCTCATTGTTTTTATTCGTGTCTTTTATATTTTCAATCTACGTTGCTTTTTCATTATATAATTTCTTATAGCACCATATATACTCCAAAATTATTTTATTTCGTCTATCGCAGATACATTTATTGTCTTTTTTGATTTCTTGAAAGAATTTTTTTGGTTTCCTTTGAAATATTTTGTTGTACCTAAAGAATCTTGTTCATTGTCAGTCAGGGGCTAAGGAAATCTCATCTCAATTAATCTCAATCACATCTCTGATTAATTGTTATTTATTGTTAATTACTTAACATAGGCTGGTCTAGTGGGCAGAGTGTTCGCCAATGGTCCGGGACACCTGGACCTGGACATCCCAGATCGCGTCATACCAAAGACTTTAAAAATGGTACTTGATACCTCCTTGCTTAACACTCAGCAATATAAGGTACGTATCAAGATTGTCATGATTGGCAGGTGCTCTCTTGGGAGATTTGATCATCATCCTGCGAATGTGGGCTGCTTTCTTTTCAAGTACATGAATGACGACGTAAGAAACCACAACCATCAGAGTTCTAAATGCAAAACATGGACTAGGGAAGACAAATAAGCTTGTACTACACTGCTATTTTAGGAGCAATCCTTCTGAAAGAGGATACAGGAAAAGAATAATAAAGATCTGGCAAGAATGTGCGAATTTTCAGACGACTAGTCAGAGACTTGCTGATCAAGTTAGAACAATAAAGAAAGGTTGGTTTTCTCACCTTGAAATTTTTAGAAATACACCAGAAAATAAATGATCAACAAGGTAGTAATAATACATTACCTGGCACATTAAATATTAACAAACACAACTCATCCGAAGTGAACCACCAACTTCGAAAAAAGGAAATCAAAACCAACCAAACACTGCACAACAAAACGATCCAGAACAAACACTATCACAAGAACAAAAGTTAAATCTAGAAAATTTAAAGAGAATTTTGAACAGTGAAAAGACCACTTTACCATCATCAAGAAACATTAAATGGAGAATAGTTAAGGCAGAGACAAATAAAGTGAATAAAGTGCTGATATATATATATATATATATATATATATATATATATATATCAACGAACAATATAACCGAATTAAATGAAATAATTTATGCAGTAGCAAAAGATCCCCTCAAAAAGCACGAAAGGAAAATCAAAACCAGGATGGGAATTTCGACTAGAAACTCAGATAAAAAATCTACGAAAACAGGCAAAAATGATAAAACAAGAGACGCTGGAATAATTTGGAATATAAAGGAAAAGACAACACAAGAAAAGCTTACTATAAAACTTGAAGAAATAAACCAGAAAGTACTGGCGAAAGAAGGAAGATTAAAGAGATATCAATAAAGGGTAAAACTATACAGACAAAACAGGACATTCCAAAACAATGAAAGAAAATTCTATCAACAATTGGGAGGAAATGACAATCAAATATACCAACAACCGGATGCAAAAGAAAATTAACGATTTTGGACAAAAATATGGCAATCAAAAAACATAACTAAAAGGCTGAATGAGTAAATAATATGACAAGATAACTAGAAGGACTCAAGGAAGGCCAGAAAGCGGAAATACACACCGATTTACTCAAAACGACATTTGAAAAATATCAAACTGAAAAACGCCAGGCCATGATGGAATACATGGTTTCTAGTTCAAGAAATTCACCTCCATTCACGACAGACTAGCACTAGAAATGAATAAATGCCTGCACACGTACCCGAATGGATGACCAAAGGAAGGACCACATTGATACAAAAGGACCCAAAGAAAGAAACCGCCCCAAAAAATTACAGACCCATAACTTCCTTACCAATGATGAGGAAGATATCAACAGCACAAATAAGGGAAGAGATTTACTACTCGCTAACCAGTCGCAGATTGTTCCCTGACGAACAGAAAGGATGCTGCAAAGGACCCAGAGGAACAGTAGAATTACTTAACATAGATCAACACATTCTAAATGAGAGCAAGACCAGACGGAAAAATTTTGCTGTGGCCTGGATTGACTACAAAAAGGCATATGATATGGTTCCGCATAGCTGGATAATAAACAGCCTCAAAATGTACAAAATATCACTCGAAGTCATAAACGTTATCGACAAAACCATGAAAACCTGGAGAGTGGAATTGACAGAAGGAGGAAGAAGCTTAGCTGAAGCAAAGATCCAAAAAGGTATTTTCCAAGGAGATGCTCTATCACAATTACTATTCATAATTTCCATGATGCCACTTATCCACATACTCAGAAAATGCACAGCCGGATACAAACTTAGTAGATCCCAGGAGAAAAAAATCAATCATTTAATGTACATAGATGACATCAAACTATTTGCAAAAAATGAAAAAGAACTGGAAACCTTAATACGCGCAGTCAGAATATACAGTCAGGACATAGGAATGAAATTTGGCATAGAAAAATGTGCAATGCTTGTAGTGAAAAGTGGCAAACGACATCTAACTAACGGAATGGAACTACTAAATCAAGACACGATTAGAACGCTCGCAGTAAACGAAACCTACAAATACTTGGACATCTTGGAGACTGACACCATCAAACAAGTGGAAATGAAAGACAAAATTCAAAAAGAATATCTCAGAAGAACTAGAAAACTACTCGAGACAAAACTCTCTTGCCGAAACCTTATCAAAGGAATAAATACCTGGGCTGTACTACTCGTTAAATATTCCGGACTCTTTTTCAAGTGGACCAGAAACGAATTTAAACAAATGGACTAATGAATAAGAAAACTAATGACAATGCATAAGATATTGACAGAAAATATGTTTCAAAAAAAGAGGGAGGAAGAGGACTTGCCAGAATTGAAGACAGCGTTGACGCATCGATACAACAACTGGAAGACTATATACAAAAATACGATGGAGGACTCATTATAGCCATCAGAAACGATACTGATAACACGATGGACAACAGAATGACAATAACTCGGAAACAAAAATGGAAAGCAACTCTATGGTCGTTTTAAACGACTAATAAACAATATCTCACACGACAAAACCTGGACATAGCTAAGAAAAGGAAACTTTAAGAGAGAAACAGAATCTATCCTAATAGCAGCACAAAACAACGCCATAAGAACCAATCATACCAAAGCGAGAATAGAGAAAACGCAGCAAAATAGCAAATGTAAGGTATGCGGTGACAGAGATGAAACCATCAATCAAATAATAAGCGAATGCAGCAAATTAACGCAGAAGGAATATAAGACTATACACGACTGGGTCGGCAAGGTGATCCACTGGGAGATGTGCAAGAAATTTTAATTTGACCATACCAACAAATGGTATATGCACAACCCAGCACCTGTCGACTTTGCTGTCCCGTCTGACCACAGAATAAAACTTTAAGAAAAGGAGGACAAGTACCTCGACCTTGCTTGGTAATTGAAAAAACTATGGAACATGCAGGTGACAGTTATACCAATTGTAATTGGTGCGTTTAGAACATTAACTAAAGGTTTACTAAAAAGACTGGGGGACTTGGAAGTTGGCGGCCGAGTGGTGACCATACAAACTACTGCATTATTGAGAATGGTCTGAATACTGAGAAGAGTCCAAGAGACTTGAGGAGACTTGCAGTCACTTAAACTCCAGTGAAAACCCATCAGCTAACGCTGATGTGAAATACTCTTATGAGTAAATAATAATAATAATCCTGGCAAGAATACAAGACCTAGTGATTGTTAACAAAAAAAAAAGAGAACCAGCCGAATAGTAGACCTTGCCATCTGGCAGACCACTGAGTGAAAATTCAAAGAATACGAAAAGAGGAGCAAGTACTTAGACTTTTCCAGAGAACTAAAAAAAAAAACTTATGGAACGTGAAAGTGTCGGTGATACCAATTATGAATGGTGTGTTCGGTACGGTTCCCGAAGGCTTGATAAGAAACTTGAAAAACTGGGAATCGGAAGACCATCCAAACTACAGCATTGTTGAGTTCGGTCAAAATACTGAGAAGAGTCCTAGAGACTTGCAGAAACTTGTTGCTACTCAGACTCCAGTGAAAGACCATCAGCTTACACTGGTTTGAAAAACTCGCAGGGAGTAATGTTTATGTTTAAAATTCAAAATGCTTGGTTTCTTAAAATGATATTGAAAACAATTTTATACATACAAATGCAAAGGCAAATAGAAATTTCAATTACCAGAAGAAAGTTTATATACATATATATATATATACTTTTTGTTACATACTTATATAAGAACTAACTGAAAAATAATGTCTATAATCCTATAAAACTATTTTACAATTCAATGTCTTAATATGCTGCAGGGCTTTTCGACTCATACCCAGTTTCAGTGAAATGAGTGTCTGCTTAATTCTCCGATTTTTTAAATCGTCGCATCAACTCCTATTTATGTGTATCACTTAAATCAGTTGTACTGATCTTTGCTCTTCAAACATGCTCATCTCGTTTCTGCTGTAATTTTGACACGCCAAAATAATTTGCGATCATTTTTTACGTCCATGCAACCCTTGTCATAAATTGTTTTCATATGTTTGTGAGATGGGAGGTAGGTGACCATATAGCTGGTGTTTTGTGTGGTGCTGCTTCCAGAATTTGTTCAAAAGAGCACGTAACATCCTTGTGTTGTTGCCATCTTTTTCTCACTGCTTTTCGTTAAAGGCCAAGTAGTACAGCTTACAAGAAATCCTGTTTTAT
The DNA here is from genome assembly GCA_963585895.1 of Sepioteuthis lessoniana. Classification (NCBI taxonomy): domain Eukaryota; kingdom Metazoa; phylum Mollusca; class Cephalopoda; order Myopsida; family Loliginidae; genus Sepioteuthis; species Sepioteuthis lessoniana. Next base: position 56,043,136 of record OY757921.1, read on the forward strand.
TTTTTTACATGGTCGACAACCTGTCAACAGAAGTCCAAGTTTTCTTTATACGTATGTGAGAAATCGCTTTCAGTCGATGAGATATTGCAGCTGAGGTATGTGAATTAGTCTACTAATCTCAGAGACATGCCACTTAAAGTATAATGGCTCCTTCTGGCTTAAAATACATGAATTTTATTTTATCTGCATTCACGTAAAGGCCAAAAGCATTTTGCTTTTTGCTCCTGGCTAGGGATTCGGCTTGTGCAGGTATATTTGTGAGAAGCACTAGATCATCTGCTTAGTCTGCATCAGTCATCATTTCTGCGAGATATAATCTGCTTTTGGTCTTTTTTCATGTGAAACCATTTTCTTTTATTTGATCAACTGACGTTCGTAGTATATAATCTAGGCAGATTATAAAGATGTACGCCGCTAATGTATCTCCTGGCAGGATTTCAGCAATAATGTCGAAGAAGTTGGTCTCGACATCGGATTGCTTTCATGATTTTATAGAGCCTTATTAGAGAGGTAAGTTTCTTTAGGAAGTCTATATGCAAGTAGTATTTGCTCTGTCTTCCCTCAGTGTATGAAATTTATGAATCTTAGAGAAATCTATGAACAGTAGTCTTGCCTCAAGATTTTTACGCATACTCCTTCGATAAAATATGTGGAACTAGGGATCGATTTTTTCAAAAGCCACTCTAAATTTTCCTTGGAATTTTCTCAACTTTTTTTTCCGAAATGCGTCAAGTTTTTTCTCTGTAAACTGGATTAGTTAAATGTCTTATTAGCCATTAATAATTTCTTTTGTAGGTTTATCCGTTATTTCAGGAAGGTTTCCAAACCGATTCTTGAAATATTGTTTCCACTTGCGAAGATTTTCTTCTTGGCTGATGGTTTTTAATTTCGTTCTTAGGGTTTTCTTCCTTCCGTGCACTTCATTGAAAGTCTGCCCTGCTATTTGTGATTTTCTATCTTCTATCGATTTTCTGGTGTTATTGATTTGGCCTGGAATGTATTCCCGTTGTTCTTTTTGGTATGTATTAATTCTCTCTGACTTTTCTTAAATTTCTGGACATTAGCATTTGTTGGGTCTTTAAGTAATTTTGATGCGTTGCATTGTCATATTTCCTCTCGGACTATCTGTTTCGGCCAATCAAGAAATAGTCGGAGAACAAGCGATGGTTCCCCAATGATAATGGAATGAAAGAACAATTCACACATATTAAAGAGTCAAGAAGATTTTATGCGGCAAGTATATATATTCTCATTCAAAGGTAAAATAGAATAATGGAGAAGAAAGTGGGTTCAGTTGGAGATTGGATTTAGAATCCCGAAACGTTTATATTCATTTTGACTGATTTTCTCTGCTTCTACAATTTTAACTGTTGTACTTTATGAACAAGTATTACTTTTAAACCAATCGTTTTTGGTAACATTCTTAAACGAACTTGTGCTCTTTTTTGTACACAATTAAATAGATTCAAGTATTGCTATATAACAATCACAATTTAACAAGACTCATTTGTTTTTTCTATTTGACCCAAAAATAGGATCCAGGTGATACCACTCCGGGTCAGAGTAGACCTGGGAACAATGACAATGAAGGCGTAGAGTGCATTTCTCCAAATCTCCAAGGCTGGAGTCTGCCATCAGATAATTTAGTGACATATCCAGGACACTCGTTGGGGGAGGGTCTTGCCTCTGCAGCGATGAAGTCGATGTATTCTACAGCCCCAACCGACTGAGCCATATATATGTATATATGTGTGTGTGTGCACGCTGGAGCGTTTGTATATATATATATATATATATATATATGTGTGTGTGTGTGTGTGTGTGTATTTTGGCAGCATTTCTTCATCAATACAAATTTCGTTGAACATAATTGACATTTTCTGTCTACATATTTTCTTGTTGATCCGTTCATATTGCCGTATTGCTTTTATCATATTCGGCGGGGATTGATTGATGTATTTTCCATAATTGTATATATCCCAAGTACTTTTAGCCCGACTTTGGACGATCATCAGGGGAGGATCTATTACAAAAGGGATGTAACTTTTGTTTTTGCATTACTACTAAATGTTAACCAACAAAATAAACACTGCACTACTCCACCCAGTCAACAAACATATATCAAACTTTTTTTACCGTAACCAAATGCACAACAATTATAAATCAGATGAAAAATATTAAAAACATTGATTCATAAAAACATACTCCCCACTGATCCTTATAAAAAGATAAAACTTATTATATATTATGATAAATTTAAAACCTCCAACTTAGTCATTAAAAATAATTCCTCTCCCTCGATTGGGTTTTTGCAAAAAACCAACGTTATATATCAATTTAAATGTCTTTTAGGAGATTGTATCTCTGATAATAATAATAATATATATGTTGGTTTAACCGCAACTACCCTATTGAGGAGACTTACAATGGACCTTTCTGATACAAGTTCCATATCACAGCATTTAAAAAACATTCATGCTCAACAAAAAAATTACGAAAAATTCTCTCCAACAACACAACAATATTAGAACATCAAAATAACAAACAAAAATCTGCAAATTCTCGAAGCACTACATATTAGAAACATGCAACCCACACTAAACGGAATTAATTTTCAAACCAGTGCTAATGAACTTAAATGTCTTTTGTGACTTTATTTATAGAAACACATTTAAAAGCAAACGCTACATACTCCAACGGTAAGACGCTCTTACATAGTAGTAATGCAAAAACAAAAGCTACATCACTTTTATAATAGATCCTCCCCTGATGATGGCCCAAAGTCGGGCAATTATGTTCAACGAAATATATATAGAGAGAGAGTTCTCTATATCGTTGATAGAGTATATGTTGATATAATCTAAAATAGCGTAAACACAGGGTTAAGGGCGCTTGGTGACAGTTAGTTTCTCACCACCTTGGTATAATCGGATAAGCAAGAAATTGACTGTCATCCAGCACCGTTGACTCTATGTCTACGCTATCTTTATATATATCATTATCATCATCAAGTCACGCTGACAACACAGAGTTCTCTGACTCTCTCACCATCCATCCCTATCATCTATCACTCCTAGCAGGACTTCTAGGTTGCATCATCTGTCCGAAAAGAGCTAACGTAAGTCTTTGTTGACACATCTATGTACGGGTGTCCAAAAGAAAACATCACTTTAAAATTCATCTTTGCTTTTCCAGCATGTATTTTTCGTCTTACTTGATAGTTTATGTGATAGGAGGCAGAAGGCCGTAGAGCTGCTGTTTTGTTTCCATGATTTTCCTTCATGCAAGTGTAGTCTTCATCGAGCTTTTTCTTTATTTATTTTGTGTCCATGTGCTGCACCCGTTTAGCAGTTTGGACACAGCTACAGCACGGAAAAAATCCCGTTTTATTTCATCGAATAGATTAGATTTCCATATGATCAAAATCATGTCTATTGCATTCCACGTGTTAGCTCGGTGGATGTTGACATCACTTTCGGTAGATGAGATGTTGCTACCCAGATTTGTTCAACTTATTCTAAAGCTTTACTACTTAAAGTGGAGTGGGCTCCTTTTTGTCCAAATATCTATGTTCTTGTACGCATATAACTATATTGTGCTCAGTTGCAGATGGTGTAAGCTGGAGTAGTAGGTGTATTGTGTTTAAAGTCCTAAAGTTAGAAGTTGCTACGCTGAGAATGTTTTTGCATCAAAGTTGAATTTGGGCTATGTAGGTGGTTTTTCGAACACTGGGTCCAGAGCTCCAATCTCCGCAGAACATGGCCCTTGTTTACCCGCGTGAAAGGAGATGCGGTTTAGATGTACGGTTTGGATTAGAGCTGTAGTAACCTTTCGGTGGCTATTTTTCTCCTCAGTAGACGCCACCCTAAGAGATGAGTTGCTGTAGTTACCAGACAGAATTTGATCCTGGCCGTTGAACTATGAGGTTCTTCCACCAACCAGCTGATAAAGCGTGCCGTTGATCCAACTTTGAATTTATCTACCTTACTTCACATTCACCATGTTGCATCCCATAGTTTCCTTTGCTATATGCTTGTGTGCCTCGTAAAATACTCTACTCCCTCAGAGACTTTTATCAGGGATAGGATATTCCAGTGATTGTGGAGGTAGAGAAAAATCTCTTTATTTTCTTAAGTTTTAACTTTGTTAAAATTCAGTTACTCTATTTTATCAAAATCAGGTTCATATGGAATTATCTGTTCTATCATATTTTGATGAAATCATTCTGGAGAATTTGATTTCTTGTTTTCTGATTCCAAGAAAATATTTCTTATTTTAGTTTTTTTTCAGAACACGGAATGACTTTGATATCCATGTTTCTTTTTATTCGAAATGGGCCTCTTGAAAGAGAATGATTATTGACAAGATTTTTTTACACGTTAGAAACAACTTATAGTCTCAGAAAATAAAAACGTCTTTTTCGCTGCAAGTTTAAATTCTAAGTGAATCGAATGCTAATTAATGTATTAGCCAGTCTGGTGGTTTTTCTCTTCTTTTTGGTTGGGGGCAAGTAGTGAACAGTCATGATATATATATATATATATATATATATATATATATATATATATCCTATTTATGTTCTTGTGATAAAATAATTTGTAGCCCAGTCAGTTGGAGCTGAAGAATATACCAACGGCAGAGAGGTAAGACACCCCCCCCCCACAAACGAGTGTCCTAGATATGACTAAAAAATCTGATGGTGAGGTTCCAATGATGCTGGAGCTTTAGGGAATGTGGAGCATCCCTTCACTACCATCGCTTCCAGGTCCACTCTGGCCCGGAGCGGTAGCACTTGATAGAGCCCTACCTATGGGTTAAATGGAACTAATCTGCATACTTATGCTAAACTAAATTACTTGAAATTGCACTGTTTTTATATTAAAACAGCGTACTTATGCTAAACTAAATTGCTTAAAATAGAAATGTTTTGACATGGAAACTGCATACTTATGCTAAACTTAATTGTTTTAAATAGAACTGTTTTTACATCAAAACTGTACTATGCTAAATTGAATTATTCGAAAGAGAACTGTTTTGACATTTAACTGCGTGTGGATAAAAACTATTCTTATTCTAAACTGAATGGTATGAATTAGAACTTTTTGACCAAACTCGATAGCTTGAAATAGAAATGATTTTGACAATTAAACTGTGTACTAATGCTAAACTGACTTGTTTGAAATAAAACTGATTATTTGCATGAAAATAGATTTGGCATTAAATAACTTACAAAGGTTGATATGCCATAAAACCCAAACAGCCAACAAACCAATCTAAAATAATTTGATCCTCGATTTTGTATTCATTTTATATAGATAAATGTCTATGCCTACTTCAGGTTTTTAGTATATATATATATATATATATATATATATATATATATATATAAAGTCACAATCACCCAATGTGCATTACTAATTATTTACAACCGAATGTTTTCTGTGAACAATGAAAAAGGATCAACATGGAAACTTACTCAATAATCTTTATATTTAATCTTTGTGAAGTTGACGTAAGGTGCTGTACGCGAATAGTTTGTGATTTGTGCATTTTTTCTTGTCAAAATCAAAATTGCTTTGAGAGCAAAATTGGGTTCATTGAAAACACTTGATACCCTCAGCCACAAAACTGTAATTTGAGGTCGAGAATATAATAGTACATCTGGATCTGATTCTGCGTTCAGTGCAAAGGAAATGTTTAGTCACTGATTATCACAAATATATCTGGTTTCATGTTCACAATATCAATCTAACGACGTTCAATTTATATCCTCAATAAACATGACCAGAATGTATTTACTCCAATGTAAACGTTGACTCCGCCGTAGCAGATGGCTTTTAAAACTACGATTAGGGTTGATAGTGTTTATAGACTCAAATAAAAACTACTTTAGCGAGAAGTAACCTCTGAGACGCTCGCCAATAACTGTGTGATCAATTTTCTACGGATCTATCTCATATGGAATGGAAATCTTCTTTTAGTGTTAGAATTTTAATCTTTAACATGAAAATCTATTTCGAGCTACGTTCAATAAGTGTAAGTGATGTATATTATTATTTACTTCTTGCGAGTTTTTCCCACCATCTTTCGTTGGTAGTCTTTCACTGAAGTCTGAGTAATAGGAAATCTCCTCCGAGTTCCAGAACTCTTCTCAGTATTCTAGCTGATCTTAACACTGCTATAATCTGCTTGGTTTCGAATCTTCATCTGATTTCCTCTTTCTCTGATCTAAAATAGATTAGAGACCATTATTATTATTTTACTCATTGTAAGCTTTTCATGCCAGCATTAACCGTCAGCCTTTCACAGAAGTCTGAGTGACAGTAAGTCTCATCAAGTCTCCATGACATTTCTCAATATTTTGGCCAACTTCAACAATGCCGTAATCTGGAAGATCTTTATTTTTTAATGATTTCCGACTCTTCCAGCCCATTTTCTAAGCCTTTGAGGACAGTTCCAAGTGCACAAAATACACTTGATGTAACTGTCTCCCTCATGTTCCACAGCTTTTTTAGGGAATATTTGTCACCCGTTTTGCTTTCCTTTATTTTTACGCTGTGGTTTGCTGGGACAACAAAATCCCTTATACAGCAATTTCTATTTTTCTTGCTAATTATCACAAGGTCTAACCCTCTAGCCAGTATTTGCTCATATCTCGAAATCTCAGAGAATTTTTCGCCTCTCATTTTCTTGGACAGATTCTGGTTTGTCCATATATCATTGGATAGTTTAGTCAAAATTCAATCTCTTGCACAATTCCCAGTGGATCACCTTTCACACCCAGTTGTGCCTAGACTTTTACTCCTTTTGTGCTAGCTTACTGTATTCACTTACTTTGAGACTGATAGTTTCATCTCTTTCTCCGTATAACCTACATTTGCTATTCCGTAGGTTGGTAGGTTGGTTGGTTGGTTTTTATGGCATATCAACCTTTCTAAGTTATCTAATGCCAAATCTTGTTTTTACATAAATTAAAACTCTAATTTGTAAACGAATATCTCATTGGTTTTGATAGGTTGGGTTTTATGGCATATCAACCATAGTTGGTAATTTCATGCCAAATCCTGCTTATACATATATATATTAAATATATATATGATTTGTAAACACGTTTTGTAAATAACATTTTCTACTCACAGTTAAATGATTTAAAGTATTGCCATATAACAGTCATGATTTAACATCAGTCATTTGTTTGCACACAGTTTGTTCTATTTGACTCATAGATAGGATCCTATCAGGTGCTACCACTCCAGGTCAGAGTAGACCTAGGAGCAATGGCAATAAAGAGGTACTCCACATTTCTTGAATCTCCAAAGTTGGAGCCTTGCCATCAGATAGTTTAGATTCATATCTAGGACACGAATACTTTATAAATAACATTTTAAATAAGCCAGAACTCATTTGTTTGCACACAAGTAAATGGTTTAAAGTACTGCTATATAACACTAACAATTCGATTTAACATCAGCAATTTGTTTGCACACAGTTAAGTGGTTATACATATAATTTATAAATGAATTGTTCCTAGTTTTGGTTTTATGTAATATCAACAATTGTTGGTTATTTAATGCCATATCCTGGTTATACATATATTTTAGATACGTATGATTCGTAAACATTTTGCTGATAATATTTTAAACAAGCCCCAGTTCATTCTTCCCACAGTTGAATGGTTTCAAGTATATTTATCTAATACGAATCATTCTATTTACTGTTAATCATTTGTTTACAAGCAGTTAAATGGTTTCAAGTATTGTTATGTAACAGTAACAATTTAATATCAGTCATTTGTTTGCACACATTTGTTTGCAAACAGGATATGTAAGAGATTAGTCGGTAATTTCATTTTTGCTTTTTAAGTGGGTGGCTTGTAAGTTACATTAGAAAACGACATTAAGCTCATCTGTTTGCACACAGTTAAATGGTTTCAAGTATTGAGGTTGACAACTATGCGGTCTGTCACTATCCATACTTTCTATACAATAGGATCTTTGTAGTGATTTTGTCAATCCCTGAGCATTGCATTGTTTATTCATTCTTATAGATGACTTTGTTCTTGATGTTGATGGGGCTGTATCAAATTTGGCTGAGTGCAGTTTGAATGCGCTTCCTGGTCTTTTACTGTCCACTTTAGTCTTCATATGTATTTTGGCCAATGGGAGCTTATGGTTTTTGTTTAAGTTGTTATGGCTTTTTGGGAGACAAGATTTTGCCAGTCATTGACAGTTTTTGGTGGATGCATTGGAGTAAAAGCTGTTTTGTTGAAGGTGATTTTGCCCCTTTAGAATGGTTTATGTTTGAGTTGTAGATTTTCTGTGTATTGTTGCTTGGACTACCTCATTGGATCTATTTTTATTTTTAACTTGCTGAGTTTGTGATTGCTGAAATTCGACCGAGTAGAGTTTTTTTTCAGGTGCTCCAGAAACTTTGGCCAATTATTTGGCTCCAAGTGGATCAGCTTCTTCATAAGAGCTCATTATTTATTTTCTTGGTCGATTGGCAACAGAAGCATAGATAAATTGAATTACCATGACCAGAAAATTCGGCAAACATTTGCGTGCGACATACGAAAACACTGGACTGCTGTTTCGACCATATTAGGTCTCATCAGCAGTGTATACCGTGATTTCCCTCAGAACAGAACGAACCAGCGACCGCAGAATGCAGAGCCGAAACTTTACCACTAAGTCAACGCACCACATCGCACATAAGTGATACCAAATTAACTTGTCATGACAACCTGAATGTATCTTGTAAGTTACATCCGTACGCTTTACTGAGGACACGGTCACCTCCAGTTATACACTGCTAATACGGTCGAAACAGCTGTCCAGTGTTTCCGCATGTCGCACGCAAGTGTTTGCCGAATTTTCTGTTCATGGTTATTCAATTTACTATATAATTCCTCTAAAAAATGTAAAAAGAAGCGTAGGTGTTTCCTCCCATATAGGACCCTACTATTTTTTTTTTTTTTTTTGCTTTGTGAAAGGACACATTCGTCGAGTTTTATTTCAAGTATTTCCCTTTCCTTTTTATATACATCACAAGATCTTGCATATCCGGGTAGTCTTGTCGGCAGTTTGAACATCTGATTTCTTTTAAGCTATCTTCCTCCATGTGGTCCAGGTCCTTTTCACTGCACTTTTCACATGTCTGTCGTCTTTTGTAGGCTTCCTTGTGTTGTCTATATTTTTGGCATTTGAAGCATCTCAGAGGTGTTGGAACATACGTTTCAACCCTCTCAAGACAATAGCCGATCTTCACCTTGTGAGTATGGGGTTGATTAAATGTCAGGATGGAGGTGTTGGTCTGGATTTGTTCTCCACCTTTTCTAATGATGGTTCTTCTGATGTTTGTCACTGCTGTAGCCATAGCTAATTCATTGCTTCTGATAACTCCCTTAGAATTGTTCAGTATACCATGAGTGTATGCTCTGCATTTGGTGTGTGAAAACATTTCATTTTGAGGATGTTTTCGGCCTGCCTCAAGCTATCAATCTCGACGTGCAAGTTTCCGTTTCGTGTTTTCTTAACGTTTTGAGGGGTAGCTTTCGCCACAATAACCTTTTCTAGTCAGAAAGGGGATAATTTAGCCAGGCTGACATCCTACAAAGATCCAATGACAATAAATCTGAGGAAGACAGCAGCCTCATTCTCCGTATCTGATTGGGATAAATTTCTTTCAGTTTTATCTTTTTAGAAGACACCTAAGTAATGCTTATTTTTCACTGGTCCTGTGCTCCACCACTCACCACGGAGTCCAACCTGTGTTAGGAAAGTACCGAAGAGGAAATCCAATTGCTTTAGTTGAGACGAGGATACATTACCAATATACTCGTGCAAGAAGGTTTTCGAGCCCTTACCGATTTTAGATTTTCAGTAAAACGTTACTAATTACCGTGTTATTCAGAAGTCGTCAAATTCCTATTCTCGCAGCCAATTTTCAATTTGTGTTTGTATTAGACAAGCATCCAACCCTTCTCTATTTAGTGCTAGAAGACGATCTTCTAACGGTTGGTTGCTTGTTTGTTACAAGTACCAACTTAAAAATACGGCCGGGACACGACCAGCCGATTGATCGGATCGTGCCAGTCCGACCGCCTGTCTAGCCCATTAAGGGCTAAAGTGGTGTGTTGCTAGTAACTTTACCACTCAGTTGCCGAGCCAAGTACTGCTCACGGTTCGACACCCATGGCCAACAGGTGGCCTCGTTGGGGGATTCTTACTCTTTTGCAGATGTGTAGTCGGCGTATTCTACAGCCCCAGCCGATAGGGTGATATTCTGTTGCGTATTATCAATTTTTGTTTTAGCATAATTGTTCTTATGGCGTTGTTTTACGGTGCTATTTGAATATATTCAGTTTCTCTCTGAAGATTTCCCTTTCGTCCACCTCCTCTCGTGTGCCATCTTGTCAGTGTGTCAGTTGAAATATCTATATGGTTGTTTTCTTCCCATTTCTATTTCCTAGTTTTTATAGGGCTTGTTTCATCTATATTTATATTGTCAATGCTGTTATTGGCTACTGTAATTAATCTTTCTTTATTCTTCTTAATATAGTCCTTGCGTTCTTGTATTGATTCATCTACACTATCTTCAATGCTAGCAAGTCCTCTTCTTCCTCTTTCTTTTCTTGACACATACAGTCAGTCTATGTCATTTCTCGTATGTAAAGCCTTGCGCATAGTCATTGACTTTCTTGTTCTTTAGTTCATTTGTCTAAGTTCCTTCCATTTTAAGATTGGTCCCGAGTATCTTACAAGGAGGATAGCTAATGAGGACGAGTTTTCTACTGCCGGGCGTGGGTTCAAGACGTTTTCTCGTTCGTCTGAGGAACACGTTTTTTTCCTTGATCTCCACTTGTTTGATGGGTGACAAGCGGAATACGTGGGCGGTGTGAAATTATATATACACGACCCACAGCAGATATGCTCACGTGTTCCAGTTTTCACCCACGTGATTTGCTTCCGCTTATTCACACAGGTGCGTCCTGCAATTACATTGTTTACACAGCTGAAACACCTGGCTATGTCAAAGATCAATATATAACGTATCCTGATTCAAATGTTGGCCCTACAAAAACAACAACAGGAACAACAATTAGGACAACAAAAGTTTTTGAAATTGTTACTTGATAAAATTTTCAAAGGGGTCAGTCTTCAATCTGGAGCCTTAGGTCTTGGTACGGTCAGTCACGGAGACTGGCTGCCAGGTGGGGTAATGGCCCGCAGTGGCCCCTGGCTGGGAAGCAGAGGAGGCAAAGATGTAAGGCCCTGAAGATAACACAGCGTGGTATGGTCAAGAGAAGAAGAAGGAATTATGGGTCAATATAGCAGTCTGTTTCCTGTCTCCCTGTCTCCCTCACAAATACGTCAGAAATAAAGTGTGAGAGTTATATTTTTATAAAGAAAAATTTTATGATTTCTTCATTCATCTTCATCATAGCCATCATTCTTTTTTGTGATGATATATAACAGTTTTTATTTCTTCCATTCTTTTGTTGTGTGCTGAATATTTCGTAAATTAGTCTTGAAATAACCTCACCAGGTTATATATCTGTACTCCAGCGAACATGCCATCACTTTTGTAAAGTGGTAAATATTTTTTTTAGTTTCCTCATGTAAGTTCAAGTGAATACTTCGTCGTCACTTTTGTAACGCTCACATAGGCATAAAAATAAGAAATAATTGACAAACTACTAAGCAAAAGCACAAGTATTTTGTTCCAACCGAAAACAATACATTAACAGAAAATAAGACTTACTAGTCATGCCTTGAACAATAACAGAATCACTTTGAACCAAGAGGGAACCGGCCGAACTGGTACTGAAGTCTTTCTCTCGTTGAAGTCCGTCTCTCAAAAAAGTTCACTGTCTGTTCGGCCTCTTGACTAAAGTCCTCCACTCTAACAAGTGCACCCTAACAGCACGGTACCTCATTTTATACTATCTGGAGTTTTACCGTTTTCGTTTACTGGCGATCGGTGTCCAAACGCTAGTGTCTCCCTTTATTCTTAAATGATGCTTGGTTTCGAGAAGTTTTCTCTTTTTCTGCTTCTCGTTCTTGGCACATTTTTCAATACCAAATTCTATCCTTATGTTCTGACTGTATAATTTTATTGTTTGTATTAAGGTCTCTAAACCTTTTTCATTTTTTGCAAACAGGTCGATGCCATTCATGTATATAAAGTGCTTGATATTTTTCTTCGTATATTAGTATCCCCCAGTGCATTTTCTAAGTATGTGATTGAGTAGTATCATCGCTATTACAAAAACTAATGGTGATAGCTCATCTCCCGGGGAGATACCTCACTGGATTTTTTCGCCTCTGCTAAATTGGTTTATCCTACTTTCCAGTTTTTCATTATTTCCATGATGAACTTTATGACTTTGATAGACATTATTATTATTATTGGTAGTAGTAGTAGTATTCTAGTTCTCATGAATGTTTTAACTGTTTTATTTTTGTTTTTTTTACTGAATGTTGAGTGAAGTATTCTTGCCGGCTCCAACTGTGCTGTCGTCTGACTGGTCTCGATTCTTTGGATTTCCCATTCTTCTTGTCTCTTTTTCAGGACTTTGGCAAACGTTCCAGTGACTCCAAGTACAATTTGTATCACCGTCATTTTCATGTTCCACAAATTCAGCTTTCGGGCAAGATACAGCTCTTTGTCTATCTTTACGTTTTATTTTATTTTCACTCGATGGTCCATCGCAACGCCAAAATCAGCTTGATGAAAAGTTATTTTCTTCTTGTTAATAATTACTAGGTCTGGCATTCTTGCCGGGATTAGTTAATCAGTTTGTATTTCAAAACTGTGTTTCCTCTCAAAATTCTATGTCCAAAAGAATTGCTGTCCGCTATCAATCATGAAAAAATTAGGTATTTTTTATATCATTACTACGAGAGAAGATCGACTGCCGTTACAGAAACTGTTTTACCACAGTTATCTCTGGTAACGAGAAATTAAATATTATTTCCATTATTCTACAAATTTATAATAGATCTAATATAGATAACATTTCAATGCTAGTTACGTGTTTGTACAGTAAGACTTTACTAACTTACATGATAAATTGGTCCTCCTGAAGACTTAACGTATCTACGCAGTAGGTAAGACAGATAATGTTTTCAGAAAAGACATAAATGCTCTCCAGGTTTCAAAAAGGCAAGAATAGAGAACAAGTGACCCAAGATAATGTTCATGGAATTTAAATTAAAATAATTGTCCAAGATGGTTTAAAATGTTTAGAAAAATAATTATGATGCTTAAAAGATGCGCTGCAATCAAGTCATTATGTTCAGTTTAGGGATTATCTTATTTTGTCTGAACTGAAATATTGTTGTAATTGTTGAAGGATCAACACAAAAAGTGAATTCAGTGGATCACCATCATCTAAAATAATTTAGAAAGAAGTCTAAATTTAGAGAATGGGTTCCCCATAATTTGTCAGAAATCAACGGTAAAGTAAGAGTGGAAATTTGCATTCTTTACAATCTTGTGCATGTGTATCACGAATTTTGAGCCTATCAATGACTAGTGATGAAAAAATCGACATTTTAAAAGGATATAAAAAGGATATAGGTAATGCCTAAATGAATATGATAAAATCACAATTCAAAATGAACAACCATCCAAGGAAAATGGTTATAATGGTTTGTCCAAATTGTATTGGTGTGATACATTTTGAAGTGTCAATAATAAACTAACAACTCAAATATATCGTCGTCACTGGAAGCATTTATATATTGGTTTGTAGAAAAATTGGACAGGATTTATCAATCTTAAAGATTCTATTATCAAAAAAAAAATATGACATGAAAATTTTGAAGATCTTGGGATAATTTTCTCTACTTGATTAACTTCACATATTCCAGAGTTTAAGAAATAATCTTGATGAACTAATTCTTAAAAAGCAATAATTGAAATTACATTTTCAACATTGTTTTTATTCAAGTGATATTATAAAATTTGTGATTCGATAGAAAGCGGTTAATGATAATAATTTGACAGAAGTTAATCAAGAGTTGACATCTGTAATTCTCTTGACTCTCGTGAAGACACGTTCCCCATATTAAAAAATATATGACTAGTGCCGAAAAAGAAATATAAAGCGACACAAGCAACGGCTTAGTAGAGGTAAAAGGGTTAAAGCATTATTCGTTTTGGTATATATTTAATGAAAACATATTGGTGTTGTTAATTTTGATTTGCTATCAGCCAATGTTACAATTATAGAAGACATCTGTTGTCAGCCGTTGTTGCGTTTCAGAGTTGCTTTGAATGAAAGAGAATCTCAGTTTGACCAATTGACAAAGATGTGATATCTTATCATGATATTGATTATTATTGAATGATCCGTTTTTGCTTAAAAGCCCCCATGAATTTCATGTTTCTAATTTTTCAGAAGAAATTCTGGTCTGTGTATATACCATTTGTTTGTATGATTATATTTTAGTCACTCGCACAATTGCCAGTGTATGACCTTCCCCACCAAGGACTTTTACCCCTACTAGGCTTTGTCCTCCAGTATCTTATTCCACTCTCCGGTGATGAATTTTAGAACTTGCTCGAAAATATTCAATTCCTCTTTTCAATAGATAACTGCAGTTTAAATATTTTCAGTTATGGCAAGTCGAAATGACATCTAAAAAATACAATCATTTTTATTAATATTGGGCATCAATTTATTTGTCCTCTGCAAAGATCTATTTTGATTTTCCCTCTGTAAAGATTTCCCTAAGCAAAAATCACCTCTTAGAATATTGAAGACTTCGACTGGAAATAATCCTATACCTAGCTTATCATTCAAATCTTTCTCCGTCAGATTACCAACTATTTCAAAGTTTAAATCACTGTATTGACGGAATTTTCTTTATGAGAATACAAAAATATAGGTAGAACTCTGGTCCTAGATTTGTATTTTACTCATGGAGTTAACAGATAAATAGACATTTATGTTGCGACAACTATTATCATTCTGAATGAAATGTTTCTTAAAATAAAAAAGTGCTACTCACATCAAGAAGTACAAGTAAAAATTCCATGTTTTTCTACTTCTATAAGCGTTACTAAGTTGGCATTATTTAGGCTTTAATCCGTTTAAAGTAGTTCAAACGCCATTTAGAATTTCTTCTGCTATTGCCTTATCAACATCTGATATGTTTTTCGTATTAAGAAACAAAGAGAGATTGCATGCTTTTAAGAAAAAATGAAGTGTGTATTCGAAAAATTTATGAGACTATAGATGCTGTCTTTTTTACCATACTTAAAGGGTAACAAGAGCGGCAGTTCAGCACAATGTCAAGTCAAATCTTATTTTTAGAAAATATTATGGTTATGTGCAAATAAATAACGGAAATTATTCTGTAATTAGTCAAATTCCAAACACATATAACTTTATTTTTACTTTTACTTATCGCTAATCAGCAGGATTCAAGTATAAATTGTTTTTTAATAACTATTTAGATTTTTTTTGCACTAAAATATGGAAGTTTTTTCAATGAAAGATGAAAAATTAAAAAAAAAGATGAATAACTATACGTTCAATTGGTAAAAATATCTAAATAGACAGATAGATAACCGTAATAAATTACTTCTGGTTAAACAATATTTCTGACAAGCCGATTAAAAAACTAAATTAGCTGACTATTGTTAGTGACTTTAATTCTCATTGTGAGCCCAGATTTCTGGCTTTAAGCTTAGTAAATAACTAAAGTAAGCAAGTCTTTAATACGTATCCTGAACCGTGCTCATAAACGCGTTACAAGCCCAACACACGACGACCAATTGTGATTGGTGCTTTTGGTACAGTAACCAAAGGATTATTAAAGGGACTGGAAGACTTGGAAATAACGGGACGAGTGGAGACCATCCAAACAACTGCATAATTGAGAACAGCCAGAATACTGAGAAGAGTCCTGGAGACTTGAGATTTGCTGTCACTCAAACTCCAGCGAAATACAATCAACTGACGCTTATGTGAAAAACTCAGAAGGAGTAAATAATAATAATAATAATAATAATAATAATAATAATAATAATAATAATAATAATAATAATAACTATTTGCAAAAAATGAAAAAGAACTGGAAACCCTAATACACACAATTAGAATATACAGTCAAGACATAATGATGGAATTTGGCATTGAAAAATGCGCCCTGCTCGTCACGAAAAGTGGCAAACGACACCTAACTGACGGAATAGAACTACCAAATCAAGACAAGATCAGAATTCTTGCAGAAAACAAGACCTACAAATACTTAGGAATCTTGGAGACTGACACCATCAAACCAGTCGAAATGAAAAACAAAATTCAAAAAGAATATCTCAGGAGAACTAAAAAAAAACTACTCGAGACAAAACTCAATAGCAGAAACCTTATCAAAGGAATAAATACTTGGGCTGTACCCCTCGTTAGATACTCGGGACCCTTTCTCAAGTGGACCAGTGATGAACTTAGACAAATGGACCAAAGAACCAGAAAACTAATGACCATGCACAAGGCGTTACATCCCAGAGACGACGTGGACAGACTATATGTATCAAGAAAAGAGGGAGGAAGAGGACTTGCCAGCATCGAAGACAGCGTTGACGCATCCATACAACGACTCGAAGACTACATAGAAAAACACGAAGGAGGACTGATTACAGCCATCAGAAACAATACTGACAACACGATAGATATTAGAATGACAAAAACTAGGAAATAAAAATGGGAGGAAAAACAACTCCATGGGCGCTTTAAACGACTAATAAACAACATCTCGCACGACAAAACCTGGACATGGCTAAGAAAAGGAAACTTTAAGAGAGAAACAGAATATCTCCTAATGGCAGCAAAAAACAGCGCCATATCAAATCATATCAAAGCGAGGATAGATAAGACACAACAAAATAGTAAATGCATACTGTGGTGACAGAGATGAAACCATCAATCACATAATAAACGAATGCAGCAAATTGGCACAGGAGTACAAGGCTAGACATGACTGGGTGGGCAAGGTGATCCACTGGGAAATGTGCAAGAAATTTAAATTTGACCATGCCAACAAATGGTATTTGCACAACCCAGAACCTGTCTTAGAAAATGATACACACAAACTCCTGGGGGACTTTGATATACAAACGGATCACCTAATCTCGGCCCGAAGACCAGATCTTAAAATAATCAACAAAAAAAATAAGAAAATCTGCAAAATTGTCGACTTTGCTGTCCCGGCAGACCACAGAAAAAAACTAAAAGATTGTTAAAAGAGAGATAAGTACCTCGACCTTGCTAGAGAATTGAAAAAACTATGGAACATGAAGGTGACAATTATACCAATTGTGATTGGTGCCTTTGGCACGGTAACTAAAGGAATATTAAAGGGCCTGAAAGATTTGGAAGTTGGCAAACGAGTGGAGACCATCCAATAAACAGCATTACTGAAAACTGCCAGAATACTGAGAAAAGTCCTGGAGACTTGGGGAGACTTGCTGTGCTGTCACTCAATCTCCAGTGAAATACCACATGCTTACGCTGATGTGAAAACTCTAATGAGAAAATAATAATAATGAAGAAGAAGAAGAAGAAGAAGAAGAAGAAGAAGAAGAAGAAGAAACCATCACCCAAGAGCAGACATAGAATTTTATTGCAAAACTGCTCATCTTCTTAGGAGAGTATTATCAATATGACTGAAAGATAACACGTAAAAGAAGCCCAAAACATAAATTCATAGAATACATACAATCACTACCTTCCCTCGCTAAAGGTCTGGGGTAAAGACCTGGTGCAGGATAAGAACCCGAAAGTCCAGGGAATTGTGCAAGTAACCGAATTTTGACCATACGAGCAAATGCTACAAGCAAAAGCCAGAATCCGCTATGGAAAATGAGACACATAAAGTTTACCGGGATTTTGAGATACAGACAGATCACCTCATCTTGGCCAGAAGACCAAATTTAGCGACAATGAATAAACAAAAAAGAGAACCTGCCGAATAGTGGACTTTTCCGACTTGGCAGACCACAGAGTAAAAATCAAAGAAAATGAAATGAGAAGCAAATAGTTAGACCTTGTTAGAGAACTTAAAAAACATAGAACATGAAAATGATAGCGATAATTGTAACTGGTGCGCGTAAAACGGTCCTTTAAGGATTGGAAAGGGGATTGTTATATTTGGTGATCGGAGGACGATCGGAGACCATCCTAACTCTACCATGGTTGAGATCGGCCAGAATACTGAGAAGAGTCCAAGAGACTTCTGTCTCTTAGACTCCAGTGAAAAACTCGCAAAAAGTAAAATAATAATAATAATAATAATAATAGTTAATGCTTTCCCTTTTCATTTCAAATTTAATTTTCATATATGAATTGGGGAGAAAAGAAAGAAAAGAGAGGGAGATGAAAAAAAGAAAGAAGTTGGCCGAATGAAGATACATTTTAACAGCAGGTTCCTCTTTCGATTTCTAAGTCACGTGACAAGAATTATTTTGACAAAAAACATTAGAAATATTCAGCCACTCAAGAAAATATAAAAGAAATGGTTGGAGTCAAACATAAGGTAAAGCTCGCCGGTAATATTTTACCTGTCGTTGTTGATATGTTGGAAATTGTTCCTTGTTTGTAAATATTACCAAAATATCTGCCTTAAAATCGAAGTAAGTATTAATAATTTCCTGTTTAATTTTAAATTCAATTTTTATGCAGGAGTATAAGGGGAACCAAAAGTGGTGAAAGGAACGACGTAAATAATTTAGCATACTTAAAACTCAGAGCAAAGATCATACATTGACGAATAGCACAAAATTGTCGGGGTTTAAACAACTAAAGAGTATGAGCCAACCAAGCACCATGGAGCAGTCTCAATAACGAGTACAGATATGAAACTAACAGGGTTTCTTTTTAAAAGGTGACAGTTGATATTTTTACTAAGTTGAAACTTAGTAAATTTAAAACGATTGGATTTTTGTGACTTATGCGTTTTTTCTAGTAAGAGTTCTTGTGACAGTAAACAATTTTTATGAATGAAATTTTATAGAAAATGAGGGTTTTTATGAATAAAATTTTGTAGTAACTTGTCAGTGGTCCGAGCAAAATAGTAATTGGAAATTAGAATTTCAGTCCAAGATCTGGAATTTCGCACATCGGTGGTTTGTCTGAAGAATGCGCATATACTTTTGCATATTTGTGAAGTTGGGATAATCGATTTGGGGTACTGGTAGAAGCCATGCCATGTTTTGTGAATGTCTCCCCCGGACGGGGGTTGAGAATATTCGAGAAAATTTGTCGTACTGGATATTTTGTGAATCCCCCTAAGAATGGATTTGAGAATCCTGTGGTATTGTAGTACTGACTGGTTAGTGGGATTCCCCCTGGAAAGGGGTTCGATTTTTGGTTTTGAGAAGGTTATTTTTGAATTTTGAAACAGGGTTTCGGAGATAATTAAGATATGCGCAGAATTTTGACGGAATCATATGTAGCGGAAAATTCGCAGACTCGGATTTGGATTTGTTTTGAATTGGGAAATGTTATAGGCCAAATTGATAAAGGTTTTGGGAAAGAACACCCGGGATATTTTGTGCAAGAAAATAAGAAAGAGGGGTACTCGTAAGCTATTGAGAAAGTTCTATTAATGGAAACATGGGTTAAAATTGAATAAACGGGGAAGCGAACCTATAGTTATTGTATTAAGGTAAAGACAGAGAGAGGCAGAGATGAGGTTTAAGAAAAAAAAGGACAGTGAATGAGCAATTTATTATGAAAAAAAAAGGAGAAAAAAAACAAAAACAAAAAGGTGCAGGACAATGGAAAAAGGACAAGGAAGAAGAGAAAGGAAACTTGAACACTGTTGAACACAGCACAGAGAAAAAACAAAAGAGAAAGAAAGAACAAACATTTTTTAGAAAAATAGACAGTACATAGAAAAAAAAGAAAAGAAAGCTAAACATTTGTGAACTGTGACTGTAATATTGTTTTGACTGTTAAGCGAAGAACTGGAGTATGGTCATGAGGAATCCAGGCGAAATGTGTTGCTGGAATGACCAGGGTCACTAGGTTTGTGATCAGGATCTGGGACCAGAGTATGGTCCTTTTAGGGTTTTGAAATTCTTCAAGGAATTATAGAGGGCCCGTTGTGTTTGGGAGGATAAAAGATGCATCGGTATTGTACCTTGATACACACATGTTAAGATGGCCCACCACGCAAAAATAGTAAAATAAATTTAGATAATAATTAGCCGGGCAAGTGTTACATAGGGAGAAGGTCGCCTTCTAAGTAAGATTTTGTTTTACTGTGGTTCAAGTAATTTCTTTTTGTGTTTTCAGCTATCAGTGTCCTGAAGAATTATTTTGTAAAATGTGTGTGTGGGTGGTGGAGACGGACGTGGAGAAAATTCCACATGTGGAATTTTGAAAAGTAAGTAAGGGGTGATTGTTGTATATTGACCTCAGACCCGAACGGGCAGTCAAAATAGGAAATGCACATGTGTAAATAACAGGTGCATCCGGTCGAGGAATATCAGAATATAACCTTGACCGTGGACGGGTTGAATGAGTGCGGTTTGTGACGCCCACAAGAAGAAGGTGGACGTTATAACTCAGTGCACAAGAAGTTCAATCAGTTTGGAGATCAGACCAGTTGGGGACAAGATGCGGTAGAGAAAGCCAGCACACAGCAGAGTGGGCCCTCAGGCACCCCGATTGAGCAGTTGCAGTTGGAGAGAAGATGTTGGAATGAGGAACATATCCCAGAGAGGCTGGGCCCCCAGGCCCCCGGTTGAGCAGCCCAGGAGAACGGGAAAGAACTGCGGTTATGGCCATAAAAGTGGGGGTCAATATGTTGCAGTTCTGTTCGGTTTCCAACTCCCTCTAACAGTAAAACCGTTGAGTAACCCTTTCGAACCCTTTCAAATAAAGTGAGAGGTTTATTTTTCTAAAAGAATTGTGTCGCTCGTCTTTATTGTGTAGTCGTTATGATTCTGCATGCATCTGCATATGAGTATACAACACTAAATCAAAATACAAAATACTGAAAAACAAGTGCTCCTTAACTGAATTTAAAATGGATGATGATTAATTATATTGATTATTTGATTTGTAGCTATAAATTGTCAGTGAGTGAAAATCTTTGAATGAAGTGTAAGTCACATGCAAAGGTCAAATGGTGCACTTGTCGCACGAATGGCAGGATATTAGGTTGACAGGTTGTTTTGGAAATCACCCTAGATGACAAATTAGTGATCTGTTTTGAAATCGGCGTTGTAGGCCGGATATTAAAAAGTAAACATTCCGTTGCCTGACTTAGGATAAGATGTCGTAACGCTAGAAATTTAATGATACTTGTTCTTATCATCATTAGTGAATCAGATGATTAAAATATTATATAAATCATATATATATTATAGTGTAAATCCATTTATCAATTATTTTTATCTAATATGAATAACTTGCACACAGCTCAATGGTTTCAAATAGCTAATCATAATAATTCCAACTAAATGATTGAATGCTTCTATTTGCGCCCCCATACATGTGACCCTAACAGATACTATCACACAGAGTCAAAGTGGACCTAATATATATATATATATATATATATATATATATATATATATATATATATTGATGAAACCTAATATTTACAGCTATACATTTTGTCTGAGATTTTTCTGCTTTCAATGCGAACTATGCGCAAATATAAACATTTTCCTTTGTTTCATTTTTTGATATCATTTGATGACAGATTCATTAATGGATCACGTGTTCCAGGGAGTGGCCAGCTCACAAATTGAAGAAGTTAAACTTTTCTGAACAGATGCTGAAAACTTTGCAGTCACCAGAAAGGTACGCGATGAAAATATCTTTTAGGAATTGCTCGTTGGGCAGCATTGGATGGTGATTGATGAAGTTTTAAAGGAATTAAACGCAAACAACAAATATTCAGAAAGCTCTTTTCATTAAATCTGCGTTGGATTTCGTGAAGGATCCTGATTGGAAAAAAACAATTAAGATGTTGACACTTCGTTAATTTAATGTTACAATTTAATGTTATGAGGTACACTATATTTATATAAAAATAGACAATTGTTCAGACACACATATGTCCATGTGTGTGTGTGTGTTTCTAGAAATATGTGTGTGTGTGTTTCTAAAAATACCCAATTGTTCAGACAC
This sequence comes from Sepioteuthis lessoniana, assembly GCA_963585895.1. Classification (NCBI taxonomy): domain Eukaryota; kingdom Metazoa; phylum Mollusca; class Cephalopoda; order Myopsida; family Loliginidae; genus Sepioteuthis; species Sepioteuthis lessoniana. The sequence continues at coordinate 56,065,295 of OY757921.1, forward strand.
ACACACACACGTGTGTGTGTGTGTGTGTGTGTGTTTCTAAAAAATACCCAATTTTTCAGACACACATATGTACGTGTGAGTGTGTATGTGTGTGTTTCTAAAAATTAAATAGGCAGTTTAAACATGCATTCGAAAAACTATTTAATATATTGAAAACCACCCTACACATTTTTGTAGGCAAACACTTGGAATTTTTTGACTACCAGGTACAGTAGATCCCTCGCTGAAAATTTGATGACCCATAAACCCATCGCCATCTTTAAAATGTTCCAGCATTTCGGTATCGAAATCACAACTCAGGGTTTTGACTTGTTTATCTAAACTTGGCAATAATTGCTATTTCTAAGGAATCATTTTCAACCATTTCCACAAAATTCTTAGAACAGTCTGGTGAGGAATTGGCAACTTCTGACCCTGCATCCTTATAGATTTCTGTGTGTTGGGTAGGTAATTGACATAAACACATTCCAACTGTTATTTTGTTTTCTTTTTCTTCTTTTTTTGGCGGGGTCGGGGGGATATTGATTGTTTGGAAGGAAATTTTCCTTTACACTCTGCAGTTGTTTTAAAAATTGAGACTTTATCGATTTTGTAGGCTCTTTATTTTTCTCATCATCTATCTCTGTCACACAAACTCTCTTTCTCTCTCACTGTAATATATATATGTGTGTGTGTGTGTGTGTGGGTGTGTGTGTGTGTGTGTGTGTAATTCTATTCCTTTGTATTCTGTTGTCCTTTGTTGCATATCATTATTTTTGTATTTTGCCTTCAATATCTGCATCGTAAATACATCTCTTCATTCCCAAAAGATTATTTTAGATTTTCAAAAGCAACACGAAAAGAGAAAAAGATACACACATAATAAAAAAAAGTCGGACACCAGAATGCGATGCCAGCAATTAAGTCAAGCAAATAAAATGCCAAAATAAATGCTGACATTAAAGCATAAGAGTAAGAAACTAAAAAGAAAAAGGAAACGAAATAAGGTCACATATATTAATAATGTTTCTATCACGACTAAAGCACTACAAGTAAATGTGAATCATTGATAAAACAGAGATTTGAAGACTCATATAGTTAAACTCCATCACTGGTAGAGTCACGACAAAAAGTATTACAAGTGAATGTAGGTTGTTGATAAGGCAGAGATTTGAAAACCCATTTAGTTAAACTTCATCACAGGTATAGTCAAGAGTAAAGCACAACTAGTGAATATGAGTCATTGATAAGTCATTTTATTTGAACCCTCGCAACTCTATCACAAGTGGAGTCAACATAAAACTACTACAAGTGAATGTGATTTAATAAGGCAGAGATTTGAAGACTCATATAGTTAGATTCCATCACTGGTGGATTTATTGTTAACATGCCTTTTTGTTGAAATAATGTCCTACCATCCAAAATGGCCTCTGTGTGTGTGTGTGTGTGTGTGTGTGTGTGTGTGTGTGTGTGTGTGTGTGTGTGTGTGTGTGTGTGTGATTTTATGTAATAAAGTAGCGTTGCCAATTGGCGTCTGATGAATTTGTTATATGATAAAAAAATACAAGCATCTTCTGGACACGTCAACATTTTTTTTAGTTTCCACTCCCAGACTCATCTTTCAGAGTTAAAATTCTCGGGGAATTCAAAACGATGGAACACTGAGAAACAAAGACAAAGAACGGTATCTCGAAGAATGAAAATCTTAACCTAATGTGGTACAAGGACCCCGTAGTGGAACATTCAGAGAAGACTGATTAAACCAAAAAGGCAGAAGCAATATATGTCGTTATTAATATATGGACCACGTGAAAAGAACTTTTTTAGGCAAGACGATTGTAGAAATCTGAAATGTAATTAACAATGAAAGCCTTCCATTTATGAACTTAAGCATGATTTGATTATTTTTGTTCAAATTGTAAGTCCTGTCATAGCAACTATACGATTATTGTATCCATCCAACCGTTTCGCACGAACAGAATAAAACATAAGGTCAAATTTTAAGCGAAGTTTAGTAGGTTTGAATTGAAGGTTTTCTTTCTCCTAGACCAGTCGCAATACCAAATTTAAAGAGCCCAGTATGCCCTACTATTTATCTCTGGAGGAAGAATAGTTACTTATCTTTGCCAAGGGAAATTGGAAAATGCAATTGGAAATGCAATTAGCTTCGTCCAGTATTTAAACTCGTGTTGCCGTGTCTATTTTGGAGGACAATAATCGTTACACTAATCAGCGTTAACTACCAATAAATGAAAAACTAATGTCTAACTAAATGTGAACAAGGAAAACAAATAATTCCTCGTTTTCGTTTCTTGTTTTTTCTTTTTTTTTTTTTAGTTTGAAAATTAATGATATATGATTAGTTACGCCTTGCAGCAACAGGATCACAGGCTAATTATTTTTTACTGTTAGAGACCATCTCGGAATAAGATCCACTTTCCATAAAAGGAACATTTTTTCTGTTGAAGCATTTCCCTGGATCAAACAAGTATGCATATCGCATTTGGGAGAACTACATCAAACTCGAGTTTAAATCCTCTATGAGACTGTTTGCGTTTTATCTCTGGAAAGGCATGAATCCACCTGTTCTTCCCAAAGCTATGAGCAAATAATAGGGTGACCAGTCTAGGAGAAGGAAAACTGAATTCAAACCAGCTGGAATCTGTTTTACAAATTGATCGTATATCGTGATGGGGGTGGTATTGAAGATAAGCAAACTCTTTCCAATAATTAATATTTAGAGTTTATGATTTAAAATTCATTTTGAAAATTCATCTCATTAGTAAAATTAATTTAAAAAAATGACGATATTTTTTCTGTAATTCATATTAATTAATTTTGGTGTTGAGATTTCATCTTTCTGCCAAATCGATTTTAGAATAATCGATTTTTCTCAATTTCTAATTTCTATATCTAGATATCAATAAAAACTACCTGTGTCAATCCCAGATATCATTTCTGTTAACTTAATGTTTCTTTCTATTTAGATTTTTTCTTTTTAGGTTTATCCTAAAATATCTCTTGATCTGTTTATGATTAAGTCATTCCTTAAACAATTATACAAAATGATCTGGTGTAAACAGAGAAGATAGCAACTGATTCGTCTTTGAGCCTTTGTAAAACTCAAAACTATAAAAACACTTTTTCGATCTAGAACATATAAACTAAGACTTTTATCCATACACAGTGAATGTTCATATAAATGCCAGTTTTCCGGCTACCGGATGTTTTGCTTGTGTGCGCATAAACAATTGATGTAGATGATCACATGAAAAAGTAAATGCAACGTAAAATTGCAATGTATGCTGTGTACGTTTAGCTCACTTACTGTTATCGGTTTAATTCTTGAATGACATCACAGCTGCAAAAGTTGCGACATTTTCTCTGAGAAAATTGCGAAATATATACTCGGTACATGTTTAAATCTGTGTCAAAGTGCAACTTAATTTGAGGCCAGGAAAAAAAATTCAATTCATTCCAAAGTGTAAAGAGTACTAGATTAAGTTGAGAACAACTTGAGTAAATTCATTTTAAACAGCAAAAAATATAAAAAATTTGAAATTGACGTTAATTTTTTGTTCGACTCAGTTCTGCTCAATTAGTAAATGTAAACTGTCGATATTTACCGAGCTTTTCAACAAAACCAGAAGTATGAGGCGCCCAATGAGAATTGAACCCACTGACATTAGTCCGCTAACGTAGCTCTCTATCACATCACACGAGGTGCTCAAAAATAAGATAACCTGTTACGCTGAAGTATTACTTTGAAGATACAAAACCTAGAAGAAAATTATGGAATTAGCACACTTAGGACGATGTTCACTTAGATTTCCTAGCTTTAAATAAACTAATAACATATAAGACGGAAATCATTTTCATCTTATAGTTTCCACGTCGGAAAGAACTTTGGCTTTCATAAAAGCTTAGAGAAAATCAACTAAGAATTAATTATAGCATTTTTCAATGAATTCCATTTGTTTGTTTTTTATTTGTTTTTGTTTTTTAGTTTTTAGTTTTTGTTGCTTTTTCTCAATAATAGGTTATTCCGTAATATTTTCTTCAGCATGATTTGGAAAAAAATTATACCATAAATTCAAATGATTTTATCCAGTTTGTTTAAAGTACTTTTTGAAGTCCCAATATTTAGTTAATAAAAAAATTATGTCAGTTCTATAAGTAGTACGGCTGAATAAAAACCAAAATGAACATCTGCTAAGTGTGTCTGTTCAATTATTTGCCTGAATTTGTTGTAATTTCTAAAAAAGAAGTACAATACATATTGTCAAAAGTGAGAAGAATCATTACACATCCAACGCGGGATTACATTGCTATACTTTGGAATCACCCGGGTACATGCGATACCAATCTCTAATCGATATAGTCTACTTTGTATGGGGTCGATAAAAAAAAAGTTGAACAATGAATGAAGTCGTTTTGCTTGAATGAAGACGAATATTTCTAACTAAAAATCGTATTTGAATATTTTTCTGTCACTGTTTTTGCTGTTTTTTCGTTTGTTTGTTGTTGTTTTTTTGGGGGAGGGAGGGAGTTCACTTTCATTTCATATAAAAAAGAACTCTTTTTCATAAATTACACACCTGATCCTCTCTCATTATCCGTATGTATCGGTCATTGTCTTGGCTAGTCCTCTAGACTGTATCGAGTGTCCGCACAGAGCTGATGAATATAATTCGTTGCTATTCGAATAACACTAGAGTTTCTATGTGTAGGAGTTCATAGAAAAACCTCGGCTATGAGTTCGTCCTTACTTTCTCTAGCAATACTTGCGAGATTTGAGGTAAGTGGCTGTACAGCTGCTGTTTTGTCGGGTGTTGCGTCTTGGTTTGAGTTGATTCAATTTATTTTTATTTGATTCGCGTTAGTTTTTATTTAATCCACGTGGGTCGTTTAACAATACAGGAATACTTAACTCTTGTACACGGTTACGGTTAATGGAATTGGAGCAAGCGACCATCGCGGATTGAATAAAAGGACGGGATTCGAAGTACCATGTAGGCTCCTGAGTTCTACAAGAAACACCTGAAGAAGACCGGAGGACATATCAGCCGAAACGTTGTAAATATAAAGATGAAGACAATCTTAACTATCAGTTAAGATTGTCTTCATCTTTATATTCACAACGTTTTAAAAGATTTAACCTCTGACTGTACAATTCTTCCTATTTTCTTTTCTGAGTCAATAAGATTTGATTTATGATGAAGAATTCTATTACGAAATTTAATAAATAGTTCTTTAGAATTTGATCGGCGATCTGCCTCGAATCTGAAATAATCAAAACTACAACGATTTCACCAATAATTACAGAAACTTCTTAAAACTCATCAAAAACTTTTATTCTCAAATATCTTTACACCAGTATACAGTAAGCCTTGTAAAAGTGAATATGAAGTAAGGGCTACGAATACCCTAAATCAAATTTCACAAATCTCAGATCTTTGGAAAAATTAGAATTGAAGTCTTCTCTTATGCAATGGTTTCTCCATCACTTTGGATATTTGACAGACTGACAAAGTTTAAGGTTATTGAAACAAGTGATGAGAACGTTTGCGTTTGGACATTTCATTTGTGCTGCAGAGCAGACGGGGCTTTTTTAGTTTGATGGTTTTAGAAGCCTCTTTTTAAGAGCCTCACAATTTTCCCGAGAAAATAAAGATACCTTCCTTCGATATATGAAAGACGGTTTGGAAGCTAACAGAGATGGACAACCTGAATTATTAATAAACATGAGAACCTAACTGTAAATGAATGTTTGGCTATTTCTTTGAAACGTTTTAGTTACCTCAACTTTTATTCAACAACCTTTCAGTCGACTTGCAGTGCAATACGTCGGTGTTTATTTTCTATGTTTAGAACATTTCAAGAAATGTTTAGTTTATTTTGTTTTTTGCTTTCTTTATTTTCTTTTTGTTTTTGGTTTTTGTTTTTTTCACTCAAACTTCGTTTCCATTTTAATAACAATAAACTCTCCACCATAACAAATTATTTGATAAAACTCAAAAAGTTATTTAAAATTATAAATAGTATTGAGTATACATTGGGTTTTTTTGGTGGGTAAGGTGGGTTACGTCTTGATTTAATCTCGGACCCAAAAATTAAAGACATCAGTTTAAAAACGAATAGCTACTCCTTTCATTTGAATAACGGCGCCTATGCGATATGCCGTAGTTATGGCGAAGGTATAACTATCCATACAAATTCCAGTGCTATCCATCGTCGTATGGATCCAGGGTATCAAGTGAAATCTGCAATATGTCCCATGGGGGTTTAAATTTACATCGGATATCGGAAAGTCTGCCTATGTTCTTGGAGCCAATTTTATCCCATCCGTGTTCAATCTTGGGATGCATTATTTTATTAAAATAAACTATCACCAGCGAAAAACATGACAAGTAGAAATGGTTACAAATAATCAGCAACAAGATTTGTAAATAACTGAATGAAAACTGAATCAAGAGTCCCTAGTGACCTTCGTGAACTCTATTACACCAGTGCAGAAACGGATGCAACGTAACGATTATCGCCGTAGACCCCCTACGACGATAATCGTTACGAGGTGGCAAGTTCAAATATTAGACGAGGCTATTATCGCTCCCTTTGTGCTTAAGAAAGGCATGAATATTCTGTCCTCCCCTAGTTAGGGATAAATAGTAAGGCACACTAGGCAATTTCCTAATGCTGCTGGAACCAGTCCAAGAGAATGAAAACTCTGAATTCTAACTGTTTGGATTCGGTTTAAAAATTGACCTTGTATTTCATGCTGGCGGTAATGAATGGGAGTATCGGACAAATACACTATTACTGATCCATAACCTGATTACCCGAAAGCGCGACGAATCTGACTCATCCAACTAGGCGACACGCAACCAGTCTTCCCGCTCCGATGTCAAAGATTTCCGGACCATTTGACATGCAGTAAACCGACACTTTTGAGTCAATAAAAAAACCCTTGTTAGTTGACGTCTACCAAACTACCAGAAATGTTGTATATGTTGTACATTTGACTTATGGTTGGGTGGTATCAGCGTTGACTTGGGATGGGATTTAATGTTTCGTACTTCTTTGTATGATGGTTACCATTTTTGACACTCAGCGATAGTTTCATTTTTGCATTTGTTTTCACAGTACCAAATATTCGTCTGGAATTCATATATTCCTACTAAAACACTTGCTATTTTTTTTTCCTGAGAAAAATCTACAGCAGTTGCCACTTCGGAGATAAGGTGTCCTATCTTTATGTCTCTAGCTATCATTTCGTAGTCAACGGTCATTAACTATTTATGTGTCCCACAGCTACACTACGACAGCTACACTCGGATGAGTCTATTTCTACAAATGAGGTGGGACGAAACTATTCATCTGTCGGTAAATATAAGAAAAATATACCACTTTCGGGTTTTAAGTAGGTCTTCTTCATAGAGCAAATGTGGTATTTTCGTAACTGCTGCGCGCACGATGAACGGCTATATATTGTACTGTTGAATGGGTCGGCGAATGTGGCTAGCTAGGTTTCCTTGTCTATGCTGGACCTCTGTCTTTCGACTAGGCTAGTACTATTTTTTTGAACATTTCATTTTCAGCAAAACATCAAAAGGATTATACCATTTTTCCACCTCATTGCGACGTCTTCTCCCGGCCGGGCTGAAAGGTTTTTGACCTGGTTGGTTTAAAAAAAAAAAAGCTAAGTTTTTTTTTATCTTTTCACCTTTTTTTTGTTTGTTTTTTCTCTCATACATCTACACCCCCACTATTTTTTTCTTTCAAACCAGCCTATCATCTATGGCCGGCCGGCCAGATGGCTCGGCCAAAAAGGCCCTTTTCTCCCCTACCAAGGGTGACCCTCCCCCCCAGGTGAAAAAGAAAAACAAGTCACCTATTCCTAAAAACATCCCTCCCCCTGACCAGAATGAAAAATCACCATCAAATAAACCACCCTCCCCTGACAAAAAATCTCAAACCATAAAAGAAAAAGAAAATGAAAAAGAAAAAAGCGAAAATAGTTGGACAGCCCCCCCGAAAATACAGGTCGATGTCGACGACCTGCTCCAGCGAGCAAAGGCCATCTCAGGTGAAGTACAGGAGCATGGCCTTATGTTCAATTTGGAGGAGGTAAGACAAGACCAGAAAAAAAGAACGGTGTCTGTCTTTTTAGTGGACAAACGATCCAGAAAAATCGTTAAGCCCGCAAAAGACATGGTCCTTCGTCAAATTTCCAGCCTGGGCGTAAAGGCACAAGCGATAATCGCTGGTGCTTCTTACGCTTTCTGGGATATATTGCTACCGACTATAGAAGATGCCGTCGCCCTCACAAAAAAACCTCTGGAAAATAAAGAATTTTTTTTCAGAACAGAATATATGGGGCGACGGCGGACCACGGTTTCAATATACGAGGTCCCTAGCTTCCTTCGAGACGCAAACTTAGCCGCCTATATGCTTCAGTTTGGTGACATCGTCTCAGCAACACACGATGGAATGCGTGGGGAATGGAGATTCGATATCATGTTGGATATGAAAACCTTCTACTCCGTTCCCAACTGGTTGGAGGTGGAAGGGCACAGGCTTCCCGTAATAGTATCGGGAAGGAAACCCGCCTGCTGGCACTGTGGCGAGATTGGTCACCTCTCCGCAGTTTGCCCGGGGAAGAAGGCCCCGAAGAAGCCCGACCACAAACAGGATACCCTCTCACCTGTGGTTAAAATAAACACGGAAAAGGAGGCTCCCGTAGTCTCGCCCACACCAGCGGGTAAAAAAAACCCCACTCCCCCTTCGTCCCCTACGGTTAATTCCGAAGAGGCGAAGGCTGAGTGGCTGACTGTGGGAAAAGGTGGGAGGAAGCTCCAACCTGAGGATCCTCGCTCCCAAAAGTCGGCCCAGGTAGGCACCGACAGTTTACCCCCCTCTAAAAAGGCCAACAGTCCACCCCCCACATATGCCCAGAAGTCATCCCCCCAAAAAAACAAAGCCCTACCCAAAACCCCTCCTAAACAGCGTACACCTCCCAGGGTCAGATCTTTCAGCCCAGGCCGGGAGAAATTTGAACAACTCCTGGAATTCAAAAAGCGGCTGGACCAGGAGAGAAAATCGGCTCCGCGACCAGGGCCCTCTCATTCCACCCCGTCGTCACCAAGGCAACCCCGAACCATCAGACCGCCACCAACTACACCACCTCATAGAACTATGCCTCCACCTCTCATGTCTGTCTTAGTACAGAGGAAAAAGGGACCCATCCCCCCTCCGCTGCCGTTGGAGTCTCCTCCAGCTAAACCATTACCACCAGTAACAGCAGCAGCATCTTCACCTTCCACCACACCAAAGAAACGGCAGCGGAGCTCATCAATCGACAGTTCGGGGGATGAGGTCCCAAAACACAAAAACAAGAAGGACAAACCACGCCACCACACCGGAGAAAACATCTGCCGGGTGGATGAGGGGGCCCTGGATCGTCTTCACAAGGTCCAGCCGCAGCTGTTGAAGGATTTAAGGGTCCTCCACAACTTCAAGGAAGTTAATGGACATAATGTGGAGGACCCAAAAAAATTCCCCAATGCATGGATCACCACAGTCATTCGGAAGGGCCGAGGGTCGGAAGGTGTCATGAAAATGCTCGGGGAAGCCAACGAGGCCCTCGGCCCTATATCATACATAAAAGACGATCTTTCATCCTGTAAAGGGCTCGTTGGGAGGGTCCCTGTTGTTCTACACCCCTCCCTCTATAGGGCTTTGAAACTAACTTTTCCGCGGGACGTCGGGGGTCTCGCTCATGACGGAGCCATCGATAATGAGATGGCCACGGGATCCATGAGCCAGACCGTCGGAGTCCTGACCCCAGCCATGTTCAGTCCGGGCACTCAACCCCTGTAACTTTCATGATGGATCTAAGGTTGGCTAGTTTAAATGGCCGCGGCCTGAGGTCGGATTCTAAGCGATCCCAACTATTGTTATACCTCCAGCGTCGCGGCATTGATATTTGTTGTTTACAGGAGACTCATTTCGACTCCAACTTCTATGAAGGTATTCTGGCGAGGGACTATTTGTCCTTCTCAGCTTGCTTTGATAGTCGTTCTAGAGGTGTCACCTGGCTGGTAAGTAGACGTCTGGACGCTTCGTGTGCTCTTGTTCTTTCAGATCCGGCGGGCAGACTTTGTGTTCTGGATGTTACCATAAAGGACAAGGCGTTTCGTTTGATTGGGGTTTATGGACCCAATACCACCAGTGAGCTTCCTGCCTTTTTCCGGCGCATCGAGCCGTACGTCGTTCCGTCAAAGCGGGTAATTTTAGTGGGAGATTGGAACGCCGTCCTTGATCCCAACTTAGATAGAGGGGCTACTAGTGCGGGTACTAACCCCTTGGATGCCAGATATTTTCGTGAGTTTGTCCAGAAATTTGATCTGGTGGACAAATTTCGCGAAAGGCATCCAAATAAGATAGTTTGGACTTGGACCGGTAGGGGCGCCTCGGCCCAGCTGTATAGCTATTTGGACCGAGTGTTAGTTAAGCGAGTCGACTTAGACTATTTAGGTGGTCCAAGTTTTGAGGCGTATAAAAATTCCGACCACAAATTTTTATGTGTGTCGATTAGGTTAGATAAGGCTAGATGTAGGATGTCTGGTTACTGGAAGTTCAACCTTTCCCTTTTGGCGGAGGCTGACTTCCGGAACCAGCTAGAACTAACGATAAAGCGGGAATTGACGGGGGCCATTATGGGTAATAGGTGGTGGGCTAACCTTAAGGATAGTATTAGATCCTTTGCGGCCGACTATAGTAGGAGACTCAAGTCAGCTAGGGTAGCGGAGCAAAGGTCGATTAAGGATAAGCTAGATAGGGCGGTGTTGGTGGGAGATAGTGGGCAAGTTAACGTAGCTAAGGCTGAGCTGGCCTCCTTGCAAATTATGGAGTACCAAGCTCTAGTAGTTAGGGCTAGGTTAAAGAGAATGTCCTGCGAGGCGACGAATATGGCCCAGGAGTTACGGGCCGAGGAACTGAGGCATGCTACAGATCGGCATATCGCCAGTGTCACATCGCCGGAGGGGCTCCGTCGAACTACAAACGAAGCCATCTGTGGGGAGTTTCGGCAGTATTTCTTGAAGCTTTTCACCAGGGAGCCCGGACTGAGTTCTGCTCAGTTCGACGCCTATCTTGCCGACTTCCCTCGCCTTTCGGCGACTGAAGCGGCTGGGTGTGAGGGGCTCATAAAGGAGGAGGAGATTCGGGTTGCACTGAAGTCGGTCGGGCTGGATAAGTCCCCCGGAATTGATGGTCTGCCCTATGAAGTGTACTTGAGGTTGTCGCACATGTTTGTCCCCTTGCTGGCAACCATCTATAACAACTGGATGAGGCAGGGTACTATACCCAGACGCTTCACCAGGGGTATAGTGAAGTTGCTTCGTAAAAACAGACATGGTGGGGATGGGGTTAGTAACTTTCGCCCTTTAACGATGTTAAACACGGACTTAAAGATTTTGGCGAAGATCTTGGCAAACCGTTTGCAGACTGTCCTGCCTAGTCTGATTTGCCCCGAGCAGACTTGTGCTGTGAAGGGTAGGACTATCCAGGACAGTCTTCATCTGGTCCGCACGATCGTAGAAAAAGTCGACGGAAATGCCGCGCTGATCAATTTAGATCAGTCCAAGGCCTTCGATAGGGTTGACCATGCTTTTCTGGAGGCTGTCTTGTCTTCGGCCGGCTTCGGGGTTGATTTTCGCACCTGGATACGTCTCCTTTATGCGTCCCCCGGAGTCGTGGTGGAGGTGAATGGAGTAAGGTCGGAGCCCTTCACTCTGACTCGATCGATTCGTCAAGGTTGCCCGTTATCGCCAATGCTATATATCCTGGCGTTAGAGCCTTTTCTACGCAGGATAAAGGCGAACCCGGTCCTACGCGGCCTCACGTTACCTGGCGCCAGTGAGGTGGCCAGGTACACTGCATACGCTGACGACGTCAGCGTGCTTGTAACGAGCAGTGCCGAGGTGGAGGAGGTGAGCAAAGAAATCGGAAGGTACGAAGCTGTAACGGGGGCCAAGATTAACCGCGAAAAGTCTGTCGGCTTGCGGTTGGGCTCGTGGAAAGGCTGTGTCCTTCCCGGCCCCTTCATTTGGAAAGACGGTCCGTGCAAGATACTCGGCGTCTGGTTTGGGCCCGACCTTCAATTGGAGAAAAATTGGTCGGAAGTGCTGAATAAGGTCGTAGCCGCAACTGAGTTGTGGCTGCGTAGAAGGCTTTCCCTAAAGGGTCGGGCAGAGGTGTGCAATTCGCACATCTACTCCCTAGCCGTTTACCGACTTTCAGTACTTCCTATCCCGGCCACCATCCTATTCAAGCTGGAAAGGATTCTCTTCCAGTTTCTCTGGGCCAAGAGACATCCTTTGGTGCGACGGGAGATCTGTTACCTTCACCCTTCTGAAGGCGGTCTAGGAGTACCTAACGTCGAGGTACGGCGCCATACTTTGCGTCTTACTTTCCTAGACCGGATGTGTTCACGAGACACGGCGGCGGGAAGCGTCTGGAAAGAAGACGCCAAACAATCTTTCCCGTCGCTAAGAAGTGTGCATTTTGCTGATGGGGAGACCCATCGGTTGCCCAGATGCGAATGCCCCTTCTATCGCGAGTGTCGGCATGCCTTGAAAGTGCTCTCTCGGCTGCAGACAGGTCTCTCTGACAGCCGGCCGTTATCGAGTAGGGCATTATATCGATGTTTAGTGAGGGGGGCCGCTAGCGATGGTCTAATTGGCGAGCTCGGTGTGACGGAGGCGGAGGGTCGCTTACTGTGGCCTTGGGCCCCCAGGTTGAGGTGTCTCAATAATGACGAGGCTTCCCTCACCTGGCTGGTCATTCGGAATGCTCTCTGGGTCGGCAAGAGATTGTTTGCAGCGCAACAGGCCATTTCGCCTGAGTGCGGCCGGTGCGGTGATTTGGAGGAGACTATTAGTCACGCCTTCTTTCACTGCCCGGTCGTACGGCCGCTGTGCAAGCTTCTTGAAGGCTACATGGTCCGCATCCTCAATGGAAAGTTTTTTGTCCTGGAAGCCAGTTCTGTGTGCAGCAATGTGGTGCCGAGGTTGAACAGACAGGAACATTATGTGTTTCTCTGCTTACTCGGCGTTATGCGTGTCGTGATTTGGACGACAAGAAAGAAGGAACTCTGTGAGGGTGAGTCTTTTTCTTCTCAGACCCTGGTGGCATTTTACAAACACCTAATCAAAGTCAAAATCCGGTCTGAGAGAAAAAGACTCTCTTCACTGGAGTTTGGCGAAAGGTGGGTGACTGTTGCGCGCTTGTGTCGCGTGGTAGGAGCCAACCTTATTTTCACTTTGGACGTTCCAGGGACTTAAGGATATTGAGTTACCGGAAGGACATGACCACCCAGCCCAGGTAAGTTAGAATTTTTTTAGGCCATTTTGATTTAGTTTGTTCCTAATTGAGTTAACTTAGCTAGAGTATGCAAGGTCATCGGGCCCCCCCTTTTTTTTGTCCCCATCTTTTGTTTTACTCTCCCTTCCCTTCCCCTCTGTTAGATGACAGGAATTGGAGTTCTCCAGGAGTGCGAGGGAGGGTTTATTTTATTTCATGTTTATTGTTTATTTATTTTCTCCAATTATTTATCTTATTTGATTATTTTTCCTCCTTCGACACTATTTTCGACTGGTTAACTCCTTTTTCTGCCATGTTTTAGTACGTGGGGGGGACCCCATACTAACTATCATAATGTATATATGTTTTGATCATTTTCGTTTTTAGGGGAAAATACTCGTTAATAAATGTACATAGCATTCGTTTAGTTTTTTTTTTAAATGTTCCCCTCCCCCTCACTTTGTAAATATGGGTTTAAGTTTAGAAGTCCATGGAGCAGAAGTGTTGTTTTGGTGATTGTTGATTTTGGTGGATGCAGTTTGATAGTGATATGTTCAATTGAGGTATTTTGGTGTTTTTTTAATTTGGAGATATGTATTGGTCAGTGAATGAGTCTAGTTAAGTTAGAGATTAGGATAGTGTAGACCAGCCTTCCCCCCCCCATTTTTCGGCCTCGTGCCAAATTTGTACTTTTTCTTTTTTACAATAAATATTGTGGCTAGCTAGGTTTCCTTGTCTATGCTGGACCTCTGTCTTTCGACTAGGCTAGTACTATTTTTTTGAACATTTCATTTTCAGCAAAACATCAAAAGGATTATACCATTTTTCCACCTCATTGCGACGTCTTCTCCCGGCCGGGCTGAAAGGTTTTTGACCTGGTTGGTTTAAAAAAAAAAAGCTAAGTTTTTTTTTATCTTTTCACCTTTTTTTTGTTTGTTTTTCTCTCATACATCTACACCCCCACTATTTTTTTTTCTTTCAAACCAGCCTATCATCTATGGCCGGCCGGCCAGATGGCTCGGCCAAAAAGGCCCTTTTCTCCCCTACCAAGGGTGACCCTCCCCCCCAGGTGAAAAAGAAAAACAAGTCACCTATTCCTAAAAACATCCCTCCCCCTGACCAGAATGAAAAATCACCATCAAATAAACCACCCTCCCCTGACAAAAAATCTCAAACCATAAAAGAAAAAGAAAATGAAAAAGAAAAAAGCGAAAATAGTTGGACAGCCCCCCCCCCCGAAAATACAGGTCGATGTCGACGACCTGCTCCAGCGAGCAAAGGCCATCTCCAGTGAAGTACAGGAGCATGGCCTTATGTTCAATTTGGAGGAGGTAAGACAAGACCAGAAAAAAAGAACGGTGTCTGTCTTTTTAGTGGACAAACGATCCAGAAAAATCGTTAAGCCCGCAAAAGACATGGTCCTTCGTCAAATTTCCAGCCTGGGCGTAAAGGCACAAGCGATAATCGCTGGTGCTTCTTACGCTTTCTGGGATATATTGCTACTGACTATAGAAGATGCCGTCGCCCACACAAAAAAACCTCTGGAAAATAAAGAATTTTTTTTCAGAACAGAATATATGGGGCGACGGCGGACCACGGTTTCAATATACGAGGTCCCTAGCTTCCTTCGAGACGCAAACTTAGCCGCCTATATGCTTCAGTTTGGTGACATCGTCTCAGCAACACACGATGGAATGCGTGGGGAATGGAGGTTCGATATCATGTTGGATATGAAAACCTTCTACTCCGTTCCCAACTGGTTGGAGGTGGAAGGGCGCAGGCTTCCCGTAATAGTATCGGGAAGGAAACCCGCCTGCTGGCACTGTGGCGAGATTGGTCACCTCTCCGCAGTTTGCCCGGGGAAGAAGGCCCCGAAGAAGCCCGACCACAAACAGGATACCCTCTCACCTGTGGTTAAAATAAACACGGAAAAGGAGGCTCCCGTAATCTCGCCCACACCAGCGGGTAAAAAAAACCCACTCCCCCTTCGTCCCCTACGGTTAATTCCGAAGAGGCGAAGGCTGAGTGGCTGACTGTGGGAAAAGGTGGGAGGAAGCTCCAACCTGAGGATCCTCGCTCCCAAAAGTCGGCCCAGGTAGGCACCGACAGTTTACCCCCCTCTAAAAAGGCCAACAGTCCACCCCCCACATATGCCCAGAAGTCATCCCCCCCAAAAAGCAAAGCCCTACCCAAAACCCCTCCTAAACAGCGTACACCTCCCAGGGTCAGATCTTTCAGCCCAGGCCGGGAGAAATTTGAACAACTCCTGGAATTCAAAAAGCGGCTGGACCAGGAGAGAAAATCGGCTCCGCGACCAGGGCCCTCTCATTCCACCCCGTCGTCACCAAGGCAACCCCGAACCATCAGACCGCCACCAACTACACCACCTCATAGAACTATGCCTCCACCTCTCATGTCTGTCTTAGTACAGAGGAAAAAGGGACCCATCCCCCCTCCGCTGCCGTCGGAGTCTCCTCCAGCTAAACCATTACCACCAGTAACAGCAGCAGCATCTTCACCTTCCACCACACCAAAGAAACGGCAGCGGAGCTCATCAATCGACAGTTCGGGGGATGAGGTCCCAAAACACAAAAGCAAGAAGGACAAACCACGCCACCACACCGGAGAAAACATCTGCCGGGTGGATGAGGGGGCCTTGGATCGTCTTCACAAGGTCCAGCCGCAGCTGTTGAAGGATTTAAGGGTCCTCCACAACTTCAAGGAAGTTAATGGACATAATGTGGAGGACCCAAAAAAATTCCCCAATGCATGGATCACCACAGTCATTCGGAAGGGCCGAGGGTCGGAAGGTGTCATGAAAATGCTCGGGGAAGCCAACGAGGCCCTCGGCCCTATATCATACATAAAAGACGATCTTTCATCCTGTAAAGGGCTCGTTAGGAGGGTCCCTGTTGTTCTACACCCCTCCCTCTATAGGGCTTTGAAACTAACTTTTCCGCGGGACGTCGGGGGTCTCGCTCATGACGGAGCCATCGATAATGAGATGGCCACGGGATCCATGAGCCAGACCGTCGGAGTCCTGACCCCAGCCATGTTCAGTCCGGGCACTCAACCCCTGTAACTTTCATGATGGATCTAAGGTTGGCTAGTTTAAATGGCCGCGGCCTGAGGTCGGATTCTAAGCGATCCCAACTATTGTTATACCTCCAGCGTCGCGGCATTGATATTTGTTGTTTACAGGAGACTCACTTCGACTCCAACTTCTATGAAGGTATTCTGGCGAGGGACTATTTGTCCTTCTCAGCATGCTTTGATAGTCGTTCTAGAGGTGTCACCTGGCTGGTAAGTAGACGTCTGGACGCTTCGTGTGCTCTTGTTCTTTCAGATCCGGCAGGCAGACTTTGTGTTCTGGATGTTACCATAAAGGACAAGGCGTTTCGTTTGATTGGGGTTTATGGACCCAATACCACCAGTGAGCTTCCTGCCTTTTTCCGGCGCATCGAGCCGTACGTCGTTCCGTCAAAGCGGGTAATTTTAGTGGGAGATTGGAACGCCGTCCTTGATCCCAACTTAGATAGAGGGGCTACTAGTGCGGGTACTAACCCCTTGGATGCCAGATATTTTCGTGAGTTTGTCCAGAAATTTGATCTGGTGGACAAATTTCGCGAAAGGCATCCAAATAAGATAGTTTGGACTTGGACCGGTAGGGGCGCCTCGGCCCAGCTGTATAGCTATTTGGACCGAGTGTTAGTTAAGCGAGTCGACTTAGACTATTTAGGTGGTCCAAGTTTTGAGGCGTATAAAAATTCCGACCACAAATTTTTATGTGTGTCGATTAGGTTAGATAAGGCTAGATGTAGGATGTCTGGTTACTGGAAGTTCAACCTTTCCCTTTTGGCGGAGGCTGACTTCCGGAACCAGCTAGAACTAACGATAAAGCGGGAATTGACGGGGGCCATTATGGGTAATAGGTGGTGGGCTAACCTTAAGGATAGTATTAGATCCTTTGCGGCCGACTATAGTAGGAGACTCAAGTCAGCTAGGGTAGCGGAGCAAAGGTCGATTAAGGATAAGCTAGATAGGGCGGTGTTGGTGGGAGATAGTGGGCAAGTTAACGTAGCTAAGGCTGAGCTGGCCTCCTTGCAAATTATGGAGTACCAAGCTCTAGTAGTTAGGGCTAGGTTAAAGAGAATGTCCTGCGAGGCGACGAATATGGCCCAGGAGTTACGGGCCGAGGAACTGAGGCATGCTACAGATCGGCATATCGCCAGTGTCACATCGCCGGAGGGGCTCCGTCGAACTACAAACGAAGCCATCTGTGGGGAGTTTCGGCAGTATTTCTTGAAGCTTTTCACCAGGGAGCCCGGACTGAGTTCTGCTCAGTTCGACGCCTATCTTGCCGACTTCCCTCGCCTTTCGGCGACTGAAGCGGCTGGGTGTGAGGGGCTCATAAAGGAGGAGGAGATTCGGGTTGCACTGAAGTCGGTCGGGCTGGATAAGTCCCCCGGAATTGATGGTCTGCCCTATGAAGTGTACTTGAGGTTGTCGCACATGTTTGTCCCCTTGCTGGCAACCATCTATAACAACTGGATGAGGCAGGGTACTATACCCAGACGCTTCACCAGGGGTATAGTGAAGTTGCTTCGTAAAAACAGACATGGTGGGGATGGGGTTAGTAACTTTCGCCCTTTAACGATGTTAAACACGGACTTAAAGATTTTGGCGAAGATCTTGGCAAACCGTTTGCAGACTGTCCTGCCTAGTCTGATTTGCCCCGAGCAGACTTGTGCTGTGAAGGGTAGGACTATCCAGGACAGTCTTCATCTGGTCCGCACGATCGTAGAAAAAGTCGACGGAAATGCCGCGCTGATCAATTTAGATCAGTCCAAGGCCTTCGATAGGGTTGACCATGCTTTTCTGGAGGCTGTCTTGTCTTCGGCCGGCTTCGGGGTTGATTTTCGCACCTGGATACGTCTCCTTTATGCGTCCCCCGGAGTCGTGGTGGAGGTGAATGGAGTAAGGTCGGAGCCCTTCACTCTGACTCGATCGATTCGTCAAGGTTGCCCGTTATCGCCAATGCTATATATCCTGGCGTTAGAGCCTTTTCTACGCAGGATAAAGGCGAACCCGGTCCTACGCGGCCTCACGTTACCTGGCGCCAGTGAGGTGGCCAGGTACACTGCATACGCTGACGACGTCAGCGTGCTTGTAACGAGCAGTGCCGAGGTGGAGGAGGTGAGCAAAGAAATCGGAAGGTACGAAGCTGTAACGGGGGCCAAGATTAACCGCGAAAAGTCTGTCGGCTTGCGGTTGGGCTCGTGGAAAGGCTGTGTCCTTCCCGGCCCCTTCATTTGGAAAGACGGTCCGTGCAAGATACTCGGCGTCTGGTTTGGGCCCGACCTTCAATTGGAGAAAAATTGGTCGGAAGTGCTGAATAAGGTCGTAGCCGCAACTGAGTTGTGGCTGCGTAGAAGGCTTTCCCTAAAGGGTCGGGCAGAGGTGTGCAATTCGCACATCTACTCCCTAGCCGTTTACCGACTTTCAGTACTTCCTATCCCGGCCACCATCCTATTCAAGCTGGAAAGGATTCTCTTCCAGTTTCTCTGGGCCAAGAGACATCCTTTGGTGCGACGGGAGATCTGTTACCTTCACCCTTCTGAAGGCGGTCTAGGAGTACCTAACGTCGAGGTACGGCGCCATACTTTGCGTCTTACTTTCCTAGACCGGATGTGTTCACGAGACACGGCGGCGGGAAGCGTCTGGAAAGAAGACGCCAAACAATCTTTCCCGTCGCTAAGAAGTGTGCATTTTGCTGATGGGGAGACCCATCGGTTGCCCAGATGCGAATGCCCCTTCTATCGCGAGTGTCGGCATGCCTTGAAAGTGCTCTCTCGGCTGCAGACAGGTCTCTCTGACAGCCGGCCGTTATCGAGTAGGGCATTATATCGATGTTTAGTGAGGGGGGCCGCTAGCGATGGTCTAATTGGCGAGCTCGGTGTGACGGAGGCGGAGGGTCGCTTACTGTGGCCTTGGGCCCCCAGGTTGAGGTGTCTCAATAATGACGAGGCTTCCCTCACCTGGCTGGTCATTCGGAATGCTCTCTGGGTCGGCAAGAGATTGTTTGCAGCGCAACAGGCCATTTCGCCTGAGTGCGGCCGGTGCGGTGATTTGGAGGAGACTATTAGTCACGCCTTCTTTCACTGCCCGGTCGTACGGCCGCTGTGCAAGCTTCTTGAAGGCTACATGGTCCGCATCCTCAATGGAAAGTTTTTTGTCCTGGAAGCCAGTTCTGTGTGCAGCAATGTGGTGCCGAGGTTGAACAGACAGGAACATTATGTGTTTCTCTGCTTACTCGGCGTTATGCGTGTCGTGATTTGGACGACAAGAAAGAAGGAACTCTGTGAGGGTGAGTCTTTTTCTTCTCAGACCCTGGTGGCATTTTACAAACACCTAATCAAAGTCAAAATCCGGTCTGAGAGAAAAAGACTCTCTTCACTGGAGTTTGGCGAAAGGTGGGTGACTGTTGCGCGCTTGTGTCGCGTGGTAGGAGCCAACCTTATTTTCACTTTGGACGTTCCAGGGACTTAAGGATATTGAGTTACCGGAAGGACATGACCACCCAGCCCAGGTAAGTTAGAATTTTTTTAGGCCATTTTGATTTAGTTTGTTCCTAATTGAGTTAACTTAGCTAGAGTATGCAAGGTCATCGGGCCCCCCCTTTTTTTTGTCCCCATCTTTTGTTTTACTCTCCCTTCCCTTCCCCTCTGTTAGATGACAGGAATTGGAGTTCTCCAGGAGTGCGAGGGAGGGTTTATTTTATTTCATGTTTATTGTTTATTTATTTTCTCCAATTATTTATCTTATTTGATTATTTTTCCTCCTTCGACACTATTTTCGACTGGTTAACTCCTTTTTCTGCCATGTTTTAGTACGTGGGGGGGACCCCATACTAACTATCATAATGTATATATGTTTTGATCATTTTCGTTTTTAGGGGAAAATACTCGTTAATAAATGTACATAGCATTCGTTTAGTTTTTTTTTTAAATGTTCCCCTCCCCCTCACTTTGTAAATATGGGTTTAAGTTTAGAAGTCCATGGAGCAGAAGTGTTGTTTTGGTGATTGTTGATTTTGGTGGATGCAGTTTGATAGTGATATGTTCAATTGAGGTATTTTGGTGTTTTTTTAATTTGGAGATATGTATTGGTCAGTGAATGAGTCTAGTTAAGTTAGAGATTAGGATAGTGTAGACCAGCCTTCCCCCCCCCATTTTTCGGCCTCGTGCCAAATTTGTACTTTTTCTTTTTTACAATAAATATTGTGGCTAGCTAGGTTTCCTTGTCTATGCTGGACCTCTGTCTTTCGACTAGGCTAGTACTATTTTTTTGAACATTTCATTTTCAGCAAAACATCAAAAGGATTATACCATTTTTCCACCTCATTGCGACGTCTTCTCCCGGCCGGGCTGAAAGGTTTTTGACCTGGTTGGTTTAAAAAAAAAAAGCTAAGTTTTTTTTTATCTTTTCACCTTTTTTTTGTTTGTTTTTCTCTCATACATCTACACCCCCACTATTTTTTTTTCTTTCAAACCAGCCTATCATCTATGGCCGGCCGGCCAGATGGCTCGGCCAAAAAGGCCCTTTTCTCCCCTACCAAGGGTGACCCTCCCCCCCAGGTGAAAAAGAAAAACAAGTCACCTATTCCTAAAAACATCCCTCCCCCTGACCAGAATGAAAAATCACCATCAAATAAACCACCCTCCCCTGACAAAAAATCTCAAACCATAAAAGAAAAAGAAAATGAAAAAGAAAAAAGCGAAAATAGTTGGACAGCCCCCCCCCCCCGAAAATACAGGTCGATGTCGACGACCTGCTCCAGCGAGCAAAGGCCATCTCCAGTGAAGTACAGGAGCATGGCCTTATGTTCAATTTGGAGGAGGTAAGACAAGACCAGAAAAAAAGAACGGTGTCTGTCTTTTTAGTGGACAAACGATCCAGAAAAATCGTTAAGCCCGCAAAAGACATGGTCCTTCGTCAAATTTCCAGCCTGGGCGTAAAGGCACAAGCGATAATCGCTGGTGCTTCTTACGCTTTCTGGGATATATTGCTACCGACTATAGAAGATGCCGTCGCCCACACAAAAAAACCTCTGGAAAATAAAGAATTTTTTTTCAGAACAGAATATATGGGGCGACGGCGGACCACGGTTTCAATATACGAGGTCCCTAGCTTCCTTCGAGACGCAAACTTAGCCGCCTATATGCTTCAGTTTGGTGACATCGTCTCAGCAACACACGATGGAATGCGTGGGGAATGGAGGTTCGATATCATGTTGGATATGAAAACCTTCTACTCCGTTCCCAACTGGTTGGAGGTGGAAGGGCGCAGGCTTCCCGTAATAGTATCGGGAAGGAAACCCGCCTGCTGGCACTGTGGCGAGATTGGTCACCTCTCCGCAGTTTGCCCGGGGAAGAAGGCCCCGAAGAAGCCCGACCACAAACAGGATACCCTCTCACCTGTGGTTAAAATAAACACGGAAAAGGAGGCTCCCGTAATCTCGCCCACACCAGCGGGTAAAAAAAACCCACTCCCCCTTCGTCCCCTACGGTTAATTCCGAAGAGGCGAAGGCTGAGTGGCTGACTGTGGGAAAAGGTGGGAGGAAGCTCCAACCTGAGGATCCTCGCTCCCAAAAGTCGGCCCAGGTAGGCACCGACAGTTTACCCCCCTCTAAAAAGGCCAACAGTCCACCCCCCACATATGCCCAGAAGTCATCCCCCCCAAAAAGCAAAGCCCTACCCAAAACCCCTCCTAAACAGCGTACACCTCCCAGGGTCAGATCTTTCAGCCCAGGCCGGGAGAAATTTGAACAACTCCTGGAATTCAAAAAGCGGCTGGACCAGGAGAGAAAATCGGCTCCGCGACCAGGGCCCTCTCATTCCACCCCGTCGTCACCAAGGCAACCCCGAACCATCAGACCGCCACCAACTACACCACCTCATAGAACTATGCCTCCACCTCTCATGTCTGTCTTAGTACAGAGGAAAAAGGGACCCATCCCCCCTCCGCTGCCGTCGGAGTCTCCTCCAGCTAAACCATTACCACCAGTAACAGCAGCAGCATCTTCACCTTCCACCACACCAAAGAAACGGCAGCGGAGCTCATCAATCGACAGTTCGGGGGATGAGGTCCCAAAACACAAAAGCAAGAAGGACAAACCACGCCACCACACCGGAGAAAACATCTGCCGGGTGGATGAGGGGGCCTTGGATCGTCTTCACAAGGTCCAGCCGCAGCTGTTGAAGGATTTAAGGGTCCTCCACAACTTCAAGGAAGTTAATGGACATAATGTGGAGGACCCAAAAAAATTCCCCAATGCATGGATCACCACAGTCATTCGGAAGGGCCGAGGGTCGGAAGGTGTCATGAAAATGCTCGGGGAAGCCAACGAGGCCCTCGGCCCTATATCATACATAAAAGACGATCTTTCATCCTGTAAAGGGCTCGTTAGGAGGGTCCCTGTTGTTCTACACCCCTCCCTCTATAGGGCTTTGAAACTAACTTTTCCGCGGGACGTCGGGGGTCTCGCTCATGACGGAGCCATCGATAATGAGATGGCCACGGGATCCATGAGCCAGACCGTCGGAGTCCTGACCCCAGCCATGTTCAGTCCGGGCACTCAACCCCTGTAACTTTCATGATGGATCTAAGGTTGGCTAGTTTAAATGGCCGCGGCCTGAGGTCGGATTCTAAGCGATCCCAACTATTGTTATACCTCCAGCGTCGCGGCATTGATATTTGTTGTTTACAGGAGACTCACTTCGACTCCAACTTCTATGAAGGTATTCTGGCGAGGGACTATTTGTCCTTCTCAGCATGCTTTGATAGTCGTTCTAGAGGTGTCACCTGGCTGGTAAGTAGACGTCTGGACGCTTCGTGTGCTCTTGTTCTTTCAGATCCGGCAGGCAGACTTTGTGTTCTGGATGTTACCATAAAGGACAAGGCGTTTCGTTTGATTGGGGTTTATGGACCCAATACCACCAGTGAGCTTCCTGCCTTTTTCCGGCGCATCGAGCCGTACGTCGTTCCGTCAAAGCGGGTAATTTTAGTGGGAGATTGGAACGCCGTCCTTGATCCCAACTTAGATAGAGGGGCTACTAGTGCGGGTACTAACCCCTTGGATGCCAGATATTTTCGTGAGTTTGTCCAGAAATTTGATCTGGTGGACAAATTTCGCGAAAGGCATCCAAATAAGATAGTTTGGACTTGGACCGGTAGGGGCGCCTCGGCCCAGCTGTATAGCTATTTGGACCGAGTGTTAGTTAAGCGAGTCGACTTAGACTATTTAGGTGGTCCAAGTTTTGAGGCGTATAAAAATTCCGACCACAAATTTTTATGTGTGTCGATTAGGTTAGATAAGGCTAGACGTAGGATGTCTGGTTACTGGAAGTTCAACCTTTCCCTTTTGGCGGAGGCTGACTTCCGGAACCAGCTAGAACTAACGATAAAGCGGGAATTGACGGGGGCCATTATGGGTAATAGGTGGTGGGCTAACCTTAAGGATAGTATTAGATCCTTTGCGGTCGACTATAGTAGGAGACTCAAGTCAGCTAGGGTAGCGGAGCAAAGGTCGATTAAGGATAAGCTAGATAGGGCGGTGTTGGCGGGAGACAGTGGGCAAGTTAACGTAGCTAAGGCTGAGCTGGCCTCCTTGCAAATTATGGAGTACCAAGCTCTAGTAGTTAGGGCTAGGTTAAAGAGAATGTCCTGCGAGGCGACGAATATGGCCCAGGAGTTACGGGCCGAGGAACTGAGGCATGCTACAGATCGGCATATCGCCAGTGTCACATCGCCGGAGGGGCTCCGTCGAACTACAAACGAAGCCATCTGTGGGGAGTTTCGGCAGTATTTCTTGAAGCTTTTCACCAGGGAGCCCGGACTGAGTTCTGCTCAGTTCGACGCCTATCTTGCCGACTTCCCTCGCCTTTCGGCGACTGAAGCGGCTGGGTGTGAGGGGCTCATAAAGGAGGAGGAGATTCGGGTTGCACTGAAGTCGGTCGGGCTGGATAAGTCCCCCGGAATTGATGGTCTGCCCTATGAAGTGTACTTGAGGTTGTCGCACATGTTTGTCCCCTTGCTGGCAACCATCTATAACAACTGGATGAGGCAGGGTACTATACCCAGACGCTTCACCAGGGGTATAGTGAAGTTGCTTCGTAAGAACAGACATGGTGGGGATGGGGTTAGTAACTTTCGCCCTTTAACGATGTTAAACACGGACTTAAAGATTTTGGCGAAGATCTTGGCAAACCGTTTGCAGACTGTCCTGCCTAGTCTGATTTGCCCCGAGCAGACTGGTGCTGTGAAGGGTAGGACTATCCAGGACAGTCTTCATCTGGTCCGCACGATCGTAGAAAAAGTCGACGGAAATGCCGCGCTGATCAATTTAGATCAGTCCAAGGCCTTCGATAGGGTTGACCATGCTTTTCTGGAGGCTGTCTTGTCTTCGGCCGGCTTCGGGGTTGATTTTCGCACCTGGATACGTCTCCTTTATGCGTCCCCCGGAGTCGTGGTGGAGGTGAATGGAGTAAGGTCGGAGCCCTTCACTCTGACTCGATCGATTCGTCAAGGTTGCCCGTTATCGCCAATGCTATATATCCTGGCGTTAGAGCCTTTTCTACGCAGGATAAAGGCGAACCCGGTCCTACGCGGCCTCACGTTACCTGGCGCCAGTGAGGTGGCCAGGTACACTGCATACGCTGACGACGTCAGCGTGCTTGTAACGAGCAGTGCCGAGGTGGAGGAGGTGAGCAAAGAAATCGGAAGGTACGAAGCTGTAACGGGGGCCAAGATTAACCGCGAAAAGTCTGTCGGCTTGCGGTTGGGCTCGTGGAAAGGCTGTGTCCTTCCCGGCCCCTTCATTTGGAAAGACGGTCCGTGCAAGATACTCGGCGTCTGGTTTGGGCCCGACCTTCAATTGGAGAAAAATTGGTCGGAAGTGCTGAATAAGGTCGTAGCCGCAACTGAGTTGTGGCTGCGTAGAAGGCTTTCCCTAAAGGGTCGGGCAGAGGTGTGCAATTCGCACATCTACTCCCTAGCCGTTTACCGACTTTCAGTACTTCCTATCCCGGCCACCATCCTATTCAAGCTGGAAAGGATTCTCTTCCAGTTTCTCTGGGCCAAGAGACATCCTTTGGTGCGACGGGAGATCTGTTACCTTCACCCTTCTGAAGGCGGTCTAGGAGTACCTAACGTCGAGGTACGGCGCCATACTTTGCGTCTTACTTTCCTAGACCGGATGTGTTCACGAGACACGGCGGCGGGAAGCGTCTGGAAAGAAGACGCCAAACAATCTTTCCCGTCCCTAAGAAGTGTGCATTTCGCTGATGGGGAGACCCATCGGTTGCCCAGATGCGAATGCCCCTTCTATCGCGAGTGTCGGCATGCCTTGAAAGTGCTCTCTCGGCTGCAGACAGGTCTCTCTGACAGCCGGCCGTTGTCGAGTAGGGCATTATATCGATGTTTAGTGAGGGGGGCCGCTAGCGATGGTCTGATTGGCGAGCTCGGTGTGACGGAGGCGGAGGGTCGCTTACTGTGGCCTTGGGCCCCCAGGTTGAGGTGTCTCAATAATGACGAGGCTTCCCTCGCCTGGCTGGTCATTCGGAATGCCCTCTGGGTCGGCAAGAGATTGTTTGCAGCGCAACAGGCCATTTCGCCTGAGTGCGGCCGGTGCGGTGATTTGGAGGAGACTATTAGTCACGCCTTCTTTCACTGCCCGGTCGTACGGCCGCTGTGCAAGCTTCTTGAAGGCTACATGGTCCGCATCCTCAATGGAAAGTTTTTTGTCCTGGAAGCCAGTTCTGTGTGCAGCAATGTGGTGCCGAGGTTGAACAGACAGGAACATTATGTGTTTCTCTGCTTACTCGGCGTTATGCGTGTCGTGATTTGGACGACAAGAAAGAAGGAACTCTGTGAGGGTGAGTCTTTTTCTTCTCAGACCCTGGTGGCATTTTACAAACACCAAATCAAAGTCAAAATCCGGTCTGAGAGAAAAAGACTCTCTTCACTGGAGTTTGGCGAAAGGTGGGTGACTGTTGCGCGCTTGTGTCGCGTGGTAGGAGCCAACCTTATTTTCACTTTGGACGTTCCAGGGACTTAAGGATATTGAGTTACCGGAAGGACATGACCACCCAGCCCAGGTAAGTTAGAATTTTTTTAGGCCATTTTGATTTAGTTTGTTCCTAATTGAGTTAACTTAGCTAGAGTATGCAAGGTCATCGGGCCCCCCCTTTTTTGTCCCCTTCTTTTGTTTTACTCTCCCTTCCCTTCCCCTCTGTTAGATGACAGGAATTGGAGTTCTCCAGGAGTGCGAGGGAGGGTTTATTTTATTTCATGTTTATTGTTTATTTATTTTCTCCAATTATTTATCTTATTTGATTATTTTTCCTCCTTCGACACTATTTTCGACTGGTTAACTCCTTTTTCTGCCATGTTTTAGTACGTGGTGGGGACCCCATACTAACTATCATAATGTATATATGTTTTGATCATTTTCGTTTTTAGGGGAAAATACTCATTAATAAATGTACATAGCATTCGTTTAGTTTTTTTTAAATGTTCCCCTCCCCCTCACTTTGTAAATATGGGATTAAGTTTAGAAGTCCATGGAGCAGAAGTGTTGTTTTGGTGATTGTTGATTTTGGTGGATGCAGTTTGATAGTGATATGTTCAATTGAGGTATTTTGGTGTTTTTTTAATTTGGAGATATGTATTGGTCAGTGAATGAGTCTAGTTAAGTTAGAGATTAGGATAGTGTAGACCAGCCTTCCCCCCCCCCCATTTTTCGGCCTCGTGCCAAATTTGTATTTTTTCTTTTTTACAATAAATATTGTGGCTAGCTAGGTCCCTTTAGAATATATAGAAAAGCAAGACCGCTCCCTTCCCCTCCCCAAAAACCTTAAGGCCTCGTGCCTTCTTTGTACTTACAAAGAAATAAAGTGGCTAGCTAGGTTTCCTTAGTAAAAACATAGATAATGCAAGACCACACCCTTCCCCCCCCCCAAACTCAAGGCCTTGTGCCTTCCTGTAAAATCTCTACAGGAAATATAATGTGGCTAGCTAGGTCTCCTTAGTATATATAGAAAAGCATGACCGCTCCCTTCCCCTCCCCAAAAACTTCAAGGCCTTGTGCCTTCTGTGTATCATACGCAGGAATAAAGCTAGCTAGGTTCCCTTAGATTTCTTAGTTAAAGCATGACCGCTCCCTTCCCCAAAAACCTTAAGGCCTTGTGCCTTCTTTGTCATCTACAAAGAAATAAAGTGGCTAGCTAGGTTCCCTTAGAATTCTTAGTTAAAGCATAACCGCTCCCTTCCCCCAAAACCTTAAGGCCTTGTGCCTTCTTTGTATTCACAAAGAAATAAAATATAAGAAAAATAGTTAAAAGGGGCTCGGCGCATGACAAATACAGATTGATTGATTTTACCGTCATATCAGCCCGTCTGTTGCTCTATTATGTCCAGAGATTTAGGAATCGTGTTCATTGTATGTTTATAATTCCATTTTTGTGTAGTTATTTCTTAAGACGTTTTTTGCACACAGCTATATGATATCAAGTTTTCCTATCTAATACAAATAATTTGAACGCAGTTGTGTAATTTCAAGTATTCCCATGTAATTCTAATGATAATATGGTTTCAAGTAACTATTTCAACTTAATATTGGTCATTCGTTTGCACAGTAATATAATTTCAATTTAGTGGATAATAATAATATTGAGCAAACAATTTTGACTTCAAGCACTCTCAATACAAATAATTTACAGTTATCTGGCGTTAAGTATTCCTATCGAATACGAATAATTTTTAAATAGATCTATATAACTCATAGATGGAACCCTAAAACTACTCTATATCAGAATGGTAGTGGCAATGAAAGGCTACTCCACACTCAAAAGAGCTTTAGAACTGGAGCCTCACAATCAGATGCAGTTTAGTGTAATATCCAGAATACCCGTTTTTTGGATACAATCAGCGTATTTTAAGCTACGACAGTAAGGTGGAGGAAAATCAAGACAAGCTTAAAACATAGGTTCCGACTAATAAGTTAAGCAGCGATAAGCCTGCTCAGAACTTAGATGGGTACCCGCATAGGAATAGCTGCTACTCTAAGAAATCCTTAGCTTCAGTGCCAAACAAAGTAAAGTTTATTAAATTCTAAGATCCAAAGCCGTTACACAACTTGCATATATTACATAGCAGAATAATTATCAAAACTTTATTACATTTATAAATTATCCGAATTAAAAATCACTGAGCTGAAGCAATTCCATTTTTGTTATCGTATCAATGTCACCAACTTGCAACTTTAGAATACCAGTTACTACACAAAGAGCATGTCGCCATATCTCATATATTTTATCTGAAAGACTTGGACAAAAATCTTTTTAAATAAACTTTTCTTTCTTTCTTTCCTAGAAATTGCAGATCGTAATGAGATTAGGAAGGTTTAGTTTAAAAGTCATTCTTTCAAAATGTTTAATGGTGGGTGTTGAAATAAATATTGTTTACAAGGTCAATATCATAAAATTCGCTGTTTTATTTCAGATTTATGGTTATTTGAGACATAAACTTTGCATTTCGAATTGAAACTGATTCTCTGCAGCTTAGGTCTCTAAAGTCTGCTAAAGAAACACAACTTTTAGCCAGACTTGTTGGTTTGACTGCTTTCTTTATTTGATGGTATATCAACATTTGTGGGTTATTTTATATCAAAGTCATCCTTGTAGAACAGTAGTGATATTATTTAACCTCCAGCTGGGAGGATAAGGGGGTTCATACCTTTCCTAAGGGTATTAGTCCGAAAGTAAACATAATAATACGACTGGAGTTCGAACTCGCTTTCTTCGAGGTCACAGTCCAACACTTTAGCTATTACCCCCACCCCCACTTCGCCCCCAATCGGAAACTAATATTCGCTACCGGAAGTTACACTAAAAACCTGGCGGACATTACTCCTGCCTGAAGCATAAATTCAACACCAAAATTTAGACAGGAACGATACACCCGGCTTGGGGAAAAGAATTGAACTGTAGCATTTATCTCTCTTACTTTTTATATATATATATATATATATATATATATATATATATAATATATATATATATATATATATATATATATATATATATATATATATATATATATATATATATATATATATATATATATATATATATATATATATATTGCTCGTGTTGTAATGTTTATCTTCGTAGGAAATGGACATGGTGACACGAGTTCAAATCCTGGACGAGACTGATTGCATTTCACATAGCACTTCTACCCTTGGGAAAGGTATGAATGCAGTTATTCTCTCTCCAGCTATAGGTAAATAGAAGGGCAGACTTGGTGAGGCACCTAGTCTAGCAGAAGGAAAACTCTGAATTCAAATCTGTTAAATTCCGCTTTTATTCATATATATATACGTATATGTGCGCCGGTATCATCTAAGTTAAGCAATGATGAATCTTGGAATTTAGATGGGTGACCACTTGATAACAAGAGACACTACAAACCGAGGCCACGCTGCACAATACTTAGTAAATAAGAAATCTGATGACAACTGAAAATATAAGAAAATTGTTTTATTCTGAAAAGAATCCATCAATTAAAATTATTTTAGACTGGAAATAGTAAAAAATATTCTAGAATTATCACACTTAGTGATTCAGCTCGGGAGTGGGGTCTGTTTCTTTTTTTAAGCAGCAAATAAACTAATGTTGAACATTCTGGTTTCATGAAATATTCCTCGCACAAACAAGATAAAATTATTCAAATTCATGGTATAATTTTTTCCTAGCCATGCAGAGGAAAATATAATGGAATAACCCAAAATTGAGAAAAAAAAATGATAGAATAATATAGAATTGATACTTAGTTGCCCCTCCTCAAATTTTTATTATATCAAAAATTCCTTCAAGCATTGATTTCTATCATTTAAAGTAATATTCTTTATCAAAGTAGTTCTAACTTTTCCAAATGGCAGTTAATAGAGCTTTTTCATGGAAAATATTATAAAGATTGAAAAGAAAATAGTAATTCCTTTGATTATAAACCAATATTTTCAGCTTAATGTTTTATTTCATGAAGATCGACAAGCTAACTCTAATTTTTTTTACTTTTGAAATGAAGAACATGGCATTCATTGAAGGCAAAAGAGACTGAAATGACAAGCTAACTGCACCAAATTGTCTTAACAATCCCGACAATCTTCTCTGATGCTTGTCACTCTTTGCTAGTTGCGCAGAAACATTTACTTTTTTATGAAACCTGACGGATAAAGTGTGCTTTTTAAATACATCTCTTCATTCCCAAAAGATTCTTTTAGATTTTCAAAAGCAACATGAGAAGAGAAAAATTATACACACAGAATAAAAAAATCAGACACCAGAATGCGATGCCAGTCGACCATATAAAATACTGAAAAATCAAATATGAAACTAAAAATAAAAAGAAAGCGAAACAAGGACGCATATCTGAATAATGTTTCGTTCACGAATAAAGCACTACGAGTAAATGTGAGTCATTGATAAGACAGAGCTTAAAAGACTCATATAGTAAGACCCCATCACTGGTGGACTTATGGTGCTAACATGCCTTTTTGTTGAATAAATGTCAAACCATCCAAAATGGTTTTGTGTGTGTGTGTGTGTGTGTGTGTGTGTGTGATTTTATGTAAAAAAACATAAGTAGCGTTGCCAATTGGCGTTTAATGAATTTGTTACATGATAAAAAATATAAGCATCTTCTTTTGAATACGTCAACACTTACTTCATGTTACCATAAATATACCAACAATTTCTCCTTTTTATTTACATCTAATGACGTGTATTAAAAATCAAATAAATAAAAAATAGTTTGTTTTTATCTAAAAAAAAATGTTTATTGTTTACATTTGTAACAAACCATAGAAGTCCATGAATTTGGTATGAAACATCAGAAGAATCTATTTTGTTATGTTTCTCTTTTGTTCAAACTTGGGTAATTTTTACACTTTTCATTCAATTATTCATTTATTTTTTTTATTCATTTATTTGTAACATATCATTGGAAATAATTTGTTGATGTCAAACGTAATAGGAATCGATTAAATAAAAAGATAATGATAAAGGTAAAATTTATAAATATTCATTCAATAAATTGAAAATCTAATGATTAGATAAGCATTTATGTTTTACAATAAGTATCAATTTTCCAATATAATCAGAGATCACGAAAATTCTATGTAAAAGAATAACTGACATTTTGCTTGGTTCATTATGAATGCAATAATTTAACGAAAGCATTTTTTTGTCTTTAAAAAGAAATGAAATGAAAAAAGTTTGCATCACAGAAAAAATTACATTTTTTCTTTGTAATATTTTCGTTTTTAAGTTGTTATATAATTTTTTTTACATTTGAAATGAAGAACATGGCATTCATTGAAGGCAAAAGAGACTGAAACGTTAATATTGATTTTGCATTAGTTTTAAATGAATTAATTTTTTTTTCACTTTTCAGTTAAATGAAAAGGAATTCATCGATTCAAAGTAACAATTTAGGCATATCTTATCAAAAATCTCAAACAACTTCAGTCTTGGTGACTTTCATATTTTTATGGGTATATATATATATATATATATATATATATATATATATATATATATATATATATATATATTATATATATATATATATATATATATATAGTACAATTAAATGGAGACTCAAACTCGGTTAAGCCGTCATAATAAATTTATTTCGGCGGAGAATATTATTGGTATATTCTCCGTCTCGTCAGATGACTCTTTTACATGCTCTGTCCATATCTCTATATAGATAGATATCTATGTCCTATCTCTAGATAGATAGATAGATAGATTAGCAAAAATATGCCTCCTCCAAGTATATGTATTCTAGATTTAATATAATAAAATATCTTAAATAAGAAAAACTACCGAAACTAAATAAGAATACATATAAAAAGATTTTAATCAGAGAAAGTATAATCGAAGAATAAAACAGCTTTTATGCTAGCTGTTCTCTCCACTAATGGCTCTCATAGCTAAATTTTCTTAAATCAACTAAATTAGACAAGAATAGAATTAGTTATTTCTTTTTTTACTGAATTTCTTTTAGGATTTATCACCGAGATTTTTGCTCATATTTATTAACATAGAACCAAACAATTAGAAATCAATAATATTAAGCAAATATTTATTGATTTTTTAAGATTAATATACAAATTAGCCTTCATTTTCACATTGTAACCCGCTGTTTGGTTGTATATATAAATTCAATTAAATGTTATATGTATGTTGATAATGCCAACAGTATTAATGATATAAAGCAACATTCTAAATAACTGGGATTCAAATTTTAAAAGTGATGGAGAATATGACGTAAATAACAGCAGGAATTGTGAGGTCAGTGGTAATGTAGTTTCGGGTACGGATAGATGCACATAAT
Organism: Sepioteuthis lessoniana; assembly: GCA_963585895.1. Lineage (NCBI taxonomy): Eukaryota > Metazoa > Mollusca > Cephalopoda > Myopsida > Loliginidae > Sepioteuthis > Sepioteuthis lessoniana. Next base: position 56,098,104 of record OY757921.1, read on the forward strand.
CTCCATCATAATAACATTATTTTATATATGTTCTAATATTAAAATATTTGACTTCAACTTTTCTTAATTTTTTTCTTGGAAATGGCCGATGAGGACTCGAAATCTATTCATTTATGAACATTATAATTTTGAAACAATTTTTATTCTTCGAAATCACATAAGTACGAAAACAAAAAGAGCTTACTTTAAAGAAGAAAAAGTATAATAAATTCACCTTGTTTATTTTCTTTATTTGATAAAATATATGAAAAAGAAAATGTTCTGCCACACTGCATCCTATTTAAATTAACATCTAATTGCATGTTTATATTGCGAATGAAAATCGCCCACAACTGTAATACATAGTTATATCAAAGAAAATGTATATTTCTACAAAGATATTAATGGTAATGCTTAATGTATTGCAATATGATTCCTTTCTTCGTTATAATCGATTCCTCTATGAATGAATAGATTACAGCCGCAGATATAAAGAGTGGATATGAATTCTTAAGGTAACAATTTCCTTAAAATTGGCATATTTTCTTAAATAATAAATAGAAACATTAATAAAAAAACAAATTATCAACTTGAGAATTAACCATTTTTTTCTAAAAGAATAACTGATATTATTTAAACTTTTTAAAACTGAGAGATTTTTTTTTTATCATACAACGTGTAAAAGCCGCCAACCAGGGTGATAAAACAGTTATTAACAACTAAGTCAAATTCGCTCATGTTATCCCAGTGCCTATTAAAAAAACCCAGATCCGGTGTATTTGATCTGAGAATAAATCTACTGAATTTTGTTCAAGCTCACTCAAATACGTTTATATACTCTCTCTCTCTCTCTCTCTCTCTCTCTCTCTCTCTCTCTCTCTCATACTAACTGTTCACTGAAATACCAGTTTATTTTATTAAAAATCGATAACATATTTAAAATTCAATGGGGCAACGTGATAATTACATGGAAGCGCTCCTAGCATCACGGTTATCGACAGAGGGAATGGAATTGGCGAAACCGAGTTCAAATATTGGGCGATGCTGTTTTATTACACTAATACTCTTGGAAAAAACATGAATCCCCCTGTTCTCATCTCCAGCTGTGAGTAAAGAGAAGAGCAGACTAAGTTCTTTAACTTTGGTTAAGACACCAATCTAGGAGAATGAAAACTTTCTATTCAAATAAGCTGTAATCAGCTTAAAAATTGACCTTGTGTCTCATCCTACCGGATGTCGATCAACCGTAAATCTGCATTAATAATAATTCAAAATTGTTAGTTTTTAATTTTTTTGTTGAATTGCATAGCATAAAATAATCATCAAACTTTTAAAAGGCTGCCCCCAAATTGCGAAATTTACAAGTCAAAATGTTAACAAATTATTTTTACTAGCATAACAAACAAACAAATAAACAAACAAGCAACTAGTGTCTTTACAGAATGAATCTTTACAATTCGTGAAACGGTTTCACCTGCCTCATAATATTGATCGAACATTTGTACGATTGTCTTGAAAATTGAACGTGTTTTTAAGAAAGAATCGTGATCGAGAGAAGCAAACGATAAATGACAAAAACGTATTATTAGGGACATATGGGAACGTATCCCTTTTCGCTGACGGTGGAATTTCATGTGGTTTTCTTTGCCTTTCCCTCAAAATCACTCACTCATAAGGGCGAGGCTGCATGCAACGGTGTTATTTATATAAACTATTTGCATAGCGAGAACACAGATATCATTTAACGAGGGGTTGCCGATGTTGAAAGCAATAGAGACGCCGGAAGTTACAATGTTTTGTCTCGAGCATCAGGCGGCCATACTGAGAATAAATCCTTTTTTTTTCCAAATAATTTTTTCCCAGGGTCATTCTTTACAGATTTATCTTTTTTTACGATTTTTCTTTTTTCGCGTTTGTCTCGATTAATGATAAAAACTATTAAAAACAACTAAGACTTTTTCTATCCCTATTATTCCTGTGATAGTTGTAAATATATATAGACGTTGATTAAATCCCTTCTTCCAAAATAAACTCAAATTACTGAATCAACGACGATGATAAACTGTTGCATTACCATGTTAGCTTTTTTGAACTGCCGTTGTATGCTAAATCGACATGTCCCAGTCTGCGGGGGCTGCAGAATACACCGACTGCATCTCTGCAGATGGGAAGACACCCCAATTGAGTGACCTGGATATGGCACTAAACTATCTGATGATGAGGCTCCAATAATGCAAAAGCTTTAAGGAATGCAGAGAATTACTTTATTGCCATCACTCCCAGGACCACTCTGGCTCGGACTGTTAACACTTGATAGGGTCCTATTTTGGGTTCAAATAGAAGTGAACTGTGAACTTATGCTAAACTGATTTTTATTAACAGAACTGTTTTTACATTCAAACTGTGTTCTTATGCTAAACTGTTTGAAATAGAAATGTTTTGACGTTTAACTGTGTGTAAATCAAAAACTATATTTATACTAAACTGAATTGTCTGAAACCTTTGAAGCATTGAAAATATAGTTATGATTACAATCATTTGGAATGAATCAAATTTCGGCATTAGATAACCCATAAGGAATTGATATGCCGTTAAACAAATAAACCAAAACAACTGATTTACAAATTAATCTAATTTCGGCATTGAATAACCCAAAAAAAAGATATGCCGTTAAAAAATTAACTAAACTAAATAACAGCAAAACAAACAAACAAAAACAGTTACAATCACGAAACGTTCCTGTATTTTGACCATTTCAGATTTTTTTTTTTTTTTAATTTACTGCAGATTTACATTTTTCAATTTCTTGAGAAATAGAAAATTGTGGCAATCCACGCTCGACGTTATGAAAGTGTAAAAATTCTTCTCTCTCTCGATATATATATATATATATATATATATATATAGTATCGATAATTACTTAGTGAGTCAGGAACTAACCTACAATAGTTTCGCCTAAGCGGCTCATCAGGGTACCTAATCCCGACAAAAGAAGTATGGAAAGAAAACTATATTTATAGTAAAAAAATTAAGAATAAAAAAAAAAAATCACACCGGACAGAAAATTAGCATATCAATAAAAAGATATATAATGGGATAAAAGAAGCGTACAAAAAATTAAGTTTATTATTAAAGAATATACATAAATGAAAGCATGGAATAAAATGGCAGTCAAAAAAATACTAGTAAAAAAAAATTAATTGTGTGCCTGCAGGCGTTCAATATTTCAGACCTTTGGTTTAATAAATCTTTATTATTGTAAGAGGCTATAGCCAATTTCTCCTCATTGCAAAATATACAATACCTATCACCGGCCCTATATTATTGAAACTATTTACGGAGTCGCTAACTAGGTGCCCAGTGATTGGATGAAAAACAGTCAATCACAGGCTACCTTTGTTTTTTAGATTTTCTCCAAACTCCTATGAGAGCGTTTCCTACGAACGCCTTTCCTCTTTTGCTTGGGTGATTCCTCAGAATCAAGACGTGCCCGCCGTTCTCTCAGTCTTCTAGACGCCAATACATGCTTGTGAGGATTTTTTTCCAGCAACTGAAGCACAAGAAACAAGGCTCTATTTTCTTCAACCCAACCAAAAGGACACAGGTAATGCAAACTGTTAAAAGGACGCCTTTTACGGATAAGTTTCCCGCAAACCAACTGTTTGCAAGGACAATATTTTCTTTCCTCTCTTTCTATGTAAATATATGTTTTTTTATAACATTTTAAATTGTGTTGCGTTTTTTTCTTCCTGCCGACGTCGCAATATTGTTACCATATAAAATTGGGAAAATCCCAATAATATTTACGACATTTTTTTTACTATTTCCCATTTTAATATGGAATCAATGCCTTGCCTATTTTTGATTTCCCACTCATAATTGGATAAAATAGTACTATGTTTATATTTTTCATGTGTAAAACTAGTTTTATGATTATAGTACCTTTGCTTAAACGCTCCCTGTGTGGACTCGAAGTATACCTTTTTATTTTTACAATTGTGTGGTTCGCTATTATATACCTCCACCTTGTAAACTATGCATTCATACCGACATTTTCCCTTAAGGGGACACTCGGTCTTATTATTAAATTACATTTAGGGGCCTCGTTATATTGTTCTTTATTAAGTTTTATTGTATTAGATTTATTGATAATACTATTGATATTTGGTATACAGCTATAACTTAGCTTAATATTATTCTTATTAAATATTTTATTTTGTGGGTTTGTTACTGGAAAATTTCTTTTCAATAATTTAAAAAATTCACTACCAAATTTATTAACTACCTCCATATTATACGGAGGTGTAAACCAATGAATTCTCCTTGGTCTATTTTTCCTTTTATATATGTTAGATGTTTCGGTGTTGTTTTTATAACTAAGCTTAATATTGTAGCCACTATCTTTTAGTGCCTTTTCATAGTCTTGTTTACTTAGCTCAAATGTCTATATTGAAGGAATTTGTTGATAGCCTTTGTTCAATACCGTTAGGGATATGTTTGAACACCTGAGATGGGTGGTTGGACCCCATAATAACATAACGTGGGTTTTGATTTTGCTTCCTAAATGGGGACACAGTCCCTTTATATAGGTTTAGTGTGATATCCAGATAATCCGTAATTTTTAGATTCGTTTGGATTTCCAATTTGAACCCAAATCCGTTGAATAACCAATGCAATTTTTTCTTAATGGTATCACATGCCCAAGATAATCAACCCATCGTCATGATAAAGCCCATGACTATAGGGAGCAACTATATTGTTAAGGTTATATAGAAGTAAGCACCCCACAAGCTCACAGAATTAGCCCCATCAAAAGCTCCCATGGGGGTATCAAAGTTACCACTAGCCCCTTTTTTGATCCATATACTGTTATCATAATATAATAGTGTTTTATGGCAGTGTTTGATAACCTCAATTTTGTCTTGTGGTATCGATATATATTCACTTGCAAATTTTAATGCTTTGTTCAAGGTTTTTTTCGGTTATGGATGGGTAAAACTCTTTAATGTCGTACTTTACAAAGGAACATTTATTGTTTTTGTCATGTTCTTAGAACCATTTACTGCAATCATGTGTGTTACGACATTGATTGATATTTAATGCTATTCTAAGTGTGGCACAGATGTCTTGCAAAATAATGTTACTAACTCTACCCATTTGTGTTTTTGATGGATGGATTAATCTACATTCACGGTTCTCCTTAAAATCACTTTAATGGTCTTTTATGGTATTCTATACTATTTTGCTTTACTCAATATTGAGCACTTTTTGCATTGTAGCTTAGCAGTCCGAACGGTGTTTTTTTTCTTTTGACCAACCAATTGCGTGTCTCTTGATTTTTTTCAATTGGTATGACAAGGTTGGCCTTATCTTTTTCTTTTTTTTCCAATATATATTTTCCCCTTGACAGTGATTCGTTGTATATTTTCATCTTCAAATCACTTGCCGGTTTTTTTTTACCGTAAGGACTATTATTTGATATATATATATATATATACGAGGATCGTTAAATAAGTTTACAGACATTTTTCGTATGGGCACTTTTATTGACAGTACACACATGAAACTCAAGTCCTCTTCGAAGTAATCTCCTCCGGCTGCAATGCACTTGTTGTACTGTTCCAACAACTCCTGGAACACCCCATGGAGGTCCGCTTTTATGATCATGTCAGTGACCTTCGTCACAGCCTCTTCCATCTCCTCAATTGTCTCATAACGACAGCCTCTGAGCTTAGGGAATTACCAAAAGTCACAGGGAGCAAGGTCTGGACTATAGGGACTGTGAGGAACTGTCTTGATGCCTATCTTAGTCAAATAGTCTGTGACAAGGATGGATTTTTGGACTGGTGCATTGTCCTGGTGGAAATGCCACTGACCCAATTTGAAGAATGCTGGCCTCTTCCGACGGAATCTCTTCCTGAACTCCCTTCAAACCTCAACATAGTAACCCTAACCCTAGCTTTTGGCCAATCAACTCTGGTGTATTGACTTCCTTACTCCTCCCACACCTCTCATCATCCCTCACAGACTCCCTGCCTTCCTTGAATCTCTTATGCCACTCAAAAACTGATGCTCGGTTCATGCAAGATGGTCGAAAAGCAGTCTGAAGCATTCCATACTTTTCTGCGGTTTTTTTCCAAGTTTAAAACAGAATTCTATTGCATAACGTTCTTCTAAAGTGTCCTCACGTCCAGATTATATTTTTGAAATTCACCAGCTGAGACAATCATGCTTTAGTAGGGTGTATTCCAATTGCTGCTGTAGCTGTTGATTTGAACCTGAAATCATAAAAATTGGTCAGTCATCTCATAAGATGTATAGCAATAACATACTGAATTTTGAAGAGTGTACGACAATTTTAAATGTCTGTACAAAAAAAGTCTGGAAACCTATTGAATGCACCACGTATATATATATATATATATATATATATATATATATATATATATATATATATATTAAGATAACTTTTTTCAGCTATACTTATTGTGCTTTGTGTCATTTTTTCATGTTATTTCTTTTTTTTAAATATCTTTAATTTATGATAATTTATGGACCAATTAGAATTACATATTTCTGTTTTCAATTTTTCAATTTCTGTAATTTTTTTTCTGTGGGGGCTGATTCAAGCGGAAATTATATTGTATTCACTGAATGTTTACATAAAATCGTTCAACTCTGTCTAATAGTTAAGTCAAACAAAAAGAATGTATTAACAATGTCTTAATAATAAAGCTGCGGAAATCAGAAGGAAAAAATAAAACATAATGTTTTTATTGGAAGAAGCAAAAAAGATAATTGGTCTTTTTTTTATTAAAAACATTTGGTTAGTCTCAATTATTTGGTTGATTAAACTCAATATATTCACTGACCTGTGAGCAAGGATGAACACTGCATTATGGAAATCGCTAATTTCAGACGAAACTGCTTTAAGAAATTACTATTCCACAGTCATAAAATTCCATTTAGTATCATCACTTCTCTCAGCTATCCAATATTCATCAACTCAATCCTTTAGATTGTTTAGCTAATCATTAAAATCACTACAGTAGTCAATGTTTCAACTATTCCTGACTCAAAATTATGGAATTAGTAAACTTAGAAGATGTTCACTTCGGTGTTTTTTAGCAGTAAATAAACTAATAAAAGATAAGATGCAAAACAGTTTTTCTTTAATAGCTAAACATTCAGGCTTCATCAAATATTTTACCGAGTAGATTAAGTCATTTCAAAAAATATTTTTTCCAAGCCATGCAGCGGAAGATATTTAGGAATAATCCAATTTTGAGGTAAAAATTATGCAATGATCTTGTAATTTGCATTCTTAAAACAACTACAAGCAAATTCCTAGATATGCAAATCAGTCTACAGTTTAAAAAGTTCTTGTAGACCACACTTGGGCATAGCTAATTGAAAGGAAACATGGTTTCAACAAAATAACTGTCAATTAAAACAATGGAAAGGATTGTAAAATTCGTTCGAGAAAGTATTCTCCAGCGAATCATGGCAAATGACGTTGCTTGTTCCCAGTCTGCTGTCTCTAAGATTTTTTGTAATAATGGTCAACCACAGAAGATATCAGAGCATCACAACAGAAAACTTAAAGCGATATGCCTTGGAAATAGAAAATGTACAAGAAACCAAATTGGCCAAAGCAGGAGTCTATGTTTGTTACAGAATTGTAAAAAAAATCGTCTGAATGAAATGATGATCGTCCTCTAAGTAGGAAAATTCTCTCTCTCTCTCTCTCTCTCTCTCTCTCTCTCTCTCTCTCTCTCTCTCTCTCTCTCTCTCTCTCTCACTTTAGTATGTTAGGAAGAAATGTGACAGCAGCAATGAAATTGGATAATGATGATTATATTTTTTTCGAAACTACCCATTTCTTCGTGTGTGATATCCTGACGAAAATATATGCGTTGAGTGCCATAGATTTCTGTTAGTTCGATAAAAGAAAGTGAACCCAAGAGAGAAAAATGTTGATGATTTGAATTTGATAAACAACAAACTGAAAAAATGTTTTCGCTCTTGAATTTAAAAGAACAGTTATTTTTTTACCATCGTATTTTGATTTTAAAAAAGCATTCATTATGGTCCATTCTTTCTCAATCCTCTTCGTCCTGCGTTTTTACTATAAACCATTAACTACAGAAAATGAATAAGGTTCTGATATTCTATCATTTTTCCTGATTGGTATTCTTTGTTAAGAATCAAACGTTAAGTACATATGAATCTACTTAAGCAGACAAAGCTTTAAAAAATTTTATGGATACATATTCATGTTAATAATAATTTACTGTTGATAAGTTGATTTTGTTTCATGATAACTTTTCAAGAGATTAACAATTTATTTTACACTGTGTGGTTTTAGGGTGGATAATCCCCCTGTGTGTTGGACTCGGGATTGAACAAGCGACCTTTAGATTTCAGTCTTATTACACCACTTCCCTCTTTGCGTTCCTCCTCCACTTTCCTCCTCTCTATCTCTCTCCTTTCCACTCTCTCTGTGCTTCTTCCTTCGTTTCTCTTCCACCTGCTTCTGCTTCTCGCCGAGAAAAAAGACGTTATTTATTGTACAAAAAAATACAAATGTGGCACAAGGCCTAAAAATGGTGGGGGGGAAGGCTGGTCAACACTATCCTAATCTCTAACTTAACTAGACTCATTCACTGACCAATACATATCTCCAAATTAAAAAACACCAAAATACCTCAATTAAACATATCACTATCAAACTGCAATCACCAAAAACAACAATCACCAAAACAACATTAATGCTCCATGGATTTCTAAACTTAATCCCATATTTACAAAGTGAGGGGGAGGGGAACATTTTAAAAAGCTAAACGAATGCTATATACATTTATTTACAACTCCCCTAAAAACGAAAGATGAACAAAACATATATACATTATGATGATTACTATGGGATCCCCCGCACGTACTAAAACATGGCAGAAAGAGGTGTTAACCAGTCGAAAATAGTGTCGAAGGAGGAGAAATAATCAAATAAGATAAATAAATGGTATAAAATATAAAAAAACAATAAACATGAAATAACATAAGCCCTCCCTCGCACTCCTGGAGAACTCCAATTCCTGTCATCTAACAGAGGGGAAGGGAAGGGAGAGTAAAACAAAAGAAGGGGACAAAAAAAAAGGGGGGCCCGATGACCTTGCATACTCTAGCTAAGTTAACTAAATTAGGAACAAACTAAATCAAAATGGCCTAAAAAATTCTAACTTACCTGGGCTGGGTGGTCACGTACTTCCGGTAACGCAAAATTCTTAGGTCCCTGGGATGTCCAAGGTGAAAATAAGGTTGGCTCCTACCACGCGACACAAGCGCGCAACAGTCACCCACCTTTCGCCAAACTCCAGTGAAGAGAGTCTTTTTCTCTCAGACCGGATTTTGACTTTGATTTGGTGTTTAAAAAATGCCACCAGGGTCTGAGAAGAAAAAGACTCATCCTCGCAGAGTTCATTCATTCTCGTCGTCCAAATCACGACACGCATAACGCCGAGTAAGCAGAGAAACACATAATGTTCCTGTCTGTTCAACCTCGGCACCACATTGCTGCACACAGAACTGGCTTCCAGGACAAAAAACTTTCCATTGAGGATGCGGACCATGTAGCCTTCAAGAAGCTTGCACAGCGGCCGTACGACCGGGCAATGAAAGAAGGTGTGACTAATAGTCTCCTCCAAATCACCGCACCGACCGCACTCAGGCGAAATGACCTGTTGCGCTGCAAACAATTTCTTGCCGACCCAGAGGGCATTCCGAATGACCAGCCAGGTGAGGGAAGCCTCGTCATTATTGAGACACCTCATCCTGGGGGCCCAAGGCCACAGTAAGCGACCCTCCGCCTCCGTCACACCAAGCTCGCCAATCAGACCATCGCTAGCGGACCCCTCACTAAACATCGATATAATGCCCTACTCGACAACGGCCGGCTGTCAGAGAGACCTGTCTGCAGCCGAGAGAGAACTTTCAAAGCACGCCGGCACTCGCGATAGAAGGGGCATTCGCGTCTGGGCAACCGATGGGCCTCCCCATCAGCAAAATGCACACTTCTCAGCGACGGGAAAAACTGTTTAGCGTCTTCTTTCCAGACGCTTCCCGTCGCTGTGTCCCGTGAACACATCCGGTCTAGGAAAGTAAGACGCAAAGTATGGCGCCGTACCTCGACGTTAGGTACTCCTAGACCGCCTTCAGAAGGGTGAAGGTAACAGATCTCCCGTCGCACCAAAGGATGTCTCTTAGCCCAGAGAAACTGGAAGAGAATCCTTTCCAGCTTGAATAGGATGGTGGCCGGGATAGGAAGCACTGAAAGTCGGTATACGGCTAGGGAGTAGATGTGCGAATTGTACACCTCTGCCCGACCCTTAAGGGAAAGCCTTCTACGCAGCCACAACTCAGTTGCGGCTACGACCTTATTCAGTACTTCCGACCAATTTTTCTCCAATTGGAGGTCAGGCCCAAACCAGACACCGAGTATCTTGCACGGACCGTCTTTCCAAATGAAGGGGACGGGAAGAACACAGCCTTTCCACGAGCCCAACCGCAAGCCGACAGACTTTTCGCGGTTAATCTTGGCCCCTGTTACAGCTTCGTACCTTCCGATTTCTTTGCTCACCTCCTCCACCTCGGCACTGCTCGTTACAAGCACGCTGACGTCGTCAGCGTATGCAGTGTACCTGGCAACCTCACTGGCGCCAGGTAACGTGAGGCCGCGTAGGACCGGGTTCGCCTCTATCCTGCGTAGAAAAGGCTCTAACGCCAGGATATACAACATGGGCGATGACGGGCAACACTGACGAATCGATCGAGTCAGAGTGAAGGGCTCCAACCTTACTCCATTCACCTCCACCATGACTCCGGGGGACGCATAAAGGAGACGTATCCAGGTGCGAAAATGAACCCCGAAGCCAGCCGAAGACAAGACAGCCTCCAGAAAAGCATGGTCAACCCTATCAAAGGCCTTGGACTGATCTAAATTGATCAGCGCGGCATTTCCGTCGACTTTTTCTACGATCGTGCGGACCAGATGAAGACTGTCCTGGATAGTCCTACCCTTCACAGCACAAGTCGGCTCGGGGCTAATCAGACTAGGCAGGACAGTCTGCAAGCGGTTTGCCAAGATCTTCGCCAAAATCTTTAAGTCCGTGTTTAACATCGTTAAAGGGCGAAAGTTACTAATCCCATCCCCACCATGTTTGTTCTTACGAAGCAACTTCACTATACCCCTGGTGAAGCGTCTGGGTATAGTACCCTGCCTCATCCAGTTGTTATAGATGGTTGCCAGCAAGGGGACAAACATGTGCAACAACCTCAAGTACACTTCATAGGGCAGACCATCAATTCCGGGGGACTTATCCAGCCCGACCGACTTCAGTGCAACCCGAATCTCCTCCTCCTTTATGCGCCCCTCACACCCAGCCGCTTCAGTCGCCGAAAGGCGAGGAAAGTCGGCAAGATAGGTGTCGAACTGAGCAGAACTCAGTCCGGGCTTCCTGGTGAAAAGCTTCAAGAAATATTGCCGAAACACCCCACAGATGGCTTCGTTTGTAGTTCGACGGAGCCCCTCCGGCGATGTGACACTGGCGATATGCCGATCTGTAGCGTGCCTCAGTTCCTCGGCCCGTAATTCTTGGACCATATTCGTCGCCTCGCAGGACATTCTCTTTAACCTAGCCCTAACTACCAGAGCTTGGTACTCCATAATTTGCAAGGAGGCCAGCTCGGCCTTAGCTATGTTAACTTGCCCACTATCTCCCGCCAACACCGCCATATCTAGCTTATCCTTAATCGACCTTTGCTCCGCTACCCTAGCTGACTTGAGTCTCCTACTATAGTCTGCAGCAAAGGTTCTAATGCTATCCTTAAGGTTAGCCCACCACCTATTACCCATAATATCCCCCGTCAATTCCCGCTTTATCGTTAGTTCTAGCTGGTTCCGGAAGTCAGCCTCCGCCAAAAGGGAAAGGTTGAACTTCCAATAACCAGACATCCTACGTCTAGCCTTATCTAACCTAATCGACACACATAAAAATTTGTGGTCGTAATCTTTATACGCCTCAAAACTTGGACCACCTATATAGTCTAAGTCGACTCGCTTAACTAACACTCGGTCCAAATAGCTATACAGCTGGGCCGAGGCGCCCCTACCGGTCCAAGTCCAAACTATCTTATTTGGATGCCTTTGGCGAAATTTGTCCACCAGATCAAATTTCTGAACAAACTCACTAAAATATCTGGCATCCAAGGAGTTAGTACCCGCACTAGTAGCCCCTCTATCTAAGTTGGGATCAAGGACGGCGTTCCAATCTCCCACTAAAATTACCCGCTTTGACGGAACGATGTACGGCTCGATGCGCCGGAAAAAGCGGGGAAGCTCACTGGTAACATTGGGCCCATCAACCCCAATCAATCGAAAAGCCTTATCCTTTATGGTAAAGTCCAGAACACAAAGTCTGCCCGCCGGATCTGAAAGAACAATGGCACACGAAGCGTCCAGACTTCTACTTACCAGCCAGGTGACACCTCTAGAACGACCATCAAAGCATGCTGAGAAGGACAAATAGCCCCTCGCCAGAATACCTTCATAGAAGTTGGAGTCGAAGTGAGTCTCCTGTAAACAACAGATATCAATGCCACGACGCTGGAGGTATAATAATAATTGGGATCGTTTAGAATCCGACCTCAGGCCGCGGCTATTTATACTAGCCAATCTTAGATCCATCATGTGACATCTTCTCCCGGCCGGGCTGAAAATTTCTGACCTGGTTGGTTAAAAAAAAGTTAAGTTTTTTTTATTTTTTTTTCACCTTTTTTTGTTTTTTTTCTTATACATCTACACCCCCACCTTTTTTTTCTCAACCAGCCTATCATTTATGGCCGGCCGGCCAGACGGCTCGGCCATAAAGGCCCTTTTCTCCCCTACTAAGGGTGACCCTCCCCCCCAGGCGAAAAAGAAAAATAAGTCACCTACTTCCAAAAATGTCCCTCTCCCTGACAAGAATGAAAAATCGCCATCAAATAAACCACCCTCCCCCGACAAAAAATCTCAAATCATAAAAGAAAATGAAGAAAAAAGCGAGAATAGTTGGACAGCCCCCCCGAAAATACAGGTCGATGTCGACGACTTGCTCCAGCGAGCAAAGGCCATCTCCAGTGAAGTACAGGAGCATGGCCTTATGTTCAATTTGGAGGAGGTAAGACAAGACCAGAAAAAAAAAACGGTGTCTGTCTTTGTAGTGGATAAACGATCCAGGAAAATCGTTAAACCCGCCAAAGACATGGTCCTCCGTCAGATTTCCAGCCTGGGCGTAAAGGCACAAGCTATAATAGCTGGTGCTTCTTATGCTTTCTGGGATATATTGTTACCGACCATCGAAGAAGCCGTCGCCCTAACAAAGAAATCTTTAGAAAATAAAGAATTTTTCTTTAGAACGGAATATATGGGGCGACGGCGGACCACGGTATCAATATACGAGGTCCCGAGCTACCTAAGAGACGCAAATTTAGCCGCGTACATGCTACAATTTGGCGACATCGTCTCCGCAACACACGATGGAATGCGTGGGGAATGGAGGTTTGACATCATGTTAGACATGAAAACCTTCTACTACGTTCCCAACTGGTTGGAGGTGGAAGGGCGCAGGCTTCCTGTAATAGTATCAGGAAGGAAACCCGCCTGCTGGCAGTGTGGCGAGATTGGTCACCTCTCCGCAGTTTGCCCGGGGAAGAAGGCCCCAAAGAAGCCCGACCACAAACCCGATACCCTCTCACCTGTGGTTAAAGCAAACACAGAAAAGGAGGCTCACGTAGTCTCGCCCACACCAGCGGGTAAAAAAAGCCCCACTCCCCCTTCGTCCCCTACGGTTAATTCCGAAGAGGCGAAGGCTGAGTGGCTGACTGTGGAAAAAGGTGGGAGGAAGCTCCAACCTGAGGATCCTCGCTCCCAAAAGTCGGCCCAGGTAGGCACCCCCTCAAAAAACAAGTCCAACGGAAACGCTTCAACCCACTCATATGCAGATAAAACATCTCCAAAAAAAATCAAACTCCCTCCCAAGACCCCACCTAAACAGCGCACTCCTCCCAAGGTCAGATCCTTTAGCCCAGGCCGGGAGAAGTTCGAGAAACTTTTAGAGTTTAAAAAGCGGCTGGACCAGGAGCGGAAATCATCTCCACGACCAGGGCCCCCTCATTCCACCCCTTCATCACCTAGACAGCCTCGTACCATCCGACCGCCACCAACAACACCTCCTCATAGATCCATGCCTCCACCTCTCATGTCCGTCTTAACACAGAAAAAAAAGGGACCCCCCCCTCCGCTGCCGTTGGAGTCTCCTCCAGCAAAACCATCACCACCAGTAACAGCAGCTGCATCATCACCATCAACCACACCGAAGAAACGGCAGCGGAGTTCATCAATCGACAGTTCGGGGGATGAGGTCCCAAAGCACATCAAAAAGAAGGAAAAGCCACGCCACAACACCGGATTAAACATCTGCCGGGTGGATGAGGGGGCCCTGGATCGTCTGCACAAGGTCCAGCCTCAACTTTTAAAGGAATTGAGGGTCCTCCACAACTTTAAGGAAGTCAATGGTCACAACGTGGAGGACCCCAAAAACTTTCCAAAAGCATGGGTCATCACCGTCATCCGAAAGGGCCGAGGGTCGGAAGGAGTTATGAAAATGTTAGGAGAGGCTAACGAGGCCCTCGGCCCTTTATCATTCCTTAAGGACGATCTTTCATCTTGTAAGGGGCTCGTTGGGAGGGTCCCTGTTGTTTTACACCCCTCCCTTTATAGGGCAATAAAACTAACATTTCCGCGGGACGTCGGGGGTCTCGCTCATGACGGAGCCATCGATAATGAGATGGCCACAGGATCCATGAGCCAGACCGTCGGAGTCCTGACCCCAGCCATGTTCAGTCCGGGCACTCAACCCCTGTAATTTTCATGATGGATTTAAGGTTGGCTAGTTTAAATGGCCGCGGCCTGAGGTCGGATTCTAAGCGATCCCAACTATTGTTATACCTCCAGCGTCGCGGCATTGATATTTGTTGTTTACAGGAGACTCAATTCGACTCCAACTTCTATGAGGGTATTCTGGCGAGGGACTATTTGTCCTTCTCAGCATGCTTTGATAGTCGTTCTAGAGGTGTCACCTGGCTGGTAAGTAGACGTTTGGACGCTTCGTGTGCTCTTGTTCTTTCAGATCCGGCAGGCAGACTTTGTGTTCTGGACGTTACCATAAAGGGTAAGGTGTTTCGATTGATTGGGGTTTATGGACCCAATGCTACCAGTGAGCTTCCTGCCTTTTTCCGGCGCATCGAGCCGTACGTCGTGCCATCAAAGCGGGTAATTTTAGTGGGTGATTGGAACGCCGTCCTTGATCCCAACTTAGATAGAGGGGCTACTAGTGCGGGTACTAACCCCTTGGATGCCAGATATTTTCGTGAGTTTGTCCAGCGGTTAGATCTGGTGGACAAATTTCGCCAAAGGCATCCAAATAAGATAGTTTGGACTTGGACCGGTAGGGGCGCCTCGGCCCAGCTGTATAGCTATTTGGAACGAGTGTTAGTTAAGCGAGTTGACTTAGACTATTTAGGTGGTCCAAGTTTTGAGCCGTTTAAAAATTCCGACCACAAATTTTTATGTGTGTCGATTAAGTTAGATAAGGCTAGACGTAGGATGTCTGGTTACTGGAAGTTCAACCTTTCCCTTTTGGCGGAGGCTGACTTCCGGAACCAGCTAGAACTAACGATAAAGCGGGAATTGACGGGGGCTATTATGGGTAATAGGTGGTGGGCTAACCTTAAGGATAGCATTAGATCCTTTGCTGCCGACTATAGTAGGAGACTCAAGTCAGCTAGGGCAACGGAGCAAAGGTCGATTAAGGATAAGCTAGATAGGGCCGTGTTGGCGGGAGATAGTGGGCAAGTTAACGTAGCTAAGGCCGAGCTGCCCTCCTTGCAAATTAAGGAGTACCAAGCTCTGGTAGTTAGGGCTAGGTTAAAAAGAATGTCCTGCGAGGTGACGAATATGGCCCAGGAACTACGGGCCGAGGAACTCAGTCATGCTACAGATCGGCACATCGCCAGTGTCACATCGCCGGAGGGGCACCGTCGAACTACAAACGAAGCCATCTGTGGTGAGTTCCGGCAGTACTTCTTGAAGCTTTTCACTAGGGAGCCCGGACTGAGTTCTGCTCAGTTCAACACCTATCTTGCCGACTTCCCTCGCCTTTCGGCGACTGAAGCGGCTGGGTGTGAGGGGCGCATAAAGGAGGAGGAGATTCGGGATGCACTGAAGTCGGTCGGGCTGGATAAGTCCCCCGGAATTGATGGTCTGCCCTATGAAGTGTACTTGAGGTTGTCGCACATGTTTGTCCCCTTGCTGGCAACTACCTATAACAACTGGATGAGGCAGGGTACTATACCCAGACGCTTCACCAGGGGTATAGTGAAGTTGCTTCGTAAGAACAAACATGGTGGGGATGGGATAAGTAACTTTCGCCCTTTAACGATGTTAAACACGGACTTAAAGATTTTGGCGAAGATCTTGGCAAACCGCTTGCAGACTGTCCTGCCTAGTCTGATTTGCCCCGAGCAGACTTGTGCTGTGAAGGGTAGGACTATCCAGGACAGTCTTCATCTGGTCCGCACGATCGTAGAAAAAGTCGACGGAAATGCCGCGCTGATCAATTTAGATCAGTCCAAGGCCTTTGATAGGGTTGACCATGCTTTTCTGGAGGCTGTCTTGTCTTCGGCTGGCTTCGGGGTTCATTTTCGCACCTGGATACGTCTCCTTTATGCGTCCCCCGGAGTCATGGTGGAGGTGAATGGGGTAAGGTCGGAGCCCTTCACTCTGACTCGATCGATTCGTCAGGGTTGCCCGTCATCGCCCATGTTGTATATCCTGGCGTTAGAACCTTTTCTACGCAGGATAAAGGCGAACCCGGTCCTACGCGGCCTCACGTTACCTGGCGCCAGTGAGGTGGCCAGGTACACTGCATACGCTGACGACGTCAGCGTGCTTGTAACGAGCAGTGCCGAGGTGGAGGAGGTGAGCAAAGAAATCGGAAGGTACGAAGCTGTAACAGGGGCCAAGATTAACCGCGAAAAGTCTGTCGGCTTGCGGTTGGGCTCGTGGAAAGGCTGTGCTCTTCCCGGCCCCTTCATTTGGAAAGACGGTCCGTGCAAGATACTCAGCCTGATCTTCAATTGGAGAAAAATTGGTCAGAAGTACTGGATAAGGTCGTAGCCGCAACTGAGTTGTGGCTGCGTAGAAGGCTTTCCTTTAAGGGTCGGGCAGAGGTGTGCAGTTCGCACATCTACTCCCTAGCCGTATACCGACTTTCAGTGCTTCCTATCCCGGCCACCATCCTATTCAAGCTGGAAAGGATTCTCTTCCAGTTTCTCTGGGCTAAGAGACATCCTTTGGTGCGACGGGAGATCTGTTACCTTCACCCTTCTGAAGGCGGTCTAGGAGTACCTAACGTCGAGGTACGGCGCCATACTTTGCGTCTTACTTTCCTAGACCGGATGTGTTCACGGGACACAGCGACGGGAAGCGTCTGGAAAGAAGACGCTAGACAATCTTTCCCGTCGCTAAGAAGTGTGCATTTTGCAGATGGGGAGGCCCATTGGTTGCCCAGATGCGAATGCCCCTTCTATCGCGAGTGCCGGCATGCTTTGAAAGTTCTCTCTCGGCTGCAGACAGGTCTCTCTGACAGCCGGCCGTTGTCGAGTAGGGCATTATATCGATGTTTAGTGAAGGGGTCCGCTAGCGATGGTCTGATTGGCGAGCTTGGTGTGACGGAGGCGGAGGGTCGCTTACTGTGGCCTTGGGCCCCCAGGATGTGGTGCCTCAATAATGACGAGGCTTCCCTCACCTGGCTGGTCATTCGGAATGCCCTCTGGGTCGGCAAGAAATTGTTTGCAGCGCAACAGGTCATTTCGCCTGAGTGCGGCCGGTGCGGTGATTTGGAGGAGACTATTAGTCACACCTTTTTTCATTGCCCGGTCGTACGGCCGCTGTGCAAGCTTCTTGAAGGCTACATGGTCCGCATCCTCAATGGAAAGTTTTTTGTCCTGGAAGCCAGTTCTGTGTGCAGCAATGTGGTGCCGAGGTTGAACAGACAGGAACATTATGTGTTTCTCTGCTTACTCGGCGTTATGCGTGTCGTGATTTGGACGACGAGAAAGAAGGAACTCCGTGAGGATGAGTCTTTTTCTTCTCAGACCCTGGTGGCATTTTTTAAACACCAAATCAAAGTCAAAATCCGGTCTGAGAGAAAGAGACTCTCTTCACTGGAGTTTGGCGAAAGGTGGGTGACTGTTGCGCGCTTGTGTCGCGTGGTAGGAGCCAACCTTATTTTCACCTTGGACATCCCAGGGACCTAAGAATTTTGCGTTACCGGAAGGACGTGACCACCCAGCCCAGGTAAGTTAGACATTTTTTAGGCCATTTTGATTTAGTTTGTTCCTAATTTAGTTAACTTAGCTAGAGTATGCAAGGTCATTGGGCCCCCTTTTTTTGTCCCCTTCTTTTGTTTTGCTCTCCCTTCCCTTCCCCTCTGTTAGGTGACACGAATTGGAGTTCTCCAGGAGTGCGATGGAGGGCTTATGTTTATTCATATTTATTGTTTACTTATATTTTTTTTACCATTTATTTATCCTATTTGTTTATTTTCCTCCTTCGACACTATTTTCGACTGGTTAACACCTCTTTCTGCCATGTTTTAGTACGTGGGGGGGACCCCATGCTAACCATCATAATGTATATATGTTTTGTTCACTTTCGTTTTTAGGGGAATTGTTTGTAAATAAAGATGTACATAGCGTTCGTTAAGTTTTTTAAATTGTTCCCCTCCCCCTCACTCTGTAAATATGGGATTAAGTTTAGATCTTCACGGAGTATTAATGATGTTTTGGTGATTGTTGTTTTTGGTGAATGCAGTTTGACAGTGATACGTTTAATTGAGGTATTTTGGTGTTTTTTAATTTGGAGATATGTATTGGTCAGTGAATGAGTCTAGTTATGTTAGAGATTAGGATAGTTTAGACCAGCCTTCCCCCCCCCATTTTTAGGCCTTGTGCCAAATTTGATTCATTCAATAAATACTTTTTCCTTTAATGGGCTGAAGGTGGATTATTGAAACAGCGGTGAGTATTTTTCTTTTCTTTTCTTTTCATTGTATCAAATCACTGACCTGCACGCCAGACACAAACGAACCCTCTTTTGTCGAGAGCTGCTGTTAGTCCCACTTTCATGTCCACACACTGGAAAAGACTAAGATAAGCGGTTCTAGACTTTATGGATAATAAAATTGAATTGAACATTCCTTAAGCTAAAGGCAAGAAAAACGAATTTCAAAGTACATCTTGATAGAACGCCCAACTTAACGAGAATAACAAAAAACATTTATTCTCTTATCTTTAGAGTGTTGAAGGATCTAAAATTTTGTATTTTAAATATTCATGTTTCTTATGACTTTTTAAATCGCCATGAACAGTAACTCACCTTGATAACATCTCTAAGGATTCTTGGCGGCACCAATCTCCTCTCTAATAACATATGGTCATTGTGATTGCATATAAAATAATTCCCTTTTCTGAAATTTCTCAGGGCAATGAAGCTTACTTTGCATCGTTAAGTAACGTATAACATGTTGTACTGAGTTATGATAGCTGCAAGGAATTATCTTTGATCTGACTCATTATCGAACTGTCAAGATGGATTACTTTTACAGGGCTCCAAACATCCTGCTATTTTCCTATATCTGAGGGAGAATTGAATTCATATCTTTCATTAAAGTGGGAAGTGAACGGCGATTTTAACCTCCGTCCTCATAAGAGTTAGATCTTCCGTAGCTCATTTATTATTTTTTTTAAATTAAAACGTTGATAAGATAGATAGATAGATAGATAGATAATGAATAAAAATTATTTTTGATAAAATTAGAAAACTATAAATTTAAAAAAAAATAAAGAAAGAAAACCCTTAATTTCTATTTCATAATGATATTTTAATAAACATTTTTAATACCGTTTATCACGGTTTTTATCGTTAAACTTTTTCATCTGGGAGAAATTTGGATAATTTTTAGGATTAGAAGTGTGATCTAAAGGAGCTGATTTGTATAGAAACATCTAAAAACAACCGTGAAACATGTGCTTATTCATGGAATATGTTTTCTGATAAAACATTAAAAGAGCTGTACGTCTGTTCAATATATTAAACTAATCGACAAAAAACGAACAAATATGACAACCGATAAAAAAGTATCTTTTTTCTGAAGTCATAAGGCAAAAAGTTTACGCTATAACCAGACGTGATCGAAATAGTCATCTTTACTTCAGCGATTATTATTATTATTATCATTATTATTATAACTGAGCAAAAAAAATTGGTTCTTTAAAAAAATCATATTTTCCTTGGAAATCTGATAGCCTTACAATCATACTTTCTAAATCCCATTTGGCGTTCAGTATGCTCGTGTTTGTCTACAAATCACGCGAACATAAATTGTGTTTCCAACCGCATAACAAAAATGAAAACCGAATACTAACAAGATACAAGTTTATCTCATTTCTTTTCATATGGTTAATCTGTATTATTCAGCGAGCCGATCATGTATCCTTCAATTAGTGGCCATTTAACAAACACTAAGATGATTATCAGCCTCCCATTACAAGGATGGCTTCGGCATTAAATAACCCACGAAGGTTGATATGCCATTAAACAACAAAACCGAATCTGAAAGAGACTCGGTTCTTCTTTTGGCGCAAAATTTTAACTTGCATGTAATTGGAATTATGGGATATTCTGTTTCATTTCATTTTCTTATTTTCTTATTCGTTTTATTCTTTATTTAAACTTTATTGATTTATTAACTCCACAATATAATGTATCATTTTAATTATCATTATGATTAAGTATTTTGCCTCGAGTTTAACTTTATCATTGCTGTATCTATTTTACTTAAAGTCAGACTTTTACTCTTCGTGAAGTACATTTGAATGAGCAGATCATTTCCAATGAACAACTGTACACGGCACAACAAAGAAACATGTTTACAACATTTGAAGATATACAATAAAATCAACTAGTAAAATCTAAGAAACATTTCCAATAGCAAAATTATTTAAACAAAGTATATTTTATAGCTACATTTTCTCATATCTTTTTTTAAGTGAATGATTTTTGTACATAAAAATCGGTTTAGATATTATTTTGCTTATAATTATATATTCAAGAAAATAAAAATATCTTGAAGGAAACGATTTAATAGAATATATGCATTAATAAACAATTTATTCGTGAGAGGCCTTAAATTCTAAACGGAAAATGGAAGTAAAATAACAATAAATACTGAACATAGTGTGATATTCAGGGTCCTGTACCAGAGAATAACTCAGCAAATTAGATTGAAATCAAGTTTTTCCTGATCTTACATAAAAATCATTAATTTTCGAGTCGTAGAAAAAAGATGGTGGAAAAAGACTCGTTAACATTGAAGGCTATGGGAAATGTAATTATAATCAAGAGATTTGAGGAGTTCAAAGGAAAATAAAGATCATTAAAATTAGATGTCGCTGTAGAATTGACAAAAGAAAAAATAAAAGATTAGAAAATCAAACGGAAACTTTAGAAAATCAAACAAGATCAATCACCGATGATCGGAAAATAGCCGCGAAGAAAACACCCGAAAAGAGAAACCAAATCCTTATTAATGATGATGTAGAACAATTTTTATTACAAACAACTATAAGAAGAGTCCCTACAGTTTAGCAAAAACAAATAAAGATTCTTTGTTTATATAGACATTATATTATATATTTGAGGAAGTATGCATAATGTATACGTTTATACATATCTAATTTTCTTTTATCACTCTCTCTCTATATATATATATGTATATATATATATATTTACCAGATATTTTCCAATGACAAAATAGGATAATAAAACAGGATGAAAAGTTGTTACGTTACCTACCACCAAATGACCTAGTATTCAACACATCTCAATACCAGCTCGCATGAGGATCATTAACGTAAAACTCTGAGTCGTGAGTTTTATCCTGTTTTGTTATTACTCTATATGATACATGAAAAATTTTGTGATATTGCTCTGTAGTTTTATACATAGAGCACAGTAAAGATTTTACTGATTAAAAACGTTTTTAGCGGTAAGTTTAATCATTGTAAAGTAAGTTTAAGTTAGTGACCTTTGTCGAGGGTGAACCGAAGGCTCCCTTTTTAATAGCTACTACACCGAGGTGTAGGGGAGGGCGCTATTTCATTCCCTGGATTTCTCCACTTTACCCTTGATCCTTACCTAATAATCCTATGTGTTAAGCAAGGCAGAATCAAGTACCATTTTTGAGTCTTTGGTTGTTGTTTGTGTGTGCGGATTATATCTTCTGTCGTTGTATTGTGCTTTTGGTTTGTTTTTTGTTTGTTTATGTTCTTTTTTTTATTCTTATTTTCCTTTTGTTCGTGTTTTTTTCTTTTCTTTTTCTTTTTCTTTCTCCTTCTCTTTTTGGGGTAGTTTTTTTTTTTTTTTGCCTTGCAGTTTTTTTGTTCAGAATTTTTCAAGGTTTTTCTTTCTCCTTTTTGTAGTTTTTGTCATAGTTCTATTAGGAATTGTTGTGTTTTTATGGAGCTGAGTTCCCTAATTTCTTTAATTAGTCCTTGGTCAATTTCCTGGTATTTGGTTTTATAATGGGTAGTTTTGTCTTCCATTATTTCTGCTTGTGCTTTTAGTTTCATGAGATTAAGGTGGGCTTTGATTTTTTTTCTGTTCTTCTGTGTCCTGTGGGTTATTTTTTCTTTGAATTTTCTTGGGATGAATATTTCGCCCTTTTTTATGAATTCCTTGTATCTTTATAAAAAAAAACGTAAATGGCCAAATCATTATAGATATCTACCACAAACCAACAGACACCCAACAATACCTCCACTTCAAAAGCCACCAAAAAAAGCATGTAGAATACACACAATAATCACGGATAAAAACCTAAAAAAAAATCGCCTTAAAGAACTACACACAACCCTAAACCAGAGAGGATACCCAACAACACTAAGAAACAAAGGATAAGAATTAGCAGAAAAAATACCACAAGGAGAAATAAGGAACCCTTAAAAACACAACAAAAAACACAGAACTATTCATAGAAGTAATGAAAAATCTAGAACTAATAAGGACAAAATTAAAGAAATACTAGACGCAAAAAAAAATCATTAAAAGCCAGAGACAACCCAAAAATCTTAAAAGAATACTCACCTTTTCTACATTCGGAGAAAACACAACACAAGCGGTTACCGAATGCAATAATAAACGATGCAAAATATGTGATATAATTACAGAAGGAAAATCCTATACCTTTAAAAACCCGAAAACAAAATTCAAAATAAAGACTTAGACTGCAACTCAAAAAACGTAGTCTACATAAGTGAATGTTGCAAATACAAAGAAATATACAAAGAGTCAACTCAGGCCTTAAATACAAGGACATCACTTGACAGGAGTAATATCAAAATAGAAGAAAACAGAAAATTAAATGTATCGAAACACCTATACCATGAAGTCGAGGTAAATTTTAAATAATGCCAATATATCAAATGAACTACTGCACGCTACTTCAAATAAAGGAAAAGAATCTTATATATAAATTTAAACCAAAGTTGAATAAAACATGGATCGTATACACACACACGCACACACATATATATATACAAAAAAATCTTAAGACACACATTCACACTTATAGAGAGAAAAAATAACTGTTAGTGAGACCCGAAACCACTCCAACACACACACACATACACACACACACACACACACACACACAACGTATCAAATATCAAAAGTAGAATGAGGGGTAAAGTAGGCTAAGAGAACACTCTAAGAAAAAAAAGTACCGACGTTCATAAAAAAGACCATAACCAACTGAAAACCATTCAAACGACAAACGAGTGAGTTTAAGTCTCATTGAATACCCCATTAACTAGGCCTTGTGCCATACATGTTCTCTGACGAAAACATCAAGCTGAAAACATGCACGAATGTAAGAACAAAATGAATAAATAAATCCTAAAAAATACAAATTTCTTCGTATACTCACTTTGAAATATTCTTATTCTCTCTTTGGACCAATAACAAAAAATTTATATATATATATATATATGTGTGTGTGTGTGTGTGTGTGTGTGTGTGTAAACACTCATTTAATTACCCCTACATACATATGTATGTACGTAAGGAACCACAAAAACGTGTATATTTTAAAAGTTAATTATTGTAATGTAAAACTTATCATTGTTAATTGATATGACGCCATTTATCCTTTGAAATGAATAAAGTCCAGAGTCTTCTTACAGAAAAACTAAATCCCTACGTTCCGTCAGTTTCATGGGGTTTTTATTCGGGTTAAGTGCAATTTCCTGTTATATAAACTCAGCAAATTTTCTTTAAAATTTCAGAAAAACTATAAAGTTGAATAGAAAAATTAGGAATCATATAATGAAAATTTGTCCTCATTTGATAAGTAAAAAGTTGTTATTGCCCATGAATGTGGCCAGAATTATGAATGTGATCAGAATTATGAATCTGGCCAGAATTATGAAATGATTCCAAAAACTATAGGGAATGTCCTCGCGGCATAGTTGTTAACGTCCTGGATTGCGACATCATAGAAAGTGAGTTCGAGCTCCAGTCGCGCATTTACGTTCATTTTTGGACAAATGCCCCCTAGGAAAGATATGAATCCTCTTATCCCCCGAGCGATGAGTTAAATACTGTTTTTATACAACCATGGATTTGGTATTTGATTAACTCCGAAGGTTGATATGTCATCAAACAAAAGAACGAAACCAAAATTAAAAAAATCAAAATTATATATATATATATATATATATATATATATATATAATAAAATGTTGCTAGGACCAACCGACATTATATTATTAATGATAAAACGTCGGTTCGGCAAACCTTCTTTTGTCAGAACTATCCTGAAGATCTGTTAGGTCAAATTTGGGTAGATAGTTTCCAGCTCTTTTTGGCATTCTAGTTTTGCTCTACTTACTGTATTGAGCACTTTTACGTATTAGTTTAGGTAATTTTGTCGGTGTTTTTTTTTTCTCTTGGTTAGGCATTGCGATGCTGATTGATTATTTTCGAACAATACAGATGTTTTTATCTTTTTTTTTTAATATTCTTTCCAAATATTGGTTTGTAATGTGTATTTTTTAGTTACAAATTGCATCACCTGTTTTTTTCACGCCGCCAGAATTATAGAAACAGTAATAAAAATAAATATTGCTAACTATATATATATATATAGTTTGCTATATTTGTAAATAATGAGTGTTCAATGTCGATAATAGAGCATGTAAATCTAAAGATAGCGTAGATGAGAAACTGACTATCAACAAGCACCGTTGACTCTATTGCCTATGCAATCTTTAGCATTTTATTTCTAACTTTATGAAGACTAGTGCAAGCCTCAGTTTTATTCGTTGTATTTTATTGTATGCTTTCTTAGAAAGTCCTCATCTTCTTGGTCAAGTAGGAAAAAGTCAGTTATGTTAGGCTATTTGAATTTATTTAAACTGTTAAGTTCACTTAAAAATCATATATGATATATGTATAAGGATTTGGCATTAAATAACCATCAAGAGTTAATATACCATAAGACCAAATGACCTAACCTAAACTAATCTTAAATAAAAAAGACAATTTGATGAAAGCTTGATTATACGAAAATATTTCAACCAAATTAGTAAAAAACTTTCAACAGTTTCAGAGACAAAGTCAATATTTAATTACTTTCTTTCTGATGAATGTCGACACCAAAGGCTCAGTTAGAGGTCACGTCAGACAAGTTTCAAACAAATGCATCTTTGGCTCTGTTCATGCATGTGTGTGCATCTCTGACTATCGGTTATGAGAAAGAGATGCCTAGGTTGAAGAAGGAATTACGATCCTCGCGTCATCGTGGCGTCCTATGTGTGTTTATATTCGAATAAATGTGTCTACGTAAGACTTTTAATTTGCTTTTTTAATATGCTTACATAAATAAACTAATAAATCCATACCCTAATGATGAAAAGAAAAATCAGATTCAGAGTTATTTATCTTTTAACATAATCTCCATCCTTGTCAATGCACTTAACCAAACCCTTCTTCATTAATCCTACAAAGTGAACATTATACGGCGGAAATAGCAGATCAAGATTCAAGTAATGAGTGGATCAGATTACGCACTTACTGATGGAACATCACACACACATATATAATATATATATATATATATATATATATATATAGAGAGAGAGAGAGAGAGAGAATGAGAGAAATAGAGAGAAGGAAGGAAAGAGAGATCTAAGAATAGCATTGACATAGCTCTGATGATTGCATGGACGAATAAATGAGTTATTAAACACCATTGATTCTGTGTCTACATTATCATAACTTATATCTACATATGCTCTGTCACCGATATTGAGCATTTTCTTTATAAATATAGCAAACCACATAACTATATATATACAGAGAGAGAGAGAGAGAGAGAGAGAGAGAGAAAGAGACGGGAAAAGAGGGAAATACACACACACTCATATCTACATTTTTACTTTAATATTCCAATAGCCTAATAATGAAAAAAATCGAATTTTCAACATAATTTTCTTTGTCAATGCACTTAATCAAATGCTTTAGTTATAGAACTAGAAAATTATACAGTGAAAATTTAAGATCAACTAGTAACTGTGTCAGGTTACAGATTTATTAATCTAACTTTGCATGCGTACATTAACAAATCAGGGGGTGTCCTCGTGGTGTAATGGTTAAAGCGAGTTCGTACTCCAGTCGCGCTATTATGTTCACTTTCGGGCAAATACCCTTGGGAAAGGTATGAACCCCCTTATCCTCCCAGCTATGGGTTAAATAGTACCACTACTTTTCTTCTTGGAGATTAGCTTTGGTATTAAATAACCTACAAAGGTTGATATGCCATTAAAACAAAGAAACCAAACCATACCAAACCATTAACAAATCATGCTGATGATGAATAAAAAACGGCAAGTTTGTATGTATTTACCCACCCCATAACGAGCAGGATGTGACACAAGGTCAATTTGTAAAACGGAGTACAGATGGTTTGAAATCTGTGTTTGCCTTCTTCTTGCCACACCAAATTTAAAGAGCCCAGTTTGCCCAACTATTAACTCATAGCAGAAGGAGATATGGATTCATCCTTACCCAAGCTCCTTAGTGCCAAATAAAACGTAAACTGCCTCGTCCAGGATTTGAACTTGGGCCAACCGTTGTGTTAAGTGCGGTAAACAATTTTGGTACAAGACCAACTTTCACGCCTAGTGAAGAGCGTAGACACTGTCAATGGTTAATGAGACTTAGTTTTATTCTAAGGAAAGAGATCATGTGCATTTGTTTGTGTCAGTCTCAAAGAAAGAAATAGAAAACAATAACATTCCCCGGTGTCTCTACATCCGTTCATGCGTGCGTGTGTGCTTCCGTGTGTGTACGGGTGTGTATGTGTGTGTGTAGCAGACACATAAACTGGTCTCATTAAATTCCATCGTTGTGTTAACATGAGACATTATACAGCTTGACATAAAAGATTTAAAAAGGATCAAGGTAGACTATATAATTTAACCTCCTCCTCCTCTCACTGTCTTTTGATCTTTCATTTTATTTCTTATTTCAGTGTGCCAAGTAAGTGCACATTTTAACGGAATTTTTCAATTTTTGATACAAGCACTAAATTTCGCACAGGGATACGTCAAGTGTTAGTTGATATAAAAATAACTTCAGCCACTTGAAAATCAACCTGTAATAGTAATTACATGAGTAAGTGGCATGTTTTACCAGGATGCACTTGTAACATAGTTGTTGTGAAACTCAGCATGGAATTCAGTGTCAACTTTTATAAAGCGTCTGATATATATATCACCCTCAATGTCAGATTACTGCATTTGACTTGATAGGATGTGCAAGTGCGAGAAAACGGAGAAAAGCACGGTGGAGCTTTTCCGGATAGTTTGTGGATTGTAAAATGTATGGCACATGAGTAACGCTGAATTAACGATCTGGCTGGATGTCGGGTAATTCAGTGTATGAACCGAGTCGCATAGTAGATAAGAAAGTGCTTGCAATTAATGTCGCAAAAGAATAAAACGTCGATTGCTTATAATGATATTTTTCAAGTATGGCTGGCATTTAAAAAAGCATCTTAGTCCACGGGAGAAGAAATTGAAATAAATGCTGTCTTTGTAAAGTGCTGTTAAAAAAGAATATTTTTATGTCCACCAATTCCATAAAGAACGATTGTCAAAAAATTTCTCCCAGTTCAAAGCAATGAATGCATGGCAATTCATGCTTGAACCAGTCCGATTGGATGAAGGTAACAATAAAAACTTGAAAACCGGATTTAAAAACTCACAACTGAAAAAAAACTAAGATACAGAGAATTAAGTTTAAGATTTTAGACTAGTTTCTTTGTCGGAAATAGAAACTTGTTTCATCGCTAAGACAAACCACTGTCGATTGGGATTAGAATATGCTGACTGTATTCCACCCCCACCACCACACAGGGTTAATAACCCTCTACAAAAAATGGATGTCGTAAATATGACATTAAACAGCATCTGATGGTAAGGCTCCAGTTCTAGAGATTGGGGAGTGTGGAGTAGCCCTTTATTGTATTTACTTCCAGGTCCAATTTGATTCGGAGCTGGAATATCTGTTAGAGTCCAATATATGGATCATATAGATCTGAGGAATGTGGAGTACCCTTTCATTGCTATTACTCTTTGGTCCATTCTGACACTGACTAATAGTATCTGTTAGGGTCCCATTTATGGATTAAATTGATCTGTTTAAAAATTATTTGTACTCGATGGAATTATGTGCAAAAAATCTTTTCAGAAACAACTACCCAAAAAATCCTTAAACCTGTTAACTTTGTACAACAAAGAGTGAGCAAAGCTGACGCAAATGAAAACGAAACACGGCATAACCATTAAATCAAATCAAATCAAAATATTTTTGAACTCGTTATATGTAGAAATGAAACAAAATCTGTGGATGAGAATCCAGAAAAACTTAAATTCGGAGAATTGATTAAACTACATAAAAGTGACTAGTCAAGAGTGAAAAATTCATATTTATTTATAACAGTGGTCAGCTTTCTTACACTCCCACTAAATACCTTTTCAGTCGTTTGAGTCTAATCGTTATACCCATTGTGTGGGCTTTCATTTTTAAAGTTCTCATAAACAAACAGGCTCTAACTTTCTGTAACGATTTTCAATCTTGATGGATTATCAGTGAAATCAATAGCTTCATCATTTTCAACATTTTTCTCTTCATCAGTTTGGTCTGTTTTCATGACTGAGTAGAGTCTGTTTGATTTGTAAGCAACAAAGTTTCTTGCAACAAAATATTTCAACACATCTAGATGTTTTTTTAAGTGGTAAAATGTCTATGAAGTGTATATAAAGCATAATCCAAATTGTAGTTGATCAAGAAATAAGGTATCAAATATGTGACGGCTTTATAGTACAGAGCAAAATTTGGTTCCCTGAAAAACCGCATTATCATAAGATTGAAAAAATTCTATTTTTAACACTGGCTATAAACATTGAAACGAGAGATTCTGTTCTTTGTAATGAACGTGTAACAATAAAATTTTCTTCAAATTTAGAAAATGATACTTGTAGTATTAGCGTGAAATATCTCTTTAGTGTATGTTTGGTTAATTTGTTTAACAGCATATCAACTTCTTACAGATTATTTAATGCTGAAATTTGATTCGTTTCTAAATGTTTGATTGTAATCATAACTATATTTTCAATGTTTCACAGCATTCTTTTTAAATTTCACTTTTTTATTTGTCCAAAATCATTTTTGTGCAGTTATATGATAGCAAGTATTCTTATCTAATACAAATAATTTGAACACAGTTGTATGGTTTCAAGTATTCTAATCTGGTAGTTATGATTAAAACACAATTATTTGTTTTCAAGTAACTAATCCTATTGAATAATAATCATTTGTTTGCACAAATGGTTTTAAGTATTTCTAATACAAATAATTTGCAACCAATCATATGATTTCAAGTGAATAATAATAACAATAATACATGATTTCTGGTTCAAAAAATCCACCCCCATTCACGACAGACTAGCACTAGAAATGAACAGATGCCTTCAAGGAGCTCACGTACCCGAATGGATGACCAAGGGAAAGACCACATTGATCCCAAAGAACCCAAACAAAGGAATCGCACCAAACAACTACTGATCCATAACCTGCCTACCGATGGTGTAAAAAATATTAACAGCACAAATAACGGAAGAGACTTATTACTCGCTTACAAGTCGCAGATTTTTCCCTGAGGAACAGAAAGGGTGCCACAAAGGATCTAGAGGCACAGCAGAGTTACTTTACTTAGACCAGCGCATCCTAAACGAAAGCAAGACCAGACGGAAAATCTAGCCGTGGCCTGGATTGACTACAAAAAGGCATATGAAATGATCCCACAAAGCTTGCGGGATCAAAATGATCCCGCAAAGCTTGCCTCAAAATGTACAAAATATCAGATGAAGTCATAAAATTTATCGAGAAAATCATGAAAACATGGAAAGTAGAATTGACAGCAGGAAGAAGCTTAGCTGAAGCCGAATCCAAACAGGTTTATTTCAAGGAGACGCATTATTACCGTTACTATTCATAATTTCCATGATGCCACTTAACCACATACTCAGAAAATGCACAACCGGATTAAAATACATGGATGATACCAAACTATTTGCCAAAAATAAAAAAAACGAACTGGAAACTCTAATACACGCAGTTAAAATATACAATCAGGACATAGGGATGTTGTCTGGCAGAGAAAAATGAGCCATACTAATAATGAAACGCGGCAAACGACACCTGACGGACAGGATGAACTACCAAATCAAGACAAGATTAGAACGCTCGGTAAAAGGGAAACCTACAAATACTTGGGCATCTTGGAGGGTGACACCATTAAACAAGTGGAGATGAAAGAAAAAATTAAGAAAGAATATCCCAGGAGAACTAGAAAGCTACTCGAGACAAAACTATGTAGCAGAAACCTTATTAAAGGAATAAATACCTGGCCTGTAACCCTCATTAGATATTCTGGACCCTTTTTGAAGTGGACCAGAGAACTTAAGCAAATGGACCAAAGAACAAGAAGATCAATGACCATGCGTAAGGCATTACATCTGAGAGACAAAGCTGACAGATTATATGCATCTAGAAAGAAGGGAGGAAGAGGAATTGCCACCGTTGAAGACAGTGTTGACGCATCGATACAACGATTCGAGGACAACACAGAAAAGCACGAAGGAAGACTGATTACAGCTATCAAAAACGATACTGACAACACGATGACCGTCCGAATGACAATAACTAGGAAACAAAAATGGGAAGAAAAAACGACTTTATGGACGCTTTAAACGACTAATAAACAACATAGAAAGGAAAACCTTAAGAGAGAAACAGAATCTTTCTTAATAGCAGCACAAAACAACGCCATAAAAACCAATCAAATCAAAGCGAGAATAGAGAAGACGCAACAAAATAGCAAATGTAGGTTATGTGGTGATAGAGACGAAACGATCAATCTCATAATAAGCGAATGCAGCTAATTAGCACAGAAGGAGTATAAGACTAGACACGACTGGGTGGTCAAGTTGATCCACTGGGAGATGTGCAAGAAATTTAAATTTGACCATACGATCAAATGATAAATGCACAACCCAGCATCTGTCCTAGAGAATGACGCACAAACTACAATGGGACTTTGTCGTACAAACGGATCACCAAATCTCGGCCAGAAAACCAAACCTTATAGTAAACAAAACAAAAAAGAGAGAACTAGCAAAATTGTGGACTTGGCTGTCCCGGTTGACCACAGAATAAAACTGAAAGAAAGTGAAAAGAAGGATATGTACCTCGACCTTGCCAGGGAATTGAAAAACAATGGAACATGAAGGTGACAATTATACCAATCGTGATTGGTGCTTTTGGTACAGTCACCAAAGGATTATTAAAAGGAATGGAGGACTTGGAGGTAGGAGGACGAGTGGAGACCATCCAAACTACAGCATTATTGAGAACGGCCACAATACTGAGAAGAGTCCAAAAGACTTGAGGAGACTTGCTATCACTCAAACTCCAGTGAAAGTCCATCAGCTAAAGCTGATGTGAAAAACTCTCAATGAGTAAATTATAATAATAAAACTTACTATAACTTGGTGTTACACTAAGAGGGTTCTGATAATGTGATTTTTCCTTCTGAGAATAAAACAAAAAAAACCTTCCATATTTACAACTTGAATTTTCTCAAATTTTAATTAGGTTAACAATCTTCTTTTTTCTTAGACCAAAATTTGTGGGTTTGATCTTTCGACAGAGATTCAACACATAGCTAGCGGATAAGGAGGCTCATAGCTTTCCCAAGAGTTTGTCTAAAAGTGTACGTAATAACACAACTTGAGTTTGAACTCATTTGCCTTGAAGTCGCAGTTCAACACTTTAGCCATTATTTCACAGAGACTCTCCTCTTCTGAAATTAGTAAACCAGTTGTAATGTCTTATATACAGAAAATGATATCAACATATGCATAGGAAAGGCATGGACTGCTATTGATAGTTTATTGACCATAAAAAAATCTGATCCCTCATATAGAATGAAATGGTAATTCTTCTTAGCTGTAGCCATATCAGTGAAAACGTACAGTTAGGATATCGGGATGGAATTTGGCAGTGAAAACGTACAGTTAGGATATCGGGATGGAATTTGGCAGTGAAAACGTATAGTTAGGATATCGGGATGGAATTTGGCAGTGAAAACGTACAGTTAGGATATCGGGATGGAATTTGGCAGTGAAAACGTACAGTTAGGATATCGGGATGGAATTTGGCAGTGAAAACGTACAGTTAGGATATCGGGATGGAATTTGGCAGTGAAAACGCACAGTTAGGATATCGGGATGGAATTTGGCGGTAAAAACGGACAGTTAGGATATCGGGAAGGAATTTGGCATTTAAAAAAGTCCCATGCTAAAAAGGAGAATTGGAAACAGACAAATGAGAGAAGAAATAGAAATACCAAATCGAAAAAAAATTAGAACGCTCGAAGAAAAGGAAACTTACAAGTATTTGGAAATATTGGAAGTAGACAGCATCAAACAAGTGGAGATGAAAGAAAAACAATTAAAAAGTGTCTCATGAGAACAAGAAAACTACTCAAAATCAAACAATTTGGTAGAAATCTCATCAAAAGGATAAACATCGGACCGCCCACCATGTAAGATACATGGGGCCATTCTTGAAGTGAACCAAAGAACAAGAAAACTAATGCATAAAGCCTTACATCCTAGAAATGACATTAACAAATCATATGTGTCAAGAAAAGAAGGAGGGAGAGGACACACCAGCATTCAAGAAAACATGAATGCATCGATACGAAGACTCAAACACTACATAAAAAAGAGCAAAGACTAATCACAGTGACAATACAATCACAGGAACAATACAAACAGTACAGTTATCAACTGAACAACTATAACTAGAAAACAAAAATGGAAGAAAAACGACTGCATGGATATTTCAAACGACAAACAAGCAAAATTTCACACGTTGGACAGGATTAAGAGAGAAACTGAATCTCTTCTAATAATAGCACGAAACAATACCATAAGGATCAACAACATTAAAGTAAAAATAGATAAGATGCCAAAAATTAGCAAATGTGGATTATGTGGTGATAGAGATGAAACTATTAATCACATAATAAGCTAATGCTGCAATTTAACGCAAAATAGTATAAGACTAGATACGACTTAGAGGGAAGGTGATCCACCGGGAATTGTACAAACAGATCAACTAACCTCGGCCAGACGACCAGACCTAGTTATATTTAAGAAAAAAAGAGAAGCTGCCAAATTGCGAACTTTGTCGCCCTGGTGGACCACAGAGTAAAAATAAAAGAAATTGAAAAGAGAGGTGACTACTGAGACCTTACTAGAGAAATAAGATGACTAGTGGATACCATCCAAACTACTGCATTTTTAAGATCAGCTAGAATACTGAGAAAAGTTCTGGAGACTTGAGGGGACTTGCTGTCACTCCAGTAGAAAAAACAGCAGTTAACGCTGTTGTGAAAAACTCTTAAAGCAGTAATAATAATTATTAATCATTTGTAAACAATTATAGCTTGAAGTAACTTTTGATACAAATAATCTGGCACAATTGCCGTGATGGTTAATTATTTTATTACCTGGTTTGGTTAGGCCAAGAGTTTTTCAGTTAGTAGTTGAGTTCACTAAAATCTTTGAGCTGAAATGTAAGTCAAACTGGAAAGTTTAAGAGAGTAAATAACGTTTAACACAGGAAGGCCAAAATGTAAACAAAATGGGTTCATATTTTATCTGTGACCAGTTTGATTAGAGAAAAAAAACAGCGAATTTCGGAAACATGAGAGATGATGCAATAATTTAGCAAGATAACATCACCTCCACCGATATCTTGAATTTAGATATTTAAAAATTAGTGAATTTTGAAAAAGTAGTTTGTTAATCTGTCAGTTGTCAGAAGTTTGCATTCAGAGAGTTCGGTTTTGGCGTGTCTCTTTGTGTCTATTCATAGACCCTTACAGATTCTCTCTCTCTCTCTCTCTCTCTCTCTCTCTCTCTCTCTCTCTCGTGATACTGTATGCAGTCTGAACATCGAACAATAAATGATTGTTGACAGAGAGTTCTTGTTTTTTAGTTGCTAACACCCAGACAACTTTGTTGTAAGATCGTAAGGAGTTCCGGATGGATTGTGTCATTCCTTGTCTGTGGATCTTTCAAACACAGTACAGGCACAGACAGGACTGATAAACAAAGTATCCGAAAATGTATTTGGCACCGTTACTTGGATTCAACCCTGAAAATCCACGGCGCAGCCATAAACAAGATTCGACCCTGAAAACCCACGGCCAAGCGATGGTACTACATTTGGTACCGTACAAACATATTAAGCACATTGTGGTCAGTTGGCGAACTGTAGTATTACATTTTGGTGCTGTGACCAGCATAGTACCTCATTTGGTACCGTGCCCAAGATAAGGGCCCAGACGGTACTAAAGCATAGTATCACAAATTTACAGTCATTTGGTATCAAGTACTTTTTATCTAATTCAAAAAATTTCAAACAGATCTATTTGATCTATGAATCGAAACCTAACAGATAGTATTATTCCGTGTCATAGTGACTCTGGGGGTAATAGCAATGAGAGAAAACTCTACACCCCTCAAAGTTCTAGAATTGAAGCTTAACCATTGAATGCAGGTAAATATTCAGGACAATCCTTTGGCAAATGGTCTTACCCTTCGCAGAAGATGGAATCTGTGTATTATAAATTCCACCAACATGGCTGGATCTTGCAAAACCATGGATTGCCTTTGATCAAGAACAAAGACTGGAATGGATCCAAGTTCATTAAATTTGCATAGGATTTGGGCTATAAAAAAAGAAAATTAATCCTGTTCTTCATGCTTCTTGAATACCAAAATTTCAAAGGTAAAAAAAAAGTCTGCTTGCATCATTTGGAATGTGTATGATCAAACCACATATATGACAGTTCCTGTTGGCAGATACCATATATGATAGGTTCAGTTGGTTGGTTAGTTGGTTGGTTGGTTGGTTGGTTTTCATGGCATGTCAACCTTTGTAGGTTATTTAATACCAAATCCATTTTTATGTGAATAATCAGTTCTATTCCAAACAACTCAGTTTAGCATGAGTACAATTTAATTGTGAAAAACATTTCCATTTCAAACTATTCAGTTTATTCAAACAATTCAGTTTAGTGTAAGTACAGTTTCAACGTCAAAAACAGTTCAATTTCAAACAATTCAATTTATCATAAGCACGCAGTTTAAATGTGAATACGGTTTCTGTTTAGCATAAGCACGCAGTACGGTTTAATTGTCAAAAACATTTTTATTTCAAGCCATTCTGTTTAATCAAACAATTCAGTTTAGCATAAGTATGCCGTTAGTTCTATTTAACCCATAGATATGGCCCTATCAGGTGCTACCACTCCGGGCCAGAGTGGACCTGGGAGCGATGGCAATGAAGGGGTACTCCGCATTCCCCAAAACTCCAGCATTACTGGAACCTCACTATCAGACTGTTTAGTGTCATATCTAGGACACTCGTTGGTGGGGTGTCTTACCCCTCTGCAGAGAAGCAATCGGTGTATTCTACAGCCCCAGCCGACGGGGCAAGATAGGTTCAGTGTGTAGTCACTATATAGGATATTGCTCTGTGTACATTCACCATATAAAACAGATTCAGAGTGTATTCACGATTTATAACAGGTCTCGATATATAACAGGTCCAGTATGTAATCATCGTATATAATACGTCCATTGGACAGTCCCCTTTAATCGCAGGTCCAGTACTGATGTGGCAGTCAATGAGACATGACTGAACTTGTTTGCAAGATAGCAATAGACATAACCCTATTTCATCATTGTTCTACTTCAACATGCAAAACAGCCTGCAAGCAGGGTGCATATGGAGTCAGACAACTGTATGTAGGCCACAGTACTCGTATCCTAGTAACGAGGGAGGGGGTAGACAAAACATGCAGAGTGGGTGAGATGTTAGCTTTACAACTCTCCATATTCTGAGAATATGTTGCCAACGATTAATAAAATGTCGATGTAAAACTGAATATCAGGAAAGATGCGAATCCTTTTGTTTCCGTTTACGTTCTATTACACTTTAAACCGTGCATATTAATTCTAAGGTTTAATAACAATACAATTATGAATTTAGCTGCCTATTTGATATGAAAACTTAATCATCAAATAAAATATTAGACAACTGAAACATAAAATCGTTTATAATCAAAATTGATTATAGTTAACAATGCTTCATTAAATAAAAAATAAAATGATCGTTACAAACACGAGAGAGTCCTTTTGAAATTTAATTTCTTTGGAAAATAACAAAACATTTTTGACATTAAGTGATATTCAGTTTCTTTCTCATAAAACAGTTGTTTTCAAGTCATCAAGTCTTTTTAAGAACAATAAGTTAGTAAAGTAAAGTTGGCGACTGTAGTCGAGGGCGACACGAAGGCTCCCTTCTCAATAGCAACTACACCGATGTGTAGGGGAGGGCGCAATTCCTTTCCCTGGATTGCTCCACTTTACCGTTGATACGTACCTTATAATGCTGAATGTTAAGCAAGGAGGTATCAAGTACCATTTTTTAAAGTTTTATTGATTGAACCCATGTCTCCTGGACCATTGGCGAACACTCTATCCACTAGGCTAATAAATGTAGTATCATTAATTATTCTAGTTCATATACAAATGCTATTCACGTCACACAGTCGGCCCTTTTCGACCCTCAAAACCTCCTTCGAGGGGCTAGGTTTATGACCCTTTTTCGTCATGCTGAGGGGACCCGACGCATTTTTGGACCCGGTGGACGTGTCTGGGCAACGGCTCAGAGCCTGGACCTACCTTAAAAAGCCTTGTGCCATATTTGCCCGTTCGTCGGGATGCACGAAAAATAGCGTTATTTGCCGACTAAGTAGTTACCACCAGTAGCGGTTTATTTTCTTCACACTTTGGTGAGTTTTGTATTTGTTTAATGTTATCAAGATTTCCATTTCATTTCCAACCTCCATTTTGGTTATTTCTTATTCAGTAACTTTTTGTCGGTGATTCTTTTTCATTTTTTCAATATTTTCCTAAAAACAACGACTATAATTGCTATTTGTGAAATTATTCACAAACTGCTCTCAAGATTTTAGGTGGATTTACTGATATTAGCATACCGACAAAAATTTTGATAAATAATTTTATTTGACACTTAGGAAGACTACCACCTCCTCAGAGAAATTAATGAGATTTTTAAAAACTAAATGACATTTTATAATGGAGACTTGTATACGCCTTTTTATTATTATTATTATTATTATTACTACTACTCATTAGAGTTTTTCCCATCGGCGTAAGCTGATGGTCTTTTACTGGAGATTGAGTGACAGCAAGTCTCCTCAAGTCTCCAGGACTCTTCTGGTCGTTTTCAATAATGCTGTAGTTTGGATGGTCTCCACTCGGCCGCCAACTTCTAAATCTTCCAGACCCTTTAATAAACCTTTAGTTACCGTGCAAAAAGCACCAATCACAATTAGTATAATAGTCACCTTCACGTTCCATAGTTTTTTCAATTCTCTAGCAAGGTCATGGTACTTATCTCTCTTTTCACTTTCTTTCAGTTTTATTCTGTGGTCTGCCGGGACAGCAAAGTCGACAATTTTGCAGATTTTCTTTATTTTGTTGATTATTATAAAGTCTGGTCTTCGGGCCGAGATTACGTGATCCGTTTGTATATCGAAGTCCCATAAGAGTTTGTGCGTGTCATTTTCTAGGACAGGTGCTTTCCTTGCCTTTGGCACTGATGGTATGCGTCGAGGGGAAAAATCCCAATCCCGCTCTGCCTTTAGCTATCGACCCTAAGATATCTTTATGCCTAAGCCTCTCCTCCGCCACTTGCAACTCTCTCCTCGTACTCAACTTCCTGTCGGATCTTATCTGAATTCCTGCTGCCGCCACCTTTGGATCTTCAGACTCTGTATACTGTAGCAGTCTCTTGTCTTCGTGATTTTGAATTCTTCCACGAAACTGCGGCAGGGGAGACGCAAGGCGTTGCTGTTCCCGTAGAGAGCTGCACCACTTAAGCATCTCGGCAAGCCCAGCCAACTTCTCAACCGATTACTAATTGCTCTTTCTAACGATTCCACGGTGGTAATCGGAATGTCATAGACGAGCAATGGCCACAATATCCGGGACAAAACTGCATGCTGGAATAATCATACCTTAAATCGACCAGGCAATTCAGATTTGTCGATTTTCGTCAGCCATTCCTCAAGGTCTTTTATAGTCTTCTGTTTTGCGGCTGTATCCTTCAGACTACCGTTGAAATTCTTGCCCAAGCTCTTTATAGGCTTTTCGCTCATAGTAGGCATTGTTTCTCCTGCGACTGTAAATCGGACTTTCTCCATGGCCTTGCCTTTTTTTTAATACTAGTGACCTGGATTTTGCTGGCTTGAAATACATTCTAGCCCATGTCATATTTCTCTCGAGGCCCTTTAAGACCCATTTACCTCCCATGACAGATGTTGTCATCACGGTTAAATCATCCATGT
Source organism: Sepioteuthis lessoniana (assembly GCA_963585895.1). Lineage (NCBI taxonomy): Eukaryota > Metazoa > Mollusca > Cephalopoda > Myopsida > Loliginidae > Sepioteuthis > Sepioteuthis lessoniana. Next base: position 56,137,382 of record OY757921.1, read on the forward strand.
AAGCCCTTATTGGTGATTGGCGGACTCCTGATCTATACAAAGTGCCTCGGCATTCCACTTCTGCCGCCTTCACAAGCATGTTCATAGTCAATGAGAATAGGACGGCAGACATAGTACACCCTGTAATGATACCCTTTTCCAGGGTTTGCCACTCTGATGTTACTGAACTTGAACATGCTCTCAGCCGGAAATTCTTATAATAGTCTGCAATGAGATCGCATACTGATGGCGGTACGTGATGTCTCGTTGGGGCTTCCTCCACCAGTTTGTGTGGCATGGACCCGTAGGCGTTAGCAAGATCCAACCATAATACAGTCAAGTCTCCTTTGCTTTCCTTTGCCTCTCTCAGGAGCTGTGTCAGGACTCCTGTATGTTCAAGGCACCCTGGCATACCAGCTACCCCGCCCTTCTGGACTGGTGTATCAATGTAGCCGTTACCCAGGAAGAAATCTGATAATCGCCTTGACAATAAACTGAAAAAGATCTTACTTTCAGTGTTTAATAATGAAATTAATCGGAACTGGTTCAATAACTTCGAACCCTCCTCCTTCGGGATCCATACCCCCTCAGCGAATCTCCATTGCTCCACGATCTTGCCTCTCCTCCAAATTACTCTCAATATCTTCCACAGGATTTGTAGAACCCCTTTACACCGCTTGTACACAATGTAAGGTACCCCACTTGGTCCTGGTACTGAGGCGGATCTTGTGGCTCTCACAACTTCTTGCATTTCCTTCCAGGTTGGCAAGTGGGTGTCACTGATGGCTTCTGATGAATCAAGCGGTTGTTAATACCCATATCTTGATCTTTTGCCCGTGGTGTAGTCGTTATCATCGTAGGAAATGAACACGGCGACACGAGTTCAAATCCTGGACGAGCCTTATTGCATTTCACATAGCACTAATACCCTTGGGAAAGGTTTGAATCCAATTATTCTCCTTCCAGCTATGGGTAAATAGTAGGACAGACTAGGTTCTTTAGCCTTGGTGAGGCAACTAGTCTAGGAGAAGGAAAACTCTGAATTCAAACCTGTTAAACTCCGCTTAAAAATGACCTTGTGTCTTATCCTGCCCGAGCGGAGGGGTTGGTAAATATGATATCTTGATCTTTTGCAGGGTCACTCATAGCATCTCGAAGGTGGTTGTTAATTTCTTCCTCTGATGCCTCCAAATTCCCATTTCGCTTCTCCCCAAGTAATGTTCTTGCAAAGCCGAAGGGATTAGAAAGGAAATTTGCCCGCTTCTTTGATCTTTCTTTCCTCCTCCTCCTGTGCCACTCCGCTCGCCGTAAGGTTTTTAATTCCCCTCTGAGTCTTCCCCTGAGCTCCTCGAGGGGTTGACGCTATTCTATACTTGCCCTTCTAGAGAGCTTCTTAAGGGATCTTATTTCTTTCCTTAGTCTTTCATTTTATTCACCCTACGGTTGGCAGTGTAGGGCCTCCTTGGCTGCCGGGGTTCGACGTAACCAAATCTCTCTGACGCCAAGCTAGTTATTATTGTTGTCATGAAACTTAGTCGCCTCTCCACGTCCCCCTTCGTAGCTGACTTGATTATCTCACAAATGTCACTGTCGAAGTCCTGCCAGGCCCCCTTGTTGTTTGCTGGGGGCCATTTAATCTTCTTACGGGACTCCTTGCCCAGAGTGAGAGGAACTGAAGCTTGGAGGGACTGGGCGCTGTGGTATGACTCCTGTCCCTGCACCTCCTCCGTTTTACCAGGGCTTGAACCTGCACGTTGCTCCCGGTTACCCCCCTCCAGACATTTCATCCGGCTTTGATGTATCTTCAAGCCTCTTTGGTTTTTGCACGTCTTACCACAAATGCATCTACTCATAGTTGGTTGGGCATTCCTGTTCGTTTCCGTTACATCCATCCTATAGAGGATGTCTTCCGCCCCTCCTCTTGGGATCCCCTGGGGGTATTGTGCATTCAGGTTCGTCGTAGCATCCTTCTTGGTTGCTCCTCGCGGAGCGTGCAATTTGGGTTCCTAAACCATCTTGCCCCACTACCCGTCTTTCCGGGTTGCCAGTTGCCTCTCCAACCGTCACCAGGTCAATTCCCTGGTTGCCAACTAGTCTGTTCCCAGTCGTCACTGTTGTTACCAGCATTCACATTTCAATCATACATCTTAGATGCATCAGGGAGGTCTTCAGTGATGCGCTATCTTCATTGCCGGGTTATTTCTGCATCATATCAGCTCCGACAGTAACCCCGGCTTGACTCTGAAAGAGCCAAGCCGCCTCCGTGATTGCGACGTGCTACGCTCGTGCCTCTACCAAAGCAAAGAAAAAATAAATAAAAAGGCCGGACTTCGGCCGTTCTTATAGACATCTGTCTTTTAGTAAACAGCCAATGAAAACAGGGCATTCCACACTCCTCTGCTATATAAGACCATCTTTACCTCATCCGGTTTCGCCCGGCTACTTCCGGAATCGGTACCGAGGTAAGATGTTATTTTAATACTCGTCCGTGTCCTATACATAGCATATATAGGGGGGAAGTCCCTGCAGTGTATTGGCATCGTAGTGAGTTCGAACTCCAATCGCGTTATTACATTCATATTCAGACTAATATCTTTAGGAAAGGCGTGAATCCCCTTATCCCCCCCAACCTATGATTTAAATAATGCTACAACATTTCTTTCTGTGAGGATTTCGTTGTAAAAAATGCTCTAAGCCAAAGAAACCAAACCAAACCAATTACATCCATGTTAGTTTGATTTCTTTGTTTCATATCATATCAACTTTCATGGGTTATTTAATGCCGAAGCCTTCCTTGTAGGAGAACAGTTATCGTACTATCTAACCCATAGCCATGGGGAATAAAAGGAGTTAATGCCTTTCTTAAGGGTATTAGTCCAAAAGTGAACGTAATAGCGGGAATGGAGTACTCGATCCTATCATGACAGAGTGAATGGAGTACTCGATCCTATCATGTCAGAGCAAATGGAGTACTCGATCCTATCATAGCAGAACGAATGGAGTACTCGATCCTATCACGCCAGGGCGAATGAAGTACTCGATCCTATTATTGTTAGTATAGTCTTTATTCTAAGGTTAACAACAACAAATAAATGAATTAATACTTCGTTTAATTCTGACAATTTATTAACCCGCACGTTAAACAATGAATAACAATATACAGTCCTCCCTGTGTATAAAGTTGAGTTTAGTGGACTAACCAGCGTGTTGAAGAAGATATCTGGTATCTTAGGGTTGTCTCTCTGAGAGCCTTTAATGTCACTTCTTCACGGAACGCCTGATGGAATCTATCTGCTGGATTTTGGATTTTGCGCCAAGACTCCTGGGCTCATCACGTGATTAGTATATCCAATCACAGAGAGCGTCTCCCTTGCTCACTCTATACACAGGGATTACCATTTTACTGACCCAACTCAATCATGGCAGAGCAGGTATAAAAGCTAAAAATTGTAAAATTGAGGTCACTATAATTGAGATATTGTGAAAAAAAAAACATTATAAACAGTTAATTGTTCGTGAAGTTTTTTGATTGATTTGTTTATTAACTTTTTTTGTTCTTTCCCTTCGTTTTACCTCTAGTCTATATGAATGTATATGCTTTTATGTGTGTGTATATATATATATATATATGTATATATTCTCTCTGTGTGTGCACACTTGTAAATATGCATGCACGCTTATGTATACATACACTCGTTCACACATATATTTCCAAAGACATTGGGTGGATTTATGTGTGTGAGAATGTATTTGTCCCCATACAAAGATATGTTTTAAACTAGTGTGTATATATGCTTTTCTGGGCATGTGTATGTATTTCTATGTGTGTGTGCGTTTGTATGTGCTGTGGCCTGTTTAGGGCCAGAAAGAAGAAACAGATAGAAGAGAAATTAGGTTGATCAAGTGTATAGAATAAACAGAACATATATACAAAATAAGAGTGTTAGTACAGCATATAGAAGTGTCCGTCCAGACAGTCAGGTTTGACTACTGGGATGAAGTCGGTATTTTTCGTTTGTCCCACCGACCGGACGAGTGTAGCACAAGGCCTTTTTAGGTAAGTTTGGGCGCAGGGCCGTTGCCCAGAGACGCCCGGCGACTCCAAAAACGCCTCGGCCCCGTCAGTATTGTCCTCAGAAGAATCGCCTCAGGCGCCAGACGATAAACGTAGCCACCCCAAGAAGGGTTAGAACCTAGGGAACGGCCCCTTGAGGCTCAAGGATACCGGTCTAGGCGTGCTTCGACCGACTGCCACCGGAACCAGGACACACCCGACCAGATCCGTGTATCTACCAACACAGCCTACCGAGGTGTGTCCCAGCCCAGCGCTGGAAGAAAGTCGGTATTTGTCGTTCGTCCCACCGACCGGACGAGCGTGACACGAGGACTTTTTTAGGGGGATCTAGGCGCAGGGCCGTAGCCCAGACATGCTCAACAACTCTAAAAATACCTCGGGTCTCGTTGGCATTCTTCTTAAAAAGGGCGCCTGGATTTTTTATTTGCCTCTCTCTTTTTTTATTTTTATCGTATTTATTTATTTATTTATTTTTTTGCTTGTCTGTTTTGCCTTTTTTGTTTCTCTCCTTTGTGAATCTTTTGAACTTCTCACATTTGTCCTTTTTGTGCTCTTCTGTTTTGAGTTTCTTTTGTTTCTCTTGTTTTTGACTCTTTATGTCTCACTCTATTTTGCTTCTCTGTTTTGAACTTCATTTTGTTTCTCTCCGATGTGAATCTTTTGTATCTCTGTTTTGTCATTTTTTGGCTTCTCTCTTTTGTGCTTATCTATTGTGAGCTTCTTTTTGTTTCTCTCCTTTGTGAATCTTGTGAGTCTCACTCTTTTTTGTTTCTCTCTTTTGTGCTCTTTTTTTACTCTCGCTTTTGTGTTTTTTGTGTTTGTCTTTTGAACCTTCTTTTTGTTTCTCTCCTTTGTGAATATTTTTTACCTTTATCTTTTGTGCTTTTTGTAATTTTTTTTGTTTTCAGCTTCTTTTTGTTTTTCTGCTTTTACAATCCTTTGAGCGTCTGTCTTTTGTGCTTTTTGTGATTCTCTCTTTTGAGCATCTTTTTGTTTTTCTCCTTTGTGAAAATTTTGCACCTCACTATTTTGTGCTTTTTGTGCTCGTCTGTTTTGAGCTTTTTGTGGATCTTTTTTGTGGATCTTTTTTGCCTCTTTCTTTTGTGATTCTTTCTTTTTAGCTTCTTTTTCTTTCTCTTCTTTGTATATCTTTTGTATATCTCTCTCTTGTGCTTATTGTGCTTTTCTGTTTTGAGCTTCTTTTTGTTTCCCTCCTTAGTGAATCTTTTGTGCCTCTCTCTTTTGTGCCTATTGTGCTTGTCTGTTTTGGATTCCTTTTATGAATCTTTTGTTCTTCACTCTTTTGTGCTTCTTTTGTGCTTCTATGTTTTGTTCCTCTTTTGTTCTTTTTTATTTTCAACCTCTTTCCATTCGTGCCTCTCTATCATTTGTTTTTTCGTTCGCTCTTTTTGTGCTTATTTTCTGCTTTTTCCCTTTTTTAAGTTTCTTTCATGCTTAACCGCCATAACTGATTATGATTCGGGAGTTTAGGTACCTTGAACTTTGCAAGAATTTATGTCCAAATTTATATCCGTCTATCACGGAAATGGCCAGGAGCCGGAAATACCTATCCCATTGCATATAACATAATGACACCTGAATTGTTTCCCTTGTGTTCCATAGCCTTTGAATGTTTTTGCTACATGATTTACGTGGTAAATTTCACAGTCATATGGAAAGACTTATTCTAATTCAAATAGTTTACCTCCTTCTTAAGGAATATGATTCTTAGCAATACAACTAAAAGAACTGAATTTACAAACTTCCCAGAAACGTTTATAATTGATTTACCAGTGATCTAGTATATTTATATTATAAAATACAATGCCAAACACACACGCACCTTCGATATATATTGAATAGGTATCCCAACATGCTTTAACTGCAGAGCAATAAGAAAGTTGGTTATAGTAACATTTCTATTTCTGGTGAAATAGAAATAAAATTTTATGTCATGTTGCATTTAATCTCAGAATTAAAAATAAAAAAAATTCTATAATAATTCAATAGCAAATGGGAATTGGTTGGAGCATTTTAAGTGCTTGTAAGTAGAAAAATTTTGATCTAAGATGGGCATAAATTATTATATATTAGGTTCATTTATTAAAATTATTTTCGTTTACATATATTCCAAGAAGACAATGTAGGGAATCACTTGATATTTTAATCTAATTTGACTTTTTGTTTAATACTGAGAAAATACTGTATATAGAAATAAGAAAACGCAAAATTTTTCAAAAATGTTTTAATTTCATTGTAGTTGAAAAATTACTTAAACATGTTTGTAATTTTTTCTTTTTCTTTTTTTCTCTCTCTTTTTGACGAGTTAACAAATAATTTAAAATTGTTGATATAAAAGCTGATTTAAAACTAATATGGAAACCTATAGCATCTTGATGACGATTCGATTTCGTGCATAGTTATGAAAGACATATTTTGAATTTTATTAATAACAGATTTAATCAGTTTGAAAGACATAATTGTCATACGATAAAATAATATCGAGAAATTTATGTATTTGAGACAGTTAACATTGATCCTCAAAGTGGAATAATGCCCTACTGCAAAATTCTGTTGCTTTTATCATCTAAATATCAAATTGTCTACATGATGTGCATGTTTCACTATATTATTTCTGTTTATGTCAACGGTCAAATACATAACATTTTATAAGTCAGTTTTATGTAACTGTTGATATACAAAAGAAAATCTAGTTTGCACATTGCGTCATAATTTCGATGATAGAACGCTGATGGAATTTGAAGTTTTTACTTGATAAGTATTGCTTTCTTACTTCTTAATTTCAACTATTAGTAATATTCGTAACGCTTTACCACTGCTGATTTTATAAATAGGATTTATTCTGCAAATTTATGAAACTTTTTTTCTACGCTTGCACCGAGTGGTAATACTGATAAATGTGGCATTAGTATAACTTTTTTTCTAGATTTTATAAAACTAATAATAAATTTGAAAAAAGACATCTTGATTCGGTTCAAATAACTCTCAATTGAGTGTTTAAGTATTTAAATATTATCAGGAAATAAATACTTGTGAATATTTCCGGAGAAATATCTTTGTCCAGATGGTCTTTTACAAACAGTTTTTTCTAATGTTGCCAGTGCCTCTCTCTCTCTCTCTCTCTCTCTCTCTCTCTCTCTCTCTCTCTCTCTCTCTCTCTCTTATATATATATATATAACAAGAACCCGAGAAAAGGGATTTTCAGGGACTGAGGCTAAGAAAAATCGATTTGAGAAATAGCTTTTAAAATTCAAGATAAAATAGGGTTGGGTACTTGTTTGCCATAAGAGTAATTTAAAGAATGCGGTTGAGCAATCTTAAAGCTGAAAGGGCATAACACGACCAGGCGATTGATTGGATCAGGCTTCCCCGACCGCCCGTCTAGCCCAGTAATGGCCAAAGTGTTGCAAATCACATGACTACTTCGGCTGCTGTCCTCAACAAGTGGTCTCGTTCGTGGGTGGGGGTTGGGGTTACCTCTCTACAGTGGTACAATAGGTGTACTCGATGGGAGGAGTTATATCGTATCAAATATTCCTGTCGAATACAAATAATTTTCAAACACTTCTAGTTGACCATACCGAGTCAGAGTGGACCTGGGAGTAATTGCAATTAAACGGTATACCACACTCCCCTGATCTCCAGAACCCGGGCTTGAACATCAGATGAAGTTCACTTCTTTTGGAAGGTCTTACCTCTGTGTAAGAGATACAGTCAGTGCATTCTACGTTTCGCCGACAGGGCATGCTGAGAGATAAGTATCACGTGTCTTTTCATAACATTTCAAAAGAAATCGTATTTTAGGAGAAAAGTTCATTTAAAGTTTAGCATGGTATTTGGTGTTACAAGTTTTTACATAGTACTGGCTGAGCGAGAACTTCGACACTTAACAAAAATGGTTGGTTTGTGCACTCCCAGTCTCAAGAAATTTATCGAAGAAATTTCATATTAAATTCATTTCTTAAATTGTTGATAAATTTGGGAAGAGCCATTAACAGACTAAAATTTCTTCAATCTTGATGCTTTTGAAGATTTTAGAACAACGACTCGATCGATCCATTCTACGGATTTTGTAAGTGTAATGTCTGAGTGGAAACATTATCTTCACAAATAACTTAAGAAAAGGAACGGCCAAGATTATGAGCATAGCTGATTGGATTATTAAAAAAAAAATCTACTTGTCACCATTTTACTAAAGAAATCCTACATTCCCATCCAGAAATTTGGGGAAGATTCTTCAATGGAATTGTCAAAATGTTGTGTTATCAGTATCAAAGACACTAAGACAAGGTTCAGTTGCCGAAAAAATTCCGGTATCGTCTCTCACGTGTCTGTAAAATTTATTCATGAAATAGGTTAATCCATAGAAAGGAACATAGCAGACACAACGTAGTATAAATGATGCTTAAATGCGGCTAGCACATGATGCAATCATTTCAACTGCTAAATTCTGTTGTATCTAAATATAGTGTTGTCACATACCTAATACTGGAACATAATATTGACGTGTACATAAATTCTAACCTCTTCTCTTTGGGGGGGTGTCTTTTAGCTAATATCATAAAAAACTGCGCAAGCTTCCATAGAAATCATTCTTGCGAAAAGAAAATTTCTGGACGTGTTAGCAGTACTTTGAATATATAAATTCTTTATAACAAACATTTTTGCATCAATAGAAAACTAATTCCCTCATCTCTCTCTCTCTCTCTCTCTCTCTCTCTCTCTCTCTCTCTCTCTCTCTCTCTCTCTTCACCCCAACTTCTACATCTACTTCTTCTTTGGTGCAGCATTTGTTGCATTTTCTAATAAAATCCAATTCAATCTCCCTTCCCCCTCTCTCCCGCTCTCTTTCTCCCTTTCTCTCGTTTCTTTTGCAACATTTGTTGCCTTTTCTTGTAAAATCAAAATTAATCCCTCTCTTCCCTAACTCCCTCACTCCCTTTTCCTCTCTTCCTCTCTTTCCCTTCTCTCGTGCAGCATTTGTTGCAGTTTCTTGTAAAATCCAAATTAACATCTCTCTCTTCTCCTCGCCCTCTTCTCTCTCCCACCCCCAATCTCTCTCTCTCTCTCTCTTTCTCTCTCTCTCTCTCTCTCTCTCTTTCTCTCTCTCTCTCTCTCTCTCTCTCTCTCTCTCTCTCTCTCTCTCTCTCTCTCTCTAACTTGATTTTTTGCTTCGTTGCCATTAAGAAACGCAATTTTAACATTCCTAACTAAAAAATCATTAACAATAATTTAACTGAAAAGTTTTATGACAAAAAATGTTTATTTCTTTAACTGAAGCATGAATTTATAAACGTACAAGTGTGTAAATAAAATTGGCACACGTCAGAATTACAACGTCGTATTCAGGATGAAACGTTGGATTATTATTGAATATCTTTATGCTGCATTGATGCTAGTTACTTCCATCTCGATTGAAAAGACACGCCTAAAACTTAGGTGCTTGCCATCGTGAAATAAATGTTTGAAGTCGGTAAAAGATTTTCACGACTTTCAAAATAAACCATACAAAACATGGATATTGAAAACATATCTGCGAATTAATATGGATGTTAGAGGGGGGGTTACTTATATCTATTTCAAAATGAATTTCAATAAAATAATTTTAAATTTCACTTCAGAATAGAAAGTGTGCGAAGAAGAATATTGTTCGCTGAATGCTTTGAGACCAACCGTCAAATTGAAAAACTGACAAGAAGTTCGTCACTGCTTTCTTCTCTTTTATTCGTAAAACAAAAGTATAGATATGATATGCATTCAGAAAGATAGGACAATATAACTTAACACTCTAAACAGAAAAAAAAGTTTTAATGAAAGCATAAACTGTTTTATTTTCATATGTGGATGCTGCAACTTTTAAGGGAAATTTCAAAAGCTTTCATATTAAATGTTATTTTTTACAATTTCCATTCTAAAAAAACATTTTCTTTGATTTTATCAATCGATGTTCTAAGCATGTAATCTAGACAGATGATAAAGAGGTATGGCGCTAGCGTGTCCCCTTGTAGTACTCCTGCTACATTGTCAAAATAGTCTGTCTTCATCCGGAGAACGTACTTTCACTTTGGTGTTTCTATAGAGAATCATTATGGCTGCGACGGTTTCTTTTGGTAGGCCAATGCTAGTAGAATTTTTTCCATCTTCCCTCTGTGAATGGAATCAAAGGCCTTGGTAAAGTCAACAAATAAGTATTGTCGCCAGTAGGTTTTTTGTCCGTACGCCTTCAAAGATTCTACGGATAGTCAATATTTGTGAGGTTGTTGATCTATTTCTTCGGAAGCCATTTTGGTTCTTCCTAAGAATGTTGTCAATTTTGGGTTCTATGATGTTTCGTAGTAGGGCATTGTATATTTTGGCTGCTATGGATGTTAGTGTTACACCTCGGTGGTTCTTGACTAATCCGAGGTCGCCCTTTTTAGGGAAAGGGAGGATGCATCCCTTCATCCATCTGTCTATCGGATTTTGATTATAAACTACATTACAGTGTCGGAGCAGTATGTCGTCGAATTGTCTGGGCTTCCATACTTCTGGGGGAATTTCATCAAGCCCTGAAGCTTTTCTATTTTTAATTTTTCTAAATACTGAGTCGATTTCTTCTAGAGTAAACGATCAAATTGCTTACTAATAATTCTGGTGATTGGTTCATGTGAAACTTTCGGTGGGTTTCCTAGTAGATTTTCGAAATGCTGTTTCCACAGTTTTATTCTTTCTTGTTGGTTTGTAGCTTTCAGTTTAGCTTTGGTTGTGCTCTTCCTTCTGCTCACTTCATTTATCGTTTGCCACCCTATCCTAGATTGTCTATCTTCCACTGAGTCTCTAATCTTATCTATCTGTTTTTGTATGAATTCTGTCTGTTCTTTTAGGTATGTGCTTGTGCCTTTTTTAGTTTTCGGGCATTTGTGTTTGTTGGGTTCTTCCTATAGCATTTGGAGGCAGTTTTCACGTGTGCACGTCTATCTCTAACCGCTAATGTCTCCCATGGGACTCTGTATTTAGTTCTAGGTTTTGTTGGTATATATTTCGCTGCTGCTTCTAGATGTGCGATGACGAAATTCTCACATTCGTCATTCGGGGTATGTATTTCTGTCTTCTGTAGTGCATCGAATTTGTTTTATTTTTGCCGTGACTATTCGGTGATCGGAGGACACACCCTCGAAAGAGGAGTATGCCTCGCAATTTTTTGCGCTATTTTTCCATTTCTTGTTAATAAAGACGTAGTCTATCTGTGCTTTAGTATTGTTTGCGTATGTCTAGGTCCATAATTTTCCCTCCCGTTTTTGAAAGTTTGTATTGAGGAATTTTAATCTATTTTCTATCGTGAAACCTGTTAGATGTTGTCCATTCCTGTTTGACGAGTTGTGTATCTGTATTTGTGGTTTCTATTTTTCCCGATTTGGGCATTCACGTCGCTGCCAATGACGAGAACGTTGTGTTTCGGAATGCTACGCACTAGAGAGGATAGCTAATCGTAGAAGGCGATGAGTTCAGTTTCTTCACTAACATTGGTAGGGCTGTAGCAGGAGATGATTGTTGCTATGGGATTGCCATTAAAAGTAGCTGCAATTATCCTAGGTTGTATTATCTCAATGTTATTAAGTGATTTACGGCTCTTGGACCTATAAGTATTCCTACACCTCCTACCGTGGCATTGACAGAATTTTTCCATGCTGATACAGTAGCTAGCGTCCATCCATTGCCAGTATCGTGATATTTAATATCCTCGCTGTGTGTGTATCTGTGTTCTTGAATGCATATTATGTCTATGTTATGTTCTACGGCCGATGCAGTCAGCTCCGGTAGTCGTCCTATTCTATTTAAGGTTCTAACGTTGAATGCCGCTATTTGTATTATTTGTTTGCATTTTAGTAATTTTTGTTGTTCGAGCTCTGTAGCTGATTTTTCGAACACTGAGGACAGGGCTCCAACCTCAGCAGGACGCGCCCCCTTTTTACCCGCGCGAAGAGCGATGTGGTTGATACATATGGTTTGAGTATGGGTCATGGTTATCTTTCGATGGCTGTTTTTATTAACATCCACAGAAGCGAACCTTATAGATGAGCAGCAGTAGTTCCCCGATCAAACTAACTATCCTGACCGTTAAACTGTGAGATTCACACGCCCAGGACCAGGTTAGGCATTGCTTTAGGCCGTTAGAGGGTTTATCCACTTGCCTTTACGTCCACCATGCTGCTTCCCATGGCATTCGTAAAAAAACTATCCTTTCTCCTTTTCCGTTAAGTTTTAACTTATTCGAGCTGACAAAGAAAAGAAGCAGAAGGTACCCCACACAAACAATTACCCACGCCGACTACGCCGATGACATAGCGATTCTGACAAATGCACCCGCCCAAGCCGAAACACTACTGCATAGTCAGGAACGAGCCGCCGCAGGTATTGGCCTCCATGTCAATGCACACAAAATGGAATACATCTGCTTTAATCAAAGTGGCGACATTTCCACGCTAGGCGGTAGCTCTCTGAAACTAGTTGACAAGTTCACCTACCGAGGAAGAAGTGTTTCATCAACCGAAAAAGACATCGACACACAACTAGCAAAGGCATGGACAGCTATCGATAGGCTATCGGTCATATGGAAGTCAGACCTGACCGAAAAAATGAAACGCAGTTTCTTCCAAGCAGCGGTCGTATCGATACTGCTATATGGATGCACTGCATGGACGCCGACTAAACGGATGGAGAAAAAGCTTGACAGCAACTACACAAGAAGGCTGCGAGCAATATTGAACTAGTCCTAGAGGCAACACCCCACAAAGCACCAACTATACGACCACCTACCACCCATCACGAAAACTATCCAAGTTAGACGAACCAGATATGCAGGACACTGCTGGAGAAGCAGGGACGAACTCATAAGTGATTTTCTCCTATGGACCCCTTCACATGAACGAGCAAAATCTGGGTGACCAGCTCGAACCTACATACAGCAGCTCAGTGAGGATACGGGATGTAGCCCAGAGGACCTGTCAGAAGCGATGAAAGATAGGGAGGAGTGGCGAGAAAGGATCAGAGATATCCGTGCTGGTGGCACGACAAGATGATTATGATGAGGATTCTAAAAACGTCATTGGGAATCAAAGCAATTTATATATATATATATATATATATATATATATATATATATATATTGCCGATCGGCCAACATTAGTGCGTCTGTGTGTTGGAGTTCTTTAAATAATGTTGCTTATGAGTCCTTCCTTCCTTCCTTCCTTCTTAGAGTGCTTTGCACATCTAGCACATCTTACTTGGGTAGTTAATGACATATCAGGTAAGTGGTCAAATTTAGGGCTCCTTTTTGCTTAAAACACATGAACTCTGATTTATTGGCATTTTAATTAATGCCAAGTGCTTCTTGCTCTGGGCTATGCAGTTGATATTTTGCTTGGGTAGTGTATTTGCGAGAATTGCAAGATCATCTGTATCTTCTACATCTGTCAGAGTTTTTTGCTAGATATTGTCTGCTACTTGCTTTTCCAATGTGGAAAACTTTTATTAGATCTATGAATGTTCGAAGTACGCTACGTATAAAAATATATGGTGTTAATGTATCTCTATACAAAGCTCCAGGGACAACCCTGTGTATCTCCTTGGTAGGTACCTGTGGTAATGCTGAGGAGGTGTGATACACACCTCCTTGCAAGGCTCTAATGATAATATTAAAGGAGCCTGTATCTTTTTACAAGGCTCTAAAAAACAATGCTGAAGAAGTATGTATCTCCTTGCAAGGCACAAGTGATAATGCTCAGGAAGTCTCCTGTGAAGGCCCCAGTAACAATGCTGAGGAAGTCGGTAAATCCTTAGAAGGACTCAGTGACAATACTGAGGAAGTCTGTATCTTTTTGCAAGGCTCTAGTAACAATACTGAGGAAGTCTGTATCTCATTTCAAAGCTCTAGTGACAATGCTATAGAAATCTATATCTTCATGCAAAGCTCTAGTGACAATGTTGAGGAAGTCTGTATCTCCTTGCAAAGCTCCAATGACAATGCTGAGGAAATCTCTCTCGTTGCAAGGTTCTCGAAACAATACTGATAAAGTCTCTGTCCATCCTGTCGCAAGGCTCTTATTACAATGCTGACGAAGACTGTATCTTCTTCTAAACCTCTCGTGACAATACCAAGGAAGTCTATATATCGTTGTAAGGCTCTAGTGACAGTGATGAGGAAGTCAGTATCTCCTTGCAAAGCCTCCGTGACAATGTTGGGAAAGTTTGTATCTCGCTGTAAGGTTCTAGAGACAATGCTATTAATGTCTGTATTTCCTTACAAAGATCCAGTGACAATGATGAGGAAGTCTGTATCTTCTTAGAAATGTTTTTGACAATTAAACTGTGTACTTACATTTTAACTGCGTACTTGTGCTAAACTGAATTATTTGAAATAGAACTAATTATTTGTATATTAATTGATTTGGCATTAAATAAGCTACAATTGTTGATATGCCATAAAACCTAAACAACAAACCAACCAATCCTGGCAAGGCTCAGATGACAGTTCTGAGGAGGTCTGTATTTCCTCTTAAGGCTCCATTGATAATTCTGTGGAAGTTTATATCTCCTTGCAAGGCTCATGTGACAACACTGATAAAGTCTGTATCTTCTTGGAAGCACCCAGTGACAATGCTGACAAATTTGTATCATCTTGCATGACTCTAGTGACAATGCAGATAAAGTTAGTATCTCCTTGTAAGGCTCTATTGACAATGCAGAGGAAGTTTGTATCTCCTTGGAAGCACCCAGTGACAATGCTGAGGAAGTCTGTATCTCCTTGGAAGGCCCCAGTGACAATGATGAGGAGGTTTGTATCTACTTCGAAGACCCCATTGACAATGATGAGGTAGCCTCTATCTTTTTGGAAGATTCTTGTAACATTGCTTCGGAAGTCTATATGTCCATCAGATGAATAGACCATTCTTTCGTGTTTTTGTAAAGCATCATTATAACGGTAACAGTTTCTTTGGGAAGACTGTATACTAATTGTGTTTGCTCTTTATTTCCTCTATGTATGGAATTGAATACCTTGGAGAAATCTACGAACAATAGTGTTGCCTCAACATTTTTTGCACGTTCTACTTCGAGGATCCGATGGATTAACAGAATCTCAGAGGTTGTAAAACGATTTCTTGAAAAACCGTTCTGATTTTTCCTAAGAGTTTTTTCGATTTCAGGTCGTATATGATTGATAAACAAGTTATTATAAACCTTACCAAACATAATTGTTAGGACTATGCCTCTTTAGTTCTAAATGATTCCGAGGCTGTCTTTCTTGAGGGAAAGAAAGATGCAATCTTCTGTCAATATCTCTATTGAGTTTTGTTGAAAGACTGCGTTGTATAATCTGAGACGTATGTCGTCAAATTTTCTTATCATCCCAACTTCAGGGACTTCGTCGAGACCCGCAGCTTTTCTGCTTTTAATTTTTCTCAACACTACTTCAAGTTCTTTCTCCATAAACTGTCCTAATTTGATGTCTAGTCGGCCATTAATAATTTTTATAGGCTTTTCAGTGATTTCAGCCGGGTTTCCAAACAGATTCTTGAAATGTTCTTTCTATTTCCAAAATATTTCTTTTTGGCGCCTTTTAGCTTTTCTCTCGGGGTGCTTTACCTTCTACTCACTTAATTTACTGTCTACCATGCTATTTGTAATTGTCTATCTTCAAACAAGGTTTTGTTTTTATCGATTTTGCCTTGAAAGTATTCTAATTGTTCTTTTTGGTGTGTTGGTTAGTTCTTTCAGGGCTTTCTCAACATTTTACACGTTTGTTCGGTTCTTTTTTTATTTCAGAAAGATGCTTTTTTAAAGTTATCTTGTTTCTTCGTAAGTATTTGTGACTCCTGTGGGACTCTACATTCGGCTCTTGGTTTGGTCGTTATGCATCCTTTCTTGTGAGTGCGAATAAAGTTTTCATATCCTTCCGAAGAGTATCAGTTTTCTTCTTGCAATTACGATATATTGATTGCTTATATCTCGGTTGGTAAATGAGAATCTGTCATGTGTGGTTTTGATTGTTTCTTATTTTGGCATAGACTCGGGTGTATCTTTACCATGATGATCCTGTGATTGGAGGGTATTCCTTAAAAAGAGAATTATGCCTCACTGTTCAAAATGCAATTTGTACACTTCTTGTTTGAGTATATAGTCTATCTGTACTTTACCGTTATTTGGGTTGGTCTAAGTCCATAGTTTTCCCTCCCAATTTTGGAATTTAGTGTTTAAGCATGAAAGACTGCTCTCGAATGAAAACTAAGCTATATATTCACCATTTCAATTTGGTGAGTTGTTTAAGCAAAATTTATAATTTTCGTCGTTGCCTAATTTAACATTCATATCTCCAGCGATGATCAGAACGTTATGTTTAGAAATGTGTCGGGCAAGAGAAGATTGCCGGTCGTGAAAGGTTGTGATATCCCATTTATCACTGGCATTGTGGGGGCTATAGCAAAAGACATTGTTATGCAGGGGTTCCCATCAAATGTAGCACACATAAATCTCGGTTGGATTCTCTCGATGCTTTTAGGGATTTTTAGAATTTAGCATTCTTACACCACCTATGGAAACATTGACGGACTTTTTCCACGTAGATGATGAATCAAATGTCCAGCCATAACAGATATGCTGGTATTTCGTTCATTGTTCACTATGGTTATATCAATGTTCTTGAACGCATATAATATCTATATTGTGTTCAACTACTGATGCTATAAGCTCAGGTAGTTGGTTTAATGCCGTATATAATCAAAACCCAGTAGACAGATGGACGAAGGGATGCATCTTCTCCTTCCCTAAAAAAGGCGACTTCAGATTAGCCAAGAACTACCGAGTTAAAACCCTTACATCCATACTGGCCAAGATATACAATGTTCTACAACAAAACCGCATAGAACCCAAAATTGAGAACATACTTAGAAAGAACCAAAATGGCTTCCGGGCGAATAGATCCACGACGTCACAAATTTTGACTATCCGTCGAATTGTTGGAGATGTACGTGCAAAAAACCTAGAGGCCACAATACTATTTGTCGACTTCGCCAAGGCCTTTGACTCCATACACTGAGGAAAGATAGAGCAAATTCTACTCGCCAACGGCCTACTAAAAGAAACCGTCGCTGCCATACACGATACTATATTGAAACACAGGATCAAAAGTTTGTTCCCAGGAAGGAGGCACAGACTACTTCGACATTGTAGCAGGTGTACTGCAAGGAGACACATTAGCCCCATGCCTCTTTATCATCTGTCTAGACTACGTGCTTAGAACATCTATTGATGAAATCAAAGAAAACGGTTTCAAGCTAACAAAGGAAAGAAGCAGAAGGTACCCGCACAAACAATTATCGACGCCGACTACGCCGATGACATAGTCCTTCAGGCAAATGCCCCCACCCAAGCCGAAACTCTGCTACATAGTCTGGAACGAGCAGCTGCAGGAATTGGCCTCCATGTAAATGCACACAAGACGGAATACATGTGCTTTAATCAAAGAGGCAGCATCTCCACACTAAACAGTAGCTCACTGAAACTAGTAGATAAGTTCACCTACCTAGGAAGAAGGGTCTCATTAACCGAAAAAGACATCGACACACAACTAGCAAAGGCATGGACAGCTATCGGTCATATGGAAGTCAGACCTGACCGATAAAATGAAACGCAGTTTCTTCCAAGCAGCGGTCGTGTCGATACTGCTATATGGATGCACTGCATGGACGCTAATTAAACGGATGGAGAAAAAGCTTGACAGCAACTACACAAGAATGTTGCGAGCAATCCTGAACAAGTCCTGGAGGCAACACCCCACAAAGCAGCAGCTATACGGCCACCTACCACCCATCACGAAAACTATCCAAGTTAGACGAACCAGACATGCAGGACACTGCCGGAGATGTAAGGATGAACTCATAGGTGACGTATTCCGGTGGACCCCTTCACATGGACGAGCAAAGGCAGGACGACCAGCTCGAACCTATATACAATAACTCCGTGCCGATACAGGATGGTGCGACGTGATGATGGTGCGACATGATGATGAACGTCCAAACGCTAAAAATTGCCATATTAACAATACTTTTGCATCTAAGTAAATTGGGTTTGTGCTCTGTAGTTGATTTTTCGAATTCTGAGATCAATCTCGGCGGAAGGCACTCCTTGTTTACCTGCATGAAGGACGGTTAGAATGATGGTATTCTTTTGTTGACTGCTTTTTTTCTCATCAATAGATGCTACCCTAATAGATTTGTGGCAGTAGTTATCTGATTGAACTATTTGATCCTGACCGTTAACCTATAAGATTTTCTGCCCAGCATCTGGTGAAGCACGCCGTTGATCCAACTTTGGATTCATGCTACATCCCATGGTTTCCTTTCCTATATGCTTTTATGGTTCAGAAAATACTCTCCTCCCTCAGAAACTTTCATCTATTGAAAAACCGAGGCAGGATATTTGAGTGGCTATTGAAACGAAGAAAGTCATGTGCCCTCTTCATTTTCGACTCTGTTTTCAGATGCAATGGAAATATTTTTATTCTGGAGTTTTGTTCAGAACACGGAAAGACTTTAATGTCCATATTCTCTTTATTCGAAACAGGCCTCGTGATAAAGAAGAATTGTTTATCAGGCAATTTCACGGGTTAGAAAAAACTTACATTCCAAAAAAAATTTATACTTCGGTTCTTGTCCAAAGTCTAAGTGAGTCGAACGCTACTTAATGGAGTACAGGCGCCACTAATCAGAACATAGGAAAATATTTCAGGGGAAGAAGTCCTCGTGGTGGAGTAGCTAACGTGCCGGACAGTGACATAGTGGTGAACGAGTTCGAACTCTAGTCTTGCTATTAAATTCAGTTTCGGACTATCATTGAAAAGGGTATAAACCCCCTTATCCCTCCTAGTTATAGGTTAAATAGGGCCATTATTGTTCTTCTACAAGGATAGATTTACCATCAAATAACGCACGAAGGGTTATATGACATTAAACAAAGAAATCAAACCAAAATATTGGAAAACTTGATTTCTCCGAGTCGTAAATTTCTCAATACTAACATAAAACATCAGAAATTTGTATTAAAACGTTAAACTTTATCCCCAAACATTATTAAGTATACCATAAATTCTTGTGGAGGTGCCAGTGGTGTAGTTGTTATCGCCATAGGAAATGAACACGGCGATACGAGTTCAAATCCTGGACGATACTGATTGCATTTCACATAGCACTAATACACTTGGGAAAGGTATGAATCCAATTATTCTCCCTCCAGCTATGGGTAAATAGTAGGACAGACTAGGTTCTTCAGCCTTGGTTAGGCAACTAGTCTAGGAGAAGGAAAACTCTGAATTCAAACCTGTTAAACTCCGCTTAAAAATTGACCTTGTGTCATATCCTGCCCGAGCGGAGGGGTTGGTAAATAGTACCATAAATTCTTATATATTTTTCTTGTTCCTTAACTCTTTATTCATATCTAAAAGAAGCCAGCTTTTAAGCTATAGTGTCAAGTTTTTAGCTGAATAAATTGATGGATAATCAACAAATCTCAGTGAAGAAATTTATACATGTATCTTTTACACTTAATCCCTATTCTAATTCATTAAATATCCGTTCGTCAGTAACCCTAAGGTTCCGTTATTTTTTATTGGGCAACAACTAAACTTTCAGGAATTATTAGGGACATCCTTAGAAAAGTCTTGAATAGAATTTATTCAAAATTATTGGATTTTTCTTTCCAAAATTAAATTACTTCTTATACCAATTGAATTTTAAATAACCGCTATGTAACCCCATCATTTGTAAGCAGGGCAACTAAAACCCTTGACATTCAAAGAAGATTCATATGTGTGCATGTGTTTCTAAAAGAACGACAATTGATTTCTAAAATCCTGTATATTCTGACTCATCATCTTGCAAGGAAGGTTTTTGTATACAAATGTTTTGTGCATAGTCTATAAAACAGGAAATTTTTGTGAAAAACAATCATCTAAAGAAAAGTTATTTATGGTAAACATAAAAACGTTATTCTACATTACAAGATTTTTCGACAAAATACGCACGAATTTATGGCGGAAAAACATTTCAATTTTTTTTCTTTTAATTCTTGCAGTTAGTTAAAAGGAAAACAGGAGAATATTTTTCTTATTTATAAGAAAAATATTCTCCTGTTTTTCTCCTGAGATATTTTTCTTTTGTTACGTGGTGTCCCCCTGAGTGAGGAGAAATAAGATTACTACTCATTCCTCCGTATTCGAATTAACAGTAGCAAGCCGTCAAAGAATGACCGTTAAGAGAGATAATGTGGGTCAATCCCAAAGTAACAAATCCAGGTCAGAATGGAAAAACAGATGTTTGTACTTGGTGACCTGATGGATAAAGAATGGGATACGGGATGACATATAGTAGCCCTAAGGGATCGCCTGGCCTGGGAGAAGAAGAGAGAAGCCAAATGATTGACTGGAGCCCTAGGGCGGAAGTGGGAGCTCCTTCCGTCGGCAGAAGTAGGGAGGAAGAAAATTAGTTTTCGGACAGAGGTCGCGGCGAGCGAACCTAAAGCCAAGGCTCCGGGTAAAGGAAGACGAAAAGTAGCTCGGACAAGGAGCCATATCTTCAAGCCAGTACTAAAAATAACAAAGTCTGTTGGCCCGTAAAAGAGGAAATATTTTCCACAGGAGTCCATCGAAATAAGATAAGTAAACTTTGACACTGTTTCTCCCTATACCAGTTATATACCCTCTCTCTCTCTCTCTCTCTCTCTCTCTCTCTCAAGTTGAAGAAAGACTAAAAACGGAAGAAAAGAGAAGAAGAAAGACATTTGTGTTCATGTACTATTCATTTATAATATAGCCGACACGTTAAAGATGTGTATCTATGTGTAGTAAAAGATTGATGAATTTTAATGTTCCCACGTGCTCGAGTCGTTCTTTGTATCGTCTGCTACCAATTTGTTATTTCATGTTTCTTTTTCAGCTTCTATTCGCTCGCTTAAAATTGTCCTATAAATTCCTTTAAAATTCTTATACAGGAAACCGGAGTTGTCGACTACTATAATTAATATTATTACTTCTAAATCTAGAGGTCCATATCTTCCATTGTTCTAGGGGAGGAAGAACTAGTGGCCTTGGTGGGTGTGTGTGTGTAGTGTGAAATTTGGAAACCTCTTGCCAACGGCGGTCAGTCTAGCCATGAATTAATCCCCCACATAATATGCCAGTTCCTATATGCCCGAGAAAGGACTCTGAACAAGGACTTATTCTACAAGGGATCAAGTGCCAGTCTGCCCCGGCTTCACACGTGCGAAGAATAAAGTCCCGTTTTGGGATTTTAGTTAATTTGCCGTCACACTTTGAAAAGTTGTTTGCATTTTTCATAAAACTCGAAATAATAAACAGGGTGCCGTAAGATAATTTTTTGGCAAAAACAAACACTCCAATTTTTAAAAAGTCAATCATAAATCAAAATTATAAGATTTAAATGAAATTTTCTGGACTTATTCATTAATAAATTTTTTTTTTGTTTTTTTGTTTTTGAGGGGTTTTTTTTAAATCAGTCACCATCCCCACTTTATTTAATTTTATGAAATTTCTAAGAAAAACACAGAGGAAACTTGAAATAAGTACGTCTTATTGTTTTATAAATTTAAGTCACCAGGAAATTTAAATCAGTAAGTTTTTAAAACTTACCGGTGCTACTAAAAGTATATCCTGCATAATTATAAAAGACTTTTAACGAAAAATCGTTTATTTTGTAAAATTGTTTGTTTAAAGAAAATTGTAGACATTTATTGGTTTTGAAAAGAAAAGCATAAGCTGAAAGTTTTTTAAAGATTTACATTCATTCTTTATTTTAATAATCAATTTAATTATTTAAAACAATTTTAAAATTATATCACATTTATTTTGAAGATAAGTCTTCTAAAGATCACAAAATAAAGTTGCAGAGAAAAAGAAAATGCATATTTGTTTTGTTCTTTTTAAGCTTCCGTGGTTTAATGAAAATTTCTCTCTACTTATGTACTTGCATAAAAAAAAAAACATGCGCAAAAAAGGGGCTTGATTTAGCAGTTTATTATTTAGGCTGTAAAATGACCATCTATTCTTATAAAGATGGACACAAAATCAGGATTCATATTAGCATTATACGTACATTGTAAATTGAGTCTCTATTTTAAAACCTTTTCACTAGCTTCAACTTTTAAATTTCATTTTTCTCAAAAGAAAACATTTTCTAAAATGAATGATAAGCATTTTCATGCAGAAAGAAATTTTCATACAAAACTAGATACCCTAGTAGCTCTATGAAGACAAATGTTTGGACTTTTTTAAATCAAACAAAGATAACAAATTCCATCCAAGCAATGTTGTCTATCCAGAAGATTTTTCATAATGAAAATTTTTTAAAGCAAATTGCATGTTAGTCATAGATAACAGATTTTTATATAATTTTATGAATATCAGTGACCATCTCAAAACCTGACTTTAATACGGATAATTACTCTTGTGTATTACAAATGAAAGAAAGAAAGAAAGAAAGAAAGAAAGAAAGAAAGATGTGGTTGAAAAGCTTAATAGGAAAGCCAAACGCTAGAATATAAAGAATTTTTGAAAAAAATGATAAAAATGAAACTGGTTAAGTCAAATTTAGAATGAAATTAAGTGAAATAAACTCCAATTATTTGCTAAGTCATTAAGACATTATAAAATATTGGTTTCGATTTCTCGATTTAATGGCAAATCAAACTTAGGGGGTTATTTAATGCCAAAATCATCCTTAGAGAAGATCAGTAATGGTATTATCTAACCCATACCTATATGAGGACAAAAGGGTTCATGACTTTCAAAAAAATATTAGTTCGAAAGTAAATGTAATAGAAGTTCGAACTCGCTTACTACGATATCTCAGTCCTGCACATTATCACGAGACATTCCCCCATTTTAAAATAACCATAGAAAATCTTCAAGAAGACGCCGATAAAACGTCTCCTGTATTCTTATCAACTTCAACTTAAAGTTAAAGACTGGATGAATCTAAACTAATGGGGAATAAGTGAATGATCACAAACTCATATGGAAAATGTTCACGCCCTGAATTTCCGGCGGAAATTATTTCCATTGCCATTTTATCGAGCGTATGTTTTACATATGTTAAATTCATAAGAAAACTTTATCTCTCAAGGTTTACGAATGTGTTATTCATATTGTAGATATTTATCAATTAATGTCATCTTTAGCATTAAAAAAATTCTTTATTATGAAGTAGACGAAATTTTATGAAATTATGATACAGTCATGTATCATATCCCGATTATCTATATAAATAAAAATGTAAATGTTTGTTACTAACCAATAATCTCCAGTTTTATACCACTAATTGGTTTAAAATTTTCAGAGAGTATTTTATTCGAATTCAGGAGTGTTTTTATATACTTATTATCCAAAAATATTACAATGATTAAAAAAAATATTTTTAATAAGTCGTTTTTCTCCGAGAAAATTATGATGGTAAACTTTACTTCCGTTTTCCAATAATTTTACATGTGATTTTTTTCTGCTTCATCACTTTTCTTTCTTTTTTGGTTGACTTAAACAGAGACACTAAACTTTAAACCATATTTCATTGGTTCAGTAGTAAGTAAATTTTTTTTAATAAAAAAAAAAATTTGTAAACAATTCGTCAGAATTAACGAATTAACAAAATATTTTCTTATATTTTTTCAAGATTCCTTTTTTTTTTTGTTTTACTTCATCGAAAGACATCCATTAAAAAGTTTTCTTTCTTAAACCATATTTCGCCAGTTCAGTAGTAACGAATTGTTTACTAAATATTTTCTTTTCTTTTTTCAATATGCCATTTTTTCTCTTAAATTCAACGAAAGACATTTCTTATAAGTTTTCTTTCGTTAATAAACTTTAAGCCATATTTCGTTGGTTCAGTAGTAAGTAAATTTCTTTTTATTCTAAAAACTTATTCTTAAATTTTTTCTTGACTATTGATATCCCATTTATTTTGTTGTTTAATAAATATTTTATGGTGTGCCAATTATCATGTTGCGAAATATCAACCAGCCCAAGCTTTGTAATGGCACACGTCTTTCAGTAAAAAAATTAATGACCAACATCATAGAAGCAAAAATTTTGACAGGGCCTTTCAAAGGTGAAGATATCCTCATACCGCGAATTCCTATGATTCCAACAGATATGTCATTTCAATTTAAGAGATTGCAATTCCCAATTCGATTGGCATTTGCAATCAGGATCAACAAAGCACAGGGACAATCTTTAGAATTGTGTGGCTTATATTTACACACTGATTGCTTCTCACATGGGCAATTATATGTTGCCTGGTCCAGAGTCGGCAATCAAGACAATCTCTTTATCAACACGGAAACTGGAACTACCAAGAATATTGTGTATTGGAAAATTAAACATATTAGAAACTTTCTTTTTTTTTTCCCCATCTTAACAAACAACACAGCAACACGTGTCCAGGTACAGCTAGTATATATATATATATATATATATATATATATATATATATATATATATATATATAAATTAACTTAAATCGCGAGTCGGAAATCTCCTACTAAAGTTTCACCTTAACAGATCATCAGGAAGTCAAATCCCGATTAGGGTCGGGATTAGACTTCCTGATGATCCGTTAAGGTGAAACTTTAGTAGATTTCCGACTCGCGATTTTAGTTAATTTTATAATTGGCTCCACTCATGTTGAGCACTCTTTTAATCGTAGCATTGCAGTGTTTACGGAGGGTTTTAGTTTTCTTTTGACCAACTGACTGTATATCTCTTGATTTTTTCAAGTTGGCCTTTTCTTTCTTTTTGTTCTATAATATTTTTTTCTTTTTCCCCCAGGCGGTGATTCGAGATATTTTTATCTCTTGTTCCTGGCGGGTTTTTTTTTTCTTTTTTTCTGGTAAACGTGAATGCTGTTAGATATTAGATTAGTAAATATATATATCCGCTTGGTGGACGAGTGGTCTGAAACACAGTCTAACGTAAAGTTGGACGGGTTTCGAGCCCGGCTTCGAGCGTCCTGCGTGTCTAGCCACACTGAAGAGTTCTGATATAACGAAACAGTCTGTCTGTGGATGACTATATATATACGTGTGTGTACATATATATATATATATATATATATATATATACGTGGTGCATTCAATAAGTTTCCAGACTTTTTTGTACAGGCATTTAGAATTGTCGTAGACTCTTGAAAATACAGTATGTTATTGATATACGTCTTATGAGATGACTGACCAATTTTCATGATTTCACGTTCAAATGAACTGCTATAGCAGGAATTCGAATACACCCTACTAAAGCCTGATTGTCACAGCTGGGGAATTTCAAAAATGCAATGATGATCCCTTTTTTTGACAGCACTGGCATGATCTACATGCATTGGGTTCCCAGTGGACAGACAGTCAACAAGGAATGCTATGTTGATGTTTTAAGGAAGTTCAGGAAGAGATTCCGTCGGAAGAAGCTAACACTCTTCAAATCGGGTCGGTGGCATTTCCACCAAGACAATGCACCAGTCCACAATTCCATCCTTGTCACAGACTATTTGACCAAGATGGACAGCAACATAGTTCCTCAGCCTCCCTATAGTCCATACCCTGCTCCCTGTGACTGTTGGTTATTCGCCAAGATCAGAGGCTGTCGTTATGAGACAATTGAGGAGATGAAAGAGGCTGTGACGAACGTCATTAACACGCTCACACAAGAGGACTTCCATGGGGCGTTCCAGAAGTTGTTGGAACAGTACAACAAGTGCATTGTAGCCGGAGGAGATTACTTCGAAGGAGACTAGAATTTCATCAATAAAAGTGCCCATACGAAAAAAGTCTGGAAACTTATTTAATGATCCTCGTACTAAGACCTTAATAGAGAACTAAGATAATTATGGATAATGAAGGTGACGGTGATACCAATTTTAACTGGTGCACTTGGGACAATCCTCAAAGGCTTGATAAAGGGACTAGATGACTAAGAAATAAGAGGAAAAGTGGAGACCATCCAAACTACATCATTACTAAGATAGGCCAGAATACTGAGAATTGTCCTGAAGACTTGAGAAGATTTGCTGTCTCTCAAACTCTCGTGGAAAACCATCAGCCAACGCTAGTGTGAAAAATTCTCAAAGGAGTAATAATAATAATAATAATAATAATAATAATACTGGTAATCATCATCATCATCGTTGTTGAATTCAACATATGTCAGCAACATTGAGTTTTTTATCGTTACTTATTGACGTTATCGTGACTCCACCACTTTCCCATGTAGATTAATTCAATTTCTGCTAAAAAAACAAATGAAATGTTTTCAGCGTCAAGAAATAAAGTTGATGACTAAGCAATTATTTTGGCCTAATTTTTTTTTTATTATGTTTCAGTATTCGAACTGCATGTTGTACATTGAAAAAATATCAGAAAAGGAATTGTCAGCGGTCGGAAGCGTTACTGAAAGTTTTGTTTGGTTGTGTTTTATGGCATATCAACACTTGTGGGTTATTTAATGCCAAATCCTGTTTATATATATATATATATATATAATGAACGATGAAAGTATTCGTACACCGATCAATTTTGAATATTTTCATCCATTTCTCAGAATCTAATGCCCGCATGATGCTAGTTTTTATCAAATATGTTAATAAGCACAAAAACAAATAAAAACAAAACAAAACAAAACAAAACAAAAAATCCTCTCAATTATAATAGTAAGAAAAGATAAAATGATCCTACAATAAACAATATCGTTTTTAATTGATTCATGCAAGTAATTTGCGTAACTATTTATTTGTGGAGCCTTGGCAGTAGAGGGCCTTTCTACCAGGTTTTATCTGCTTTGCAGGACTAAGTTTATTGCTAAGAGTCTGCGGTGTCCCAATCGGGGAATGCCGATGTTGCCATGAATTTTAATTTCAGCCACACATGTCTCTCGATTCGTGCGCGGTTCCAACGATAAAATGGCCTTATGACGCATTCTGGCTTGGTGGAAAGCTGCATACATATCAACCAAAACCACCCCAGCACTTGTTCTGGTGACCGGAAGTTACAGTATTTGTGCTGTGATGTAGGATATTAACACTTCACCTCAGGAGGCCTACCCATCAGGTTTTACCAACTTGCAAGACTAAGTTCCATGCTTGATGCGCCCCAATAGAGAAAGAGAGGACTAAGTTCCATGCTTGAGGTGCCCCAATAGAGAAATGCTGACGGGGTTAACAATTTTTGTTCTGGCTACGAATGGGTCTCGATTTGAGCACGGTCCCCACTCTAAAATGGCCCTGTGCTGCATTTCAGCGTGTGTGGGGGGGGGGACGTCGGATAAATGCCAGCTGAATCACCCCGGTATTCGTGCTGGATGTTCTGTCGACCGGCAGTACGCTATTCGTGCAATAATGTTGGCTATTTAACACTTCGCCTTAGGTTTTATCTGCTTGCCGGACTAAGTTTATTGCTTAGTGCCTGAGGCGCCCCATAAGAGGAATACCGACGGAGCCAAGAAGTTTTGTTTCAGCCACGCATATCTTTCGATTCGTGCGCGGCTACCACAATGAAATGGCCTTGTGCCTCATTTCGGCATGGAGGCACGTAAAATGAATACCAGTCAAAAATATCACGGCACTCGTGCAGGGTGTTTGGACAGCCAGAAAATAGCGACATTCATGCTGGGATTTTCGCTATTTAAAACTCGACCTCGAGGTAGAGGCTTCTCCAAGGCTTTACCAGGTTTGCTGGGTTGATTTTACTGTTAGGCGTCTGAGGTGCCCCAATAGGGAAATGCCGTTAGGGCCAAGAATTTTTGTCTCAGTCGTGCATGTCTCGATTCGTGTGTGGCTCCCCTATTAAAATGACTTTTTGTTAAATCTTACCAGTAGAAAGTTTGATAAATAACCAGCCAAGAACATCATGGCATTTTATGGTTATTTTAAAATGGGGGAATGTCTCGTGATAATGTGCAGGACTGAAATATCGTAGTAAGCGAGTTCGAACTTCTATTACATTTACTTTCGAACTAATATTTTTTTGAAAGTCATGAACCCTTTTGTACTCCACTAGGTATGGGTTAGATAATACCATTACTGATCTTCTCTAAGGATGACTTTGGCATTAAATAACCCCCTAAGTTTGATTTGCCATTAAATCGAGAAATCGAAACCAATATTTTATAATGTCTTAATGACTTAGCAAATAATTGGAGTTTATTTCACTTAATTTCATTCTAAATTTGACTTAACCAGTTTCATTTTTATCATTTTTTTCAAAAATTCTTTATATTCTAGCGTTTGGCTTTCCTATTAAGCTTTTCAACCACATCTTTCTTTCTTTCTTTTTCTTTCTTTCTTTCTTTCTTTCTTTTTTTTGTAATACACAAGATCAATTATCCGTATTAAGGTCGGGTTTTGAGATGATCACTGATATTCATAAAATTATTATATTAATTTCTCAGCGTCTGAGGCGCCTCATAAGTGGAAAGCCGACGGACAGGGAATTTTTGCCGCGCATGGGTCTTACCTTGTGCAGGGCCCCTCTTTAAAATGGCCTTGTACGTCGGGTACATACAAGCAAAGAACATAACGAGGTGAATTGAATGTCATCATTGGTATTCTTACGGGAACAACAAGATGGGGAAGACAAATAGCTTAGTGTTGATTTGAAACGGAGAATTATTAACTTCCACAATCGGAAATTAGATACAGCACATTTTAAGCTGGTTAGCTATCCCAAGATCTATGGTACAGTTCGCTATAAAGAAGTTCGGTACGACATAGAATTTGCCTGGGTGTGGAAGAAAAGCCAAATTGTCACTAAGAACTGCACGAAAACAGTGTCACGAGGTGAATATAAACCAGGGTGTTGTTTTGAAAGACATCGCCAAAAGTTTGGATATGATGGGTATCAGCGTAAGTACTCGTACAATGCAACGTTGTTTAAATAGAGATGGGTTGTATGGAAACCATCCACGACGAACCCTTATTCACAAACTATGTCACATTATTACTCGATTTAATTTTGTCAAAACGTTCTTGGGAACAAGTACGATGGAGTGATGAAACACAAATTGAGCTTTTTGGACATAATGATTTACGGAAGATTTGGCGCAAGAAAGCTAGGGCTTTCCTACCAAAGAAAACACGGCCAACATTAAAACATGTTGATATTTTGGGGTTGTTTCAGCTTAAGAGGGGCAGGAAAATTAATTGCAGTAAGAGAAATTATGAAATCTGAAGACTATATCAAAATTCGGGATGAAAATTTACAATTATAGCGCAAAATCTTGATCAATGTCGGCGATTTACTTTCCGGCAAAATAATGATCCTAGTGACTGCTTCGCTTCAGAAAAAGAAGCTAAAACTTCTGCCATGGCTTTCAATGAGTACTGACTTGAATCCTAATGAAAATCTACGGCAAGAATCGAAAGTTTTAATAAAACGTCAGTCACCAAAAAACTTTCAGGAATTTGAACGTGTAACCATTGAAGAATAGAAGTAAATCCCAGAAAAGACTCGTTAAAATCTCACCAAAACCTTTAGAAAACTATTGCAGCAAGTTATAAAGAGAAGGCATGCTACTGACTATTAATATTGTGAAAATCGTTCAATGTTTTTAATTTTTTATCCTGGGTAAATAATTTTGTCTTTTCCTCATTGTTTATTTTTCTTCTCATATTTAGTAAATTTAACCAATCCTTCACAAAATTGAGTTTTATCTTCCGTTTTTGTACTTAATAACATACAAAAATCTAGCATCATACGAGTATTAGATCCTTAGAAATGGGTCAAAATATTCAAAATTCATGGGTGTACTAATAATTTCGTCGTTGACTGCATGTATACGACTTGTAAACGATTAGTTTATAGGTAATATTATTCTTAACGAGCTGGAGTTCATTTGTTAGCTCACAGTTAAATGGCCTCAAGTATTGCTATCTAATACTAATAATTCTATTCAATTATAATAAATCCAATATGGCTATCTCAGCGCAGTTGACCTTCAGTCACAGTTTTTTTAGCACCTTTAAGATAAAATAGGGTTGGGTACTTGCTTGCCACAAGAGCATTTTGAAGAATACGGTCGAAAATCATATAGGTACTAGGGTTTGACATGACCAACCGGTTGATCGGACCGAGCCTCTTCGACTTTGGGTCTAGCCCATTAAGGACTAAAGTGGAGTGTTTCAACCCTTTACTGAGGAACGGCGTATCTTACAGCTCCATTCAATAGGGCGGATTTCTGATAGAATACGACTATTATATGTATAACACTCATGCATTACTAATGATTTTATTATCAAAAAATATCAGTAACCAGGAATTAATGCAATTATTACTGGTAGAATATGAATATAAAAAGATAAGAAAATTTTAAAACATTAAATTTCCGTTGGAAGCGTTGTGTTTCAAATTTCTGTGATATGATTAGCATTCCAAAATTTAAAAAAATCTATCCATCTATCAATGAGTTGAGTTTTAAAACATTTTATTTCCGAACATATCTATCTATCTATCTATGTTCGGAAATAAAATCTTTTAAAACTTTCACATCATTTTCATTTCATTTAATAACTCACACGCTCTGATGAAGGTCTGATGGGTAGGCCTCCTGAGGTGAAGTGTTAATATCCTACATCACAGCACAAATACTGTAACTTCCGGTCACCAGAACAAGTGCTGGGGTGGTTTTGGTTGATATGTATGCAGCTTTCCACCAAGCCAGAATGCGTCATAAGGCCATTTTATCGCTGGAACCGCGCACGAATCGAGAGACATGTGTGGCTGAAATTAAAATTCATGGCAACATCGGCATTCCCCGATTGGGACACCGCAGACTCTTAGCAATAAACTTAGTCCTGCAAAGCAGATAAAACCTGGTAGAAAGGCCCTCTACTGCCAAGGCTCCACAAATAAATAGTTACGCAAATTACTTGCATGAATCAATTAAAAACGATATTGTTTATTGTAGGATCATTTTATCTTTTCTTACTTTGCATAATTCGCCTGTCAAATTTATTATATTTAAAACTATTACAATTGAGAGGATTTTTTGTTTTGTTTTGTTTTGTTTTGTTTTTATTTATTTTTGTGCTTATTAACATATTTGATAAAAACTAGCATCATGCGGGCATTAGATTCTGAGAAATGGATGAAAATATTCAAAATTGATCGGTTTACGAATACTTTCATCGTTCATTATATATATATATATATATATATATAAACAGGATTTGGCATTAAATAACCCACAAGTGTTGATATGCCATAAAACACAACCAAACAAAACTTTCAGTAACGCTTCCGACCGCTGACAATTCCTTTTCTGATATTTTTTCAATGTACAACATGCAGTTCGAATACTGAAACATAATAAAAAAAAAATTAGGCCAAAATAATTGCTTAGTCATCAACTTTATTTCTTGACGCTGAAAACATTTCATTTGTTTTTTTAGCAGAAATTGAATTAATCTACATGGGAAAGTGGTGGAGTCACGATAACGTCAATAAGTAACGATAAAAAACTCAATGTTGCTGACATATGTTGAATTCAACAACGATGATGATGATGATTACCAGTATTATTATTATTATTATTATTACTCCTTTGAGAATTTTTCACACTAGCGTTGGCTGATGGTTTTCCACGAGAGTTTGAGAGACAGCAAATCTTCTCAAGTCTTCAGGACAATTCTCAGTATTCTGGCCTATCTTAGTAATGATGTAGTTTGGATGGTCTCCACTTTTCCTCTTATTTCTTAGTCATCTAGTCCCTTTATCAAGCCTTTGAGGATTGTCCCAAGTGCACCAGTTAAAATTGGTATCACCGTCACCTTCATTATCCATAATTATCTTAGTTCTCTATTAAGGTCTTAGTACGAGGATCATTAAATAAGTTTCCAGACTTTTTTCGTATGGGCACTTTTATTGATGAAATTCTAGTCTCCTTCGAAGTAATCTCCTCCGGCTACAATGCACTTGTTGTACTGTTCCAACAACTTCTGGAACGCCCCATGGAAGTCCTCTTGTGTGAGCGTGTTAATGACGTTCGTCACAGCCTCTTTCATCTCCTCAATTGTCTCATAACGACAGCCTCTGATCTTGGCGAATAACCAACAGTCACAGGGAGCAGGGTATGGACTATAGGGAGGCTGAGGAACTATGTTGCTGTCCATCTTGGTCAAATAGTCTGTGACAAGGATGGAATTGTGGACTGGTGCATTGTCTTGGTGGAAATGCCACCGACCCGATTTGAAGATTGCTGACCTTTTCCGACGGAAACTCTCTTAAAACCTCAACATAGTTTTATATAACAGGATTCAGATCTCTCCCGATTTGCGATTTCATTCAAAAACACACACGTGGCTGGAGAAGGGTAGCATTCGACCGGATGTTAGCCTGACGGCTGCAGCCGAAACAATGAATAAAATGAATCTTTGCGCAAGAGGCTCCGCGCAGGCCTTCCGGGTGAGAATGCAAGAAATTAATTCAATTTAACAAAATACCCTTTTTCAGCCAATCATAAATCTTCCCCCTAAAAAATTTCCCACAACCGACTTGATCCAAAGGGTGGCTATTTAAGCAGCGAAGATCTGCAAAAAGAGGGACTGACCAGAAGGATGGAAGGATAGAACACGCTACAGCCATAAAAACTCCTCTGAACACATCACCTGCTATGACAACTGCTGACTTGGCTACAACGCCACCCCGTCCACGACTACCTCTACCACGGAGATCATCTGGTACCCTTACCACCCTTATACCACCATATCCACCTATGTTGTAAGTTAAGGAACTCACTTAGTTCCTTAACTTACAACATACGTGACCGTACATGAACTCTGGCTTCACACACACACACACACATCGACTCACTCTTTCACTTGATATTGTACGCTACAATCTTGTACAGTTGATGCTTCGCTTTATGACCTTGTTTTTTCTTCCGTTAATATAATTGTTTAAAACTTTCTTTTCCTTGCCACCATACGCTAAATATAACAATAGTAACCCTAAGCCTAACCCTTATGCCACTCAAAAACTGATGCTCGTTTCATGCAAGATGCTCCAAAAGCAGTCTGAAGCATTCTATACGTTTCTGCGGCATTTCTCCAAGTTTAAAACACAATTTTATTGCATATTGTTCTTCTAAAGTGTCCTCACGTCCAGATTGAAATTGACCAGCTGTGACAATCAGGCTTTAGTAGGGTGTATTCCAATTACTGCTGTAGCTGTTCATATGAACCTGAAATCCTAAAAATTAGTCAGTTATCTCATAAGATGTATAGCAATAAGATAGTGAATTTTCAAGAGTCTACGACAAGTTTAAATGCCTATACAAAAAAGTCTGGAAACTTATTGAATACACCTCGTATTTATATCTCTTTTCGCTTTCTTACTCTGTGGTCTGCTGGGACGGCAAAATCCACTATTTAGCAGGGTTGTTTTTCTTTTTTCTTTTTTTTTTTTTTTTCTACAATCACTAGGTCTGGTCGTCTGGTCAAGATCAGGTAATCTGTTAGTATCTCAAAATCCCAGGGCAGTTTGTGCGTCAAATTATCCAGGACGGATTCTGGATTGTTCTTAAACCACTTGATCAAATTCCAATTTCTTGTACAATTCCCAGTAGATCAACTTCTCAACCCAGTCATGTCTAGTCTTAGACTATTTTTGTGCTAAATTGCTTTATTCACTAATTATGTGATTGATCGTTTCGTCTCTATCACCACATAGTCTACATCTGCTATTTTGTAGCGTCTTGTCTATTCTTGCCTTGAGATATGACGTTGTTTTGTGCTGCTATTAAAAGAGATTCCGTTTTTATCTAGAGTCCAAGTCTTCTCATATGAGATTTCGCATGTTTGTCGCTTGAAATATCCATAGAGTTGTTTTTATTTCATTATTATTTAGTTAGTTTTTCATATCAGCGTTAGCTAATGGTCTTTCACTGGAGTTTGAGTGACAGAAGGTCTTCTCAAGTCTCCAGAACTCTTAATATTCTGGTCGATCTCAATAATGCAGTAGTTTGGATGGTCTCAACACGTTCTGTTATTTCCAAGTCCTCCAGTCCCTTTATTAATCCTTTGTTGGCTGTACCAAGAGTGCCAATTACAATTGGTATTACTGCCACTTTCATGTTTCACAGTTTCTTCAATTCCCTAGGAAAGTCGAGGTATTTACTCTTATTTTCACCTTCTTTTAATTTTACTCTGTGGTCAGCCGGGACAGCAAAGTACACAATTTTGCAAGTTCTCTTTTTTTGTTGGTTATATTAAGGACTGCTCTTCTGGCAAAGATTTAGTGATCAGTTTGTATGTCAAAATCCCAGAGGAATCTGTTTGTGTCATTCTCCAAGAAAGATTATGGGTTGTGCATTTATCATTTGTTCATATGGTCTAATTTCAATTTCTTGCAGACCTCCCAGTGGATCAACTTCCCCACCCAGTCATCTCTAGTCTTATACTCTTTCTGTGCTAATTTGCTCCATTCGCTTATTATGGGATTGATGATTTTGTCTCTATCACCACATAACCTACATTTGCTGTTTTGTTGTGTCTTATCTATTCTTGGTTTGATATTATTGGTTCTTATAGCATTGTTTTGTGCTGCTATTAGAAGAGATTCAGTTTCTCTCTTAAGGTTTTCCTTTCTTAGCCGAGTCCACATTTTCCCGTACGAAATGTTGCTTGTTAGTCGTTTAAAGCGCCCATAGATTTGTTTTTCTTCCCATTTTTGTTTTCTGGTTATTGCTATTGTGTTAGTCCTCATGTTGTCAGTATTGTTTCTGGTGGCTGTAATCAGTCTTTCTAGCGCTTTTCCATGTAGTCTTCAAGTCGTTGTATTGATGCGTCAACACTGTCTTCAATACTCGCAAGTCTTCATTCACTTTCTTTTCATGACACATAATCTGTCAACGTCATCTCAGGGATGTAATGCCTAATGCATGGTCATTAGTTTTCTAGTTCTCTGGTCCATTTGTTTAAGTTCTTCTCTGGTCCACTTCAAGAATGGCCCCGAATATCTTACGAGGAGGGACAACTCAAGTATTCATTCGTTTGATAAGGTTTCTGCTACATAGTTTTGTCTCGAGTAGCTTTCTGGTTCTCCTGAGATATTCTTTCTTAATTTTTTCTTTCATCTCCGTTTGTTTGATGATGTCAGCTTTCAGTGTCCCTAAGGTTTTTTTTCTCCGAGCGTTCTAATTTTATCTTGATTTGGTTATTCCATTGCATCCATAAGGTATCGTTTGCCATTTTCCATCACTAATATTGAGTTTTGTCTCAAGTAGTTTTCTAGTTCTCCTGAGATATTCTTTTTGAATTTTGTTTTTCATTTCGACTTGTTTGATGGTGTCAGCCTCCAAGATTCCTAAGTATTTGTAGGTCTTGTTTTCTGCAAGCGTTCTGATCTTGTCTTGATTTGGTAGTTCTATTCCGTCAGTTAGGTGTCGTTTGCCACTTTTCATGACGAGCAGGGCGCATTTTTCAATGCCAAATTCCATTCCTATGTCCTGACTGTATATTCTGACTTTTTGTATTAGAGTTTCCAATTCTTTTTCATTTTTGGCAAACAGTTTGATGTCGTCCTAATGGTGAGTTATCTTTTCCTGCGATTTGTTAAGTTTGTGTCCAGCTGTGCATTTTCTGAGTATGTGGTTAAGTGGCATCATCGCAATTATAAATAGTAATAGTGATTGTGAAACTCCGTGGAACATACCTCTTTGAATCTTCGCTTCTGCTAAACTTTTCCCTCCTCCAGTAAATTCCACTCTCCAGGTTTCAAGGTTTTCTCGATAAAGTTTATGACTTCATCTGATATTTTGAACATTTTGAGACAGTTTATTATCCAAGTTCGTGCTACCATATCATATGCTTTTTATAGTCAATCCAGGCTATAGCTAAATTTTTCTCGTCTTGATGTCGTTGAGTATGCGCTGATCAATGCAGAGTAGCTCTCCTGTGCCTCTGGATCCCTTGCAGAATCCTTTCTGTTTCCGTGGCTTGTTTGCGAAAAATAAATCTCGTTATGGATCTGTAGTTGTTTGGAGCGGTTCCTTTGAGGGGGTCTTTTTTTATCAATGTGGTCCTTCCTTTGGTCATCCATTCGGGTACGTGGGCCTCTTGTTGACATCTATTCATTTCTAGTCTGTCATGAATGGTGGTGAATTTCTTGAACCAGAATCTATGTATTCTATCATGGCCTGGTGTTTTCCAATTTTATATTTTTTAGAGTAATTCTTAGTAAATCTATGTGTATTTCCGCTTTCGATTCTTCATTATTATTACTATTATTATTATTATTCACTCATTAGAACTTTTCACATCAGCGTTAGTCGATGGTTTTTCACTGGAGTATGAATGACAGCAGGTCTCCTCAAGTCTCCAGGACTCTTCTCAGGATTCTGGCCGTTCTCAATAATACTGTCGTTTGGATGGTCTCCACTCGTCTGCCAACTTCCTTTAGTCCATTTTGTTACTGTTCCAAACGCACCAATTACAAATGGTATAATTATCACTTGCATGTTCCACAGTTTTTTCAATTCCCTAGCAAGGTCGAGGTACTTATCCTTCTTTTCACATTCTTTCAGGTTTATTCTGTGGTCAGCCGGGACAGCAAAGTCGACAATTTTGCAAGTTCTCTTTTTTTTTTTTTTGTTTATTATTATTAAGTCTAGTCTTCTGGCCGAGATTAGGTGATCTGTGTGTATGTCAAAGTCCCATTGGAGTTTATGTGTGTCATTTTCTAGGTGCTGAGTCGCGCATATACCATTTGTTTGTATGGTCAAATTTAAATTTCTTGCACATCTCCCAGTGGATCACTTTGCCGACTCAATCATGTCTAGTATTATATTCCTTCAGTGCTAATTTGCTGCATTCGCTTATTATGTCATTGATGGTTTCATCTCTGTCACCACATAGCCTGCATTTGCTATTTTGTTGAGTCTTATCTATTCTCGCTTTGATATGATTGGTTCTTACGGCGTTGTCTTGTGCTGCTATTAGGAGACATTCTGTTTCTCTCTTAAATTTCCCTAAGCCATGTCCAGGTTTTGTCATGTGAGATGTTGTTTATTAGTCGTTTAAACCGCCCATAGAGGTGTTTTCCTTCCCATTTTTGTTTCCTAGTTATTGTAATTCTGTTGTCCATCCTGTTATCAGCATCGTTTCTGATGGCTGTAATGAGTCCTCCACCGTGTTTTTTTTTATAGTCTTCGAGTCGTTGTATCCATATTTACCAACCCCTCCGCTCGGGCAGGATATGACACAGGTCAATTTTTAAACGGAGTTTAACAGGTTTGAATTCAGAGTTTTCCTTCTCTTAGACTGGTTGCCTTACCAAGACTGAAGAACCCAGTCTGTCTAACTATTTACCATAACTGGAGAGAGAATAATTGGATTCATACATTTCCCAAAGGTATTAGTGCTATGTGAAATGCAATCAGCCTCGTCAAGGATTTGAACTCGTGTCGCTGTGTCCATTTCCTATGGCGATAAGCATTACACCACTGGCACCTCCATAAAAACGAGTCGTTGTATCGATGTGTCAATGCTGTCTTCAATACTGGCAAATCCTCTTCCTCCCTCTTTTCTTGAAACATATAGTCTGTCAACGTTGTCTCTGGGATGTAAAGCCTTATGCATTGTCATTAGTTTTCTTGTTCTTTGGTCCATTTGTTTAAGTTCGTCTCTGGTCTACTTGAGAAAGGGTCCGGAGTATCTAACGAGCCCAGATATTTATTCCCTTGATAAAGTTTCTGCGATTGAGTTTTGTCTCGAGTAGTTTTCTTGTTCTCCTGAGATATTCTTTTTGAATTTTTTCTTTCATTTCCACTTGTTTGGTGGTGTCAGCCTCCAAGATGCTCAAGTATTTGTAGGTTTCGTTTTCTGCGAATGTTTTAATCTTATCTTGGTTCCATTCCGTCAGTTAGCTGTCGTTTGCCACTTTTCATTATAAGCATTGCTCACACTTCTATGCGAAATTCCATTCCTATGTCCTGTCTGTACACTCCAACAGTATGTATTATAGTTTCCAGTTCTTTTTCATTTTTCTGCAAATAGTTTGATGTCATCCATACTTTTTCCTGCGATCTACAAAGCTTGTATCCGGCTGTGCATTTTCTGAGTATGCGGTTAAGTGGCATCATGGCAATTATGAATAATAAGGGTGATAGAGCATCTCCTTGGAAAATACCTCTTTGGATCTTTGCTTCAGCTAATCTTCTTCCTCCTGCAGTCAATTCCACTCTCCGGGTTTTCACGGTTTTGTCGATGAAGTTTATGACTTCATCAGATATTTTATACATTTTGAGGCTGTTTATTATCCAGCTTTGCGGAACCATATCATATGCCTTTTTATTGTCAATCCAGACCATAGCTAGATTTTTCCGTGTGGTTTTGCTCTTATTTAGAATGTGTTGATCTATGTAAAGTAATTCTGCTGTGCCTCTGGATCCTTTGCAGCATCCTTTCTGTTCGTCAGGGAACAATCCGCGGTTTGTTAGCGAGTAGTAAATTTCTTCCTTTATTTGTGCTGGTAATATTTTCCACATCATTAGTAGGCAAGTTATGGGTCTGTAATTGTTTGGGGCGGTTCCTTTGTTTGGGTCCTTTTGTATGAATATGGTCCTTCCTTTGGTCATCCACTCTGGTACGTGTGCTATTTTTAGGCATTTATTCATTTCTAGTGCTAGTCTGTTGTGAATGGAGGAGAACTTCTTGAACCAGAAACCATGTATTCCATCATGGCCTGGCATTTTCCAGTTTGATAACTTTTTAAGTGTCGTTTTGAGTAAATCAGTGTGTATTCCAGCTTTCGTGCCTTCTTCGAGTTGTTCTAGTTCTCTTGTGATATGATTTATCCATTCAGCCTTTTTATTATGTTTTGGGTTGCCATATTTTAGTCCAGAATCGTTGGATTTCTTTTGCATCCGGTTGTTGGTATGTTTTATTGTCATCTCCTTCCAATTGTAGATAGAATTTTCTTTCATTATTTTGAAATGTGTTATTTTGTTTGTATTTTTTTACCCTTAGTCGATATCTCTTCAATCTTACTTCTTTTGCCAGTACCCTCTGGTATATTTCCTCAAGTTGAATTGTAAGATTTTTCTGTAATGTTTTTCTTTCCTGTTCCAATCAATTCCAACGTTCTTCTTTTGTTTTACCAATTTTAGCTGTTTTCGTAGGGTTTTTTTTATCTGGGTTTCTAGTCGAAATTCCCATCCTGATTTTGACTTTTCTTTCGTGACCCTTGAAGGGATCCCAATTTTCTCGCAAATCAATTTCGCTCCTTCATAAATTAATTCATTTAATTCGGTTATATTATTCGTGGATATATATGTTAGTATGTGATTCACCTTTTTTGTCTCTGCCTTGACTATTCTCCATTCAATGTTTCTTAATGATGGTAAAGTGGTCTTTTCACTGTTTAAAATTCTCTTTAAATTTCTTAGAATTAACTTTTGTTCTTGTGTTAGTGTTTGCTCTGGGTTATTTTGTTGTGTAGTGTTTGGTTGGGTGGGGTTTTCATTTTCCGAAGTTGATTGTTCATTTTGGATGGGGTGTTTTTGTTTGTTAATATTTGATGTGCCAGGTAATGTATTATTACTCCTTTCTTGATCATTTATTTTTGGTGTATTTCTATTATTTCAAGTTCTGAAAACCAACCCTTCTTCATTATCGTTCTAACTTGATCAGCGAGTCTCTGACTAGTTGTCTGAAAATTAGAAAGTTCTTGCCAGATCTCCATCATTCTTTTCCTGTATCCTCTCTGTGTAGGGTTACTCCTAAAATAACAGTGTAATGCGAATTGGTTGTCTTCCCTAGTCCATGCTTTCCGTTTAGGTCTCTGGTTGGTGTGGTTCCTTAAGTCACTATTTGTGTACCTGAAAAGAAAACAGCCAACATTCGCAAGATGACTATCTCCCCCCCCCCATGTTGGCTATCAAAAGAGCACCGGCCGATCATGACACCCAGGTCTGAGTCCTGGGTCCCACATTGTGTAATATTTGAATTTGACATTTTATCATGGGTGGTATATTGTGGCTATACCAGACCCAGGGGTTGTTTATTATCTGCGCACCTGACACAGACGTGACCGATGACAGTCATGGCGACTGTTCATTGACAGCAGTTTACAAAAAAAAAAGTTTTAACTTAGTTAAAATCCAATTACTTACTCTTATGATTTATTTCATAACTTTAATCATTCCCATGTAATCTTTGTTTTCTATTTATTGCTCGATTTTCAAATTTCCATTAAACTGGTAATATAAGAAATACAAACTCCTAATATTTTCCGTTATATGAGGGATGGGAAAATTCTAATACTATCAGGCTACCACAAATACAGATTTCAGATTATATAGAAAGTCACAGAAGTGATATAGGAGATAATAGGCGGCTGAATTTAAAACAATTCTATTTCGTCGTCTCAAAAAAATTACCTGAAATAAATTTAGGTCATTTAGTAAGTCTTCATTTAAATACAACTGTTCAGCAAACGATTTTACGAGACACAAAAATCAGTGTTTTTAAATAGAGACAAAGTTACCAACATTTTCTCTTTGAGCAGAACTCACTGCAACAGATCTGTTCCCTCATTCACTCCGACCCACTCCAATGTTCATTATAATTATTATTATACTTGTTTTTTGTTTTTATAACCGACAGAATTCGCTGTGTCAGAAATTTAGATCTTCATATTCTTGTTTAATAAACCCTGACCATTAAATCATCACAGATTAAAATAAGCAATTAATGTTTTTAATTCATCAACTCAAAAGTTCAACCTATGATCACTAAATTTTCTGGGATTACTAATTGGACCCCGGTGAATACTTTTAGAAGATTAACTTTTTTTTAAATGTTAGAACTTTTAAAGCGTTTGCCAAGAAGGTGGTTTCAATTTACAATGTAAATATAATGTTAAACAGAACCTTCACTTAGAGTTCATTACATTCTAAAATGTTCAATTTTTTTCATCACTAGTCATTGATAGGCTCAAAATCTGTGATATACATTCACGAGAGTGTAATGAAGTTCAAATGTCTACTCATACTTTACCGTTGATTTCGAGTAAATTATGGGAAACCCATTTTCTAAATTTAGGCTCCTTTCAAGATTATTATAGATGATGGTTGTCCACTGAATTCACTTTTTATATTGATCCTTCAACAGTGACTCAGTCAAAAAAAGATAATCTCTAGACT
This sequence comes from Sepioteuthis lessoniana, assembly GCA_963585895.1. Lineage (NCBI taxonomy): Eukaryota > Metazoa > Mollusca > Cephalopoda > Myopsida > Loliginidae > Sepioteuthis > Sepioteuthis lessoniana. Next base: position 56,178,680 of record OY757921.1, read on the forward strand.
GAACAAAAAGACCTGATTGCATATTTTAAGCTGATTAAACTTTTTTCTAAACATTTCAAACCATTTTGGACAATTAATCTTGTTTAAATAAGCTACTTTTTAAATACCGTCAATATTTCTGTTTGTTTCTGCGTATTGTCTTTTCAAAATGCACATCATTACATAGTTTACGTGCTCGTGGCGTAACGGTTATCGCATTAGAAAATGAAATCCGTGACCAGAATTCAAATCCTGGACAAATCTGTTTGCATCACACATTGTGCAAATACCCTCGCAAAAAGTTCGAATCCAGCTATTCTCCCTTCAGCTATGAGTAAATAATAAGGCTCTTTTACCTTGGTTCAAGCCTGGAGTGCTCTGTTTGATTTGCTTCTAATTTGAATAGTCTTAAAACTAATATTTTTGTGAGATTAGAATTGTTGTGTTCTGGTTAGTGAACACAAGTAGTAGTAATAAGACAAACCACGATATGTGAGGAAATAGTTGTATTTACAGGAAAGAGTATTTACATAAGAAGATAGGATTAGTGATAGAGTAATGATATACTTAAACAATAAGAACGGCTCATCTGGTCTGACTCGTAGGCTTATTTTATTTCATTGTATAAAATACAATGAAGGCACAAGGCCTTAAGGTTTGGGGGGGAAGGGGAAGGAAGCGGTCTTGCTTTAACTATGAATTCTAAGGGAACCTAGCAAGCCACATTTGCCGACCTATTCAAAAGTACAATATATAACCATTCATCCATCATCATGCGCGCAGCAGCCACCAAAATACCACATTTGCTCTATGAAGAAGACCTACTTAAAACCCGAAAGTGGTGCATGATTTTATTTACAATATATAGTTTATTTACAATGGATATGATGGGAATGGGAGAAAAAAACCCGAAAAATATATACACGAAAGAAAACAAGGAAAAAGGACCCGTACCGTAGACGCCATGGGCCGGCAGAGGAGGGAAGGATGACTCCAACATTGCCCCCTTTCTTACGACCAGGCTTGCTGCATTCACCCACCTTTTGCTGAATGTTATGCGATCCAAGCGTTTTCTATCGCATCTGATTTTGACCCTCAGCTGATGCCGAAAATACAAAACCAGATCACGATGAGAAAAGTTTGCATCGTCATACAATCCCTTGTTTCGCGTCGTCCGAATCACCATTCGGGCTACAGCTAGGATTGCGAAAAACACCACACGCTTCTCACAATGAAATGGAGGAAGAACGTTGTCTACGACGTAACCAACGTCGAGCAGCACAAGCTTTTTGGGTTCGATGCGAGCCGTCCACTCCCCGACGTGATCCCAAAACGGGCAGACTCGCTCGCAGTAGTAGAAGGCGTGCTCAGCCGTTTCTTCCAACCCACTGCTGCAGCGAGGGCAATCAGGCATGTCTGCCAGGCCCGCTTTGTAGTTCAAGTCGCCAGGTGAGCGAAAACTCGGAGTTGTTCAAGAAGCTCGATCCTGGCGCCCAATTCCAGTGAGAGCGGATCTCCTCCGCCGTCCAACCGTGCCGCTCGCTGAGAGGATCAGAAGCGGAACCCACCACCGATACAGTTCCTTCTGAGGCCACGAAAGGTCACTGGACCCAAAAAGGTTACGAAGGGCCTTTCGGCACTTGCGGACAAACAGTGCTTCGCCCAAAGGCCTACGTCGACCTTCAGCCTTTGGGTCTGAGTTGAGGCGAGGAAAAGTCCGACTAGCCTTTCGTCTCCACACCGAGTCCCCCATCAAGACTCGGCCCAGTCATGCAAGTCTTTCAGCAAGCCAGTGGCTCTCCAGATCAAGCATACCCAGACCCCCGTTGCGTGTACGTTGAATACAGACCTGCCTGCGGACCATCGGCCTTGCACCTCCCCAGAGCAATCTGGAGAGGGATTGTTGCAGTGCCAACCGATGTGCGCGGCGCAGGCATCCGCCCTGCCCTTTAAGGACAACCTCCTTGAAAGCCAGATTCCCACCTAAGCATTCACCTAAGCATGTACTTCCGACCAATTTCGCTCCAGTTGGAGGTCGGGGCCGAACCACACCCCGAGGATGCGGATGGGTCCGTCACTCCAGCGGAAGTGCCCTGGAAGAGTATTGCTACCCCTCCAAGCACCGAGCCGCAAACCTTCGCTTTTGTCAAAATTGACCTTGGCCCCTGCAATCCGCTCATACTCGACAACCGCCTCTTTCACAGCCTCTATATCCAGCCGGCGGGATACAAAGACTGTGACGTCATCAGCAAACACGGAAACCCTTGCCGGCCAACGAATGGGATACCGCTCAGTGCCGGACTTGTCCCCTCATCCCTAAGCCTGCGCAGGAGGGGCTCCAACGCGAGGACATAGAGAAGAGGAGACAGAGGGCAACCTTGCAGAACCGAACGCTCGATCGCGATCGCCCCCGAACGCCTTCCGTTCACCTGCACCACTGCCTGGGGGTTGTGGTACATCATGCTAATCCATCTGCGGAACTCCGGTTTGAATCCGGCAGTCTCAAAAACAGACGCCAAGAACCGATGGTCAACCCTATCGAAGGCCTTGGACTGATCTAAACTGATCAGCGCGGCTTCGGTGTCGTCTTTTATCCCCTCTAGGACCTCGCGACTCAAGTGCAGGTTGTCCTGGATAGATCTTCCCTTCACAGCAATGGTCTGTTCGGGGCCGATCAGATCGTTAATGACAAGCTGTAAACGATTCGCTAAGACCCGGGCCAAAATCTTTAACTCTGTGTTAAGCAGAGTTATGGGCCTGTAGTCGTCTAAACCCTCCCAAACATGCTTGCCACCTTTCTTCAGCAATGTGATCACGCCCTTGGTAACGCTACCAGGGATGGCTCCCTGGGCGAACCAAAGGTTGAACATATCTGTCAGAATAGGTACAAACATGTGCGACATCCTCAAGTACACTTCGTAGGGCAAACCATTTAGTCCCGGAGACTTGTTGAGGCCGACCTGCTTCAACGTATCACGGACTTCGCATTCAGTAACTACACCCTCGCAACTAGCCACTTCAGCCACCCCAAGGCGGGGGAAGTCGGCGAGATAGCTACGAAACTCCCGGAGCGGGAGTTCAGTGCAGCGTGCAAAGCGATCCCGAAAGTGCGTCCGAAAGGTGTCACGTATCTCACGAGTCGATCGCAGCAGACGCCCGTCCGGAGTCTTGACAGATGCGATGTACCGATCAGGGAACCTTCGCACTTCTTCACGCGCAGTTGCGTTCGATTTCACAGCTTCGTTGAGAACTCTCTTTAGCCTAGATCTAACTACTGATCCCTTGTAGCGCTCGCTACTCTCACGCTCAAGGTCCCTCCTAGCTAGCTCTACACCTAGGGAGTCCCCCCCCAGCCACCGCCCGGGAAAGTCTATCGTCTATAGATTTCGCCTCCGCGGTCCTATCTAAATTGAGCTGTCGACCGTACTTGGTGGCGAAACCTCTAATCCTATGCTTAAGAGAAACCCGCCACCTATTCCCGGTAACCGCTCCAACTAACGCCCGCTGAATTAGGGATTTTAGCCGATCCCGGAAGTCCCGTATCTCCAGTAAGGAGGTATTTAACTTCCAGTAGCCGGCTAGACTAGGCCTATTAGACTGACTCTAATAAGTTTATGGTCAGTCTACGCTATCAAGTGGAACGTGGGACAACTAACAAAACCAATGTCAGCTCTTCTCACTAATACTCTGTCCAAGTAGGAACCTACTTTGGCAGAGGGTGATCTATCTAGCCACGTCCACATCTCCCGCCCTGGGTGATCCAGACGAAACCTGTCGACCAAACCATGACGAGTCATGAAGCCGACAAGGCTGCTTTCACACCTTCCTAATCTGTTAGCTCCCCGCCCGACCTTATCTATCTTGGGATCAAGGATCGCATTCCAATCACCCATTAAGACTAGCCGCTTCGTATTGTCCAGGAACGGCGCCAACCGACGAAAAAGGAAACCCTCTACGCAGCGATATTGGACGCATAAACCGCAACCAGACGAAACATGAAACTTTTCACGGCAACATCGGCCACAACCAACCGGCCCCCGTCACCTGCAAAAACAACGTCCACATCAGCATCAAGGCTGCATCCAACTAGCAAAGAGACCCCAGCGCTGGTGCAGCTGCCGTATGCTGGGAAAACGTTAAAATCGCTTTCCAGCATCCGACAGTCGGCACCGCAAGAGAAGTGGGTCTCTTGCACTGCAGCAACATTTACACAGAGGTTCTTGAGTTCAGCAAGCAAGCGCGTACACTTGCTTGAATCCCTCAATCCCCTCACATTCAAACTGGCAAGGTTTAGAGCCATCAATCCAACTTACCTTACTCAGTGTCAACTACGGGCCGGAAGTCTCCGGGGGTGAGGATGCCAACAGCCTGTCTCAAGGAGCCGGTGCCGAGCTCAGTGTTTACTCGGCCATCCCTAGACACTCCACCGATATCTAGCGAGAACCGCACTTTTAGTGACCTATAAAAGGAGGGATGAACTAAAATAGGGACCCTCCCTGAGCAAAATGGTAAGCATCTTTTTAGAGAAGAGTGCTCCAATTCCGCCAGCTTTACACCCGTGTCGGTCTGGCGGGCCGTATACAAGAACTTCCATACGCCCTTGGTACGGTCGCCAGCCGATCGGATGAAAGTGGTCACCATGGCTGCACTCTTAAAGTTTAAAGGGTTGTTCACCTTCTTTTTGTCTATCTTTTCTAGATGCAGTAACGGCTTTAACATTTTTTTAAATGATGGTCCGTTACTGCATCTGCGTCTATGGTACATAGTTGTTTTGCATTTTTTTTGTTGTTCTTCTTCAGCAATATTTGGCGCCTTTTTTTTTTTTTTTTTTTTTTTTGCTGTTAGGATGATTTAGCTTGGGGGTCTGTTTGTATGAGAGTCCGTTCAGGGAACAGTTCAGGGGAAGATGACGGACTCAGGGATGGCAATGATAATGTTCTATTTAGATTTCGGGGTGATTGTCTCTCCAGCGATTGCGCTCTCCTTACATGTATGATTTGGTGGGGACGAATTTTTTGCAACTGGGGATGAAATGGGGGTATTTCAAAATGAGGTTGATCTGTTGGTTGTGGTGGTTGTAGTGGTGGTAATGGGTGTTGTGAATATTGTGGGGGTTGTAGGGACTCAGGGGGAGTATTCTGAGGAATGCAATATTGAAGGGGAAACATTGGTGGAAGTGATAGGGGAGGTGGTGGTAAAGAGAGGGGCGGAAAAGGAGCCAAGAGCGGTAGGTGTCTTGGAACTTGTTGGGGGAGAGGCTGCATTTGGGGATATGCGTTGGAGGGGCCCTCCAATGGGTCCTCAGTGCAGGACGGTCCCGCACACATTTTTGGCAGCCCCTTCCCTTTAAATTGCTCGTGGTTTCCGTGTTTTCATGGTTTTCTTTGTTGGTTGTTTTTTCTTTTTTGTCTTTTTTATTGGTGAGGCTGGAGATGCTGGGGATGCTGGTGTCATTGCTGTTGCTGGTTTCTTTGCTGTTGTCGGAGCCTCTGGTACCTTTTTGGTTGCTGGAGTTGATGCTGATGATACTGCTGTTGCTGGAGCCTTGGTTTGTTTTTGAGGAGGGAATGAATTGGACTTTTTTCCCCTTGTTTGGGGGATCCCCTCCTCTTCCGGGTCACCTCGGACCAGCCCTCTTGTTCATTTGTTTTAGGCTGGACCTGACCCGGGTCCTGGGCCTCCGCTGTCTTGCTGATGGTGGTGGTGGCTGTTGTAGCTGTTGTTGTTGCTGCTGCTGTATTTTCCAGTTTCTCAGGGCAAAACTTTGAGATGTGGCCAATCTGCTTACAATACCAACACCTTGGTCTTCGCCCCTCCACCATCACAATCATCTGCCTGTCCCCGCTGATTAGGGTCTCGGGGATGGCTTTAAAGCCATCCCTCGTCAGGCACAGCCGGAAGGCATAATCCCCGTAGGCTGTCCCTTGTCCCGGCCGGAGATCTGAGGAAGTTAAACTCCTCCACTTGGCCGTTAGAGCTTAAATAAGCGGCCAAAACCTTCCCAGTAATGTGGGCCGGGACGTTACATATGGTGACGCGGAGCCTACGGGTGCCCCTGTACTCCGGCTGTAACCTGAAGTATTTCGTCGTAATGTTTCGTCGTAATGTTGTGCTAATTTCGCGGCCTGGTCTTCTGTAGGAAGCAGGACATCCCATGTCGCAAAACTTTTACGACAGAAGTACTGGCATGGGATGCCTGCCTTCCTCAACAGCTCCTCGAATGTCTCCTTCTTCAGCCCCACTAACCTTTTTGTTTTGAGGTCAGAAATTACCAGCGAGAGGATCCTGGGCGTCAGTTTTTCGACTAACTCAGGGATGGGCAGGATTTCGTTGCCTTTAAAGTACTTAGCGTACTTCTCTACCCTATCCCTTTCGTAGTCAGCAGGTCCTCTCTGCTGGCCCTTCCAAGGCGTGGGGCTCTTTTGGGCCGGCTGTATTGGGCTGTCCTGGGTTGTTTCTTGTGTTGTCTGTTGAAAATCAGCGGGGATCGGCAGCGAAGGCCAATTTGCCCCAATCAAACTTTCCTGTGAAGGTTCGGTTTTGTCATCATCATATTTTTTGGAGGTAGAACTCTCCATGGCTGCAGCAGAGCTTGCAGCCAGGAGAGTAAAACTAAGGCCCCCACCTGTTGCAAGTGTGGAGGGGGGGTTCTACTGTTCAACAAAAAAGTGAAAATTAAAAAATAAGACAAGAGTACAACACGCCGGAAAAATTACAAAAAAATTAGAACAAGTAGATACCCCTGAAAAAAGAGAAACACTCAAGACAAAACACGTTGATAAAAAAATCAAGTCCGACCACAAGTGACAAAAGCAAGTGACAAAAACAGTCACTAGTAACAACGTCTCAGGTAAGCTTGGAAAGAAAAAATAAAGTCCAACAAAAAACAAGTCTTACCGAGATAATAACAATGTGTCACGTGGTGTCCCATTGAGAAGATAGAAATAAAATTACTACTATCCTCTTGTTTGAATTAACAGTAGCAAGCCATCAGAGAATGACCGTTAAGAACAGATGTTTGTACTCGGTGACCTCCCTCGGGTCGCCTGACAAGGGAAGGAAGAAGGACCCTAAAAACGCAAGTGGCACCTTCTTCCCGTCAGCGAAAAAAGAATAAGAAAAGTTAGTTGTTGGACAGGGTTCGTGGCAGACGGAACCAAAGATAGTACTCCGGGTAGAAGAAGACAAAAAAATATCTCGGACACGAAGGAGCCAAGTTCTTCAAGCCAGTATTAAAAATAGCATAAAGTCTATTAGCCCGTAAAAGAGGAACTCCATCAAAGAAAAAAAGATAAGTAAACCTTGAGACCATTTCTCCTTATACCTAATTTGATATACCCTCTCTCTCTCTCTCAATTTGAAGAAAAACGAAAGAAAAGAAAAGAATAAAGACATTTATGTTCATGGACTATTCATTCATGATATATTTGACACGTTGAATGTGTATATCTATACGTAGTAAAAGATTGATATATTTTAATGTTCCCACGTGGTCGGAGTTGTTATTTGAAGTGTCTTCTACGAGTTTGTTATATCATATTTCTTTTCCAGCTTCTATTCGCCTTATGATATGCTCGCTTAAAATTGTCCTATTAATTCCTTTAAAAAGATCACACGGGAAACCGGAATTGCCGACTACTATAATTAATATTATTACGTCTCAACCTAGAGGTCCATATCTTCCATTTTCTAGGGGAGGAAGACTAGTGGCCTTGGTGGGTGTGTGTATAGTGTGAAATTTGGAACCCCTTGCCAGCGGCGGTCTGTCTAGCCCTAAATCAATCCCTCACATAATATGCCAGTTCTTATGTGCCCGAGGAAAAAAACTCTGAACGAGGACTTATTCTACAAGGGAACAAGTCCCAAACTGCCCCGTCTTCACACGTGCGAAAATAAAGTCCCGTTTTGGGATTTTAAAGAATTTGCCGTCACAAATGTTTTAACTTTTAACAAATCAGGTAACAATCCAAATAGTAATAATCAAAGTAACGGCGTGAATGACGAGGTTTTTTTTCCCAGACTGATCTCCACTACTGCCATATATGGAAGATGGAACAGCTCATTATGCTGAAAAGGTAGGTGATACCCAACAAGAATGATTTTTACTCTTAACCAATTCCAAACAATGTAAAGTTGACATTTATAGGAAAAACTCAAAAATAAAAATATTTAGCTTTTTTTCAAGATTTGCTTTATTTATTGAAGGAACCTCGTTGAACTCGCTTTCAGAAACTTCTACCAAGTGATAAGTAAAAGGTTAAAGTTACAAAATAAAAACTTCTTCGAAGTAAAAGTTAAGTAATCAGTCTAAGAGAAAGAAAACTGAATTCAAACCAGCTTTACTCCGCTTACAAATTTACTTTGAATCACATCCTACTCATGATTGAGGAGGTGGGAAGCTACATTTTACGAGATATCAGGGAATGCAAATTAGGTCTGTATAAAACTTGTGCCATGTGTCCCGCCACAACTCTATGGTAAAATAAAATGACATCAATCAAAATACATGTGCAGTGAGAAGGTTTGTTGATAAAATAAGTACGTCTAATCGTGCTATGGAAATTCTTCTGTCGTAACAAACAAAATAGAGTTCTGAGTCAAAAAGATGACAGAAAAGACATTGATTCGGACCGTATCACGATGCCAACAGGTTTAAAAGAAGGAAAAAAAAACATTAAATAACAACTTGGGTCATTATAAAGGAAAACTTGCATCCGCTAAAAAAAAAAAAAAAAGCTTATGTAATATTAAAGGCTTATCTGTATAAAGAAAATTATTTGAGCGAAACATAAACAAGTAAAATAGTTTAAATAGTTATCATGAACAAATAACCCAAATAAAACAATAATTACGGAAAGTCGACTGGCGAATAAATTTGAAAGATAAGATTAAAATTTAAGAAAAAACAAAAACTTTTTTAAGATTGAAGAAAGTAAGATCATAAAAAAAAAGATTTAAACTTTGTCAAGGAAAAATCAGAAATAATAAAAGATTTCAAAATATTTTTTTATATTTATATTTTTTATATTTATATTTATATTTATATTTATATTTATATTTATATTTATATTTATATTTTATAATATTTATATTTATATTTTATAATATTTATATTTATATTTATATTTTATAATATTTATATTTATATTTATATTTATATTTTTTATATTTATATTTTTTATATTTATATTTTTTTATATTTATATTTTTTATATTTATATTTTGATTGATGCAATTCGATAAGTGCGATATTCGTTTCCTAATCAAACAACTCGTCCAGCATACTACCCCGCGTAAAAATTATAGAATCAATACAATGTTCACTAGTTTTTTTTTAATTTTGCTGTAAGTAAACTAATAACAGATAAGATGCAAAATAATTTTTTTATTTAATAAGCAGAACATTCTTAATAGGGTATTCCTTAAACAAACTTGATTAAATTGTTTAAATTAACGGTATGATTTATTTGCTGTTGAATAAAAAAAAAACAATGAATATTCTCTAAATGTGCTAGTTCCATAATTTTAAGAAGAAGAAGAAGAAGAAGAAGAAGAAGAAGAAGAAGAAGAAGAAGAAGAAGAAGAAGAAGAAGAAATTACACAACAGAATGGAAGAAAGTCGATTTGATTTTGTAAGATCATTAGGAAAAGTCTTTATCAAGGAAAGGCTAGAATAAATGTTTAAAAAATTGAAAATATCAAAAAACAACTAAAGTGATTCATGAGTCGAAATATTGAAAAAGATGTTGAACTACTACAAGCGAAAATTATGGCACAAAGAAATCGGATATTTATTTTTTTCCAAAATAAGTTTTAATTTAAATATTAATTCTTCCAACTCAGCAGCAAAATTGACGATGTTATTTAAACTTAGTTTTAGATTTATTCTTAAGGCGATTTTTTGCCTTTTAGGTCACTGGAAATATATTTCACTTTCGTGGTGGGGGAACTATGAACTGGAAATTCTATTTTATATTACTGCAGTATTTGAAAATGCAATGGTCGGTATACTTATGTAGGGGATTTTTAACTATATAACCTCTCTCAAAGAAAATGGAATTAGTATACTTACAGATGGTTTTTTATTTAGCAGTATAAACGGATAACAGATAAAACAGAAAATATTTTTCTTGATTAGTGTAATATAATGGCCGAGGGATTTCGTTTAATGCCTTTGGGTTTAGTTAGGCTGAGAACCTTTCGGCTCAGTGCATAGGTTACTTAGGTGCAATATTAACACAGGTGTTCACGCGCGCGCGCAGAGCGAACGTGTCACTCAGAGATGTCACAATAGCCCAGATAGGAAACGGGGGCTAGAGAGTGCGGGTGACGTCACGCACCGGAAGCGCGCGGAGGATTTTGGGATTTTGAAGAAAGTTAGTTGAGATGAGACCTGCCTCGGGGGAGGACGGTTGGCTTTCGCTTGCTCACGGAGGCATTGGGCTGGTGTCGCACGAGATGGGGAGGGGGGCAGATAAAAAAGCCAGAATAGAAAGATTGTGCTTCTCTCTCCTTATATCGAAGAACCTTTAAACGCAAAGGTTATAAAAAGTTTCGTACCTGAACAAAGAAGTCGTTACGTGTTTTTCGAATTTCGAGATTCCTATGTTCTATCTTTATGGACATTCGATGTACGTTTCACACATAGCCATATCATGGCTATGGTACATTAGTTAAACATTCTTTTTTTTATAAAATATACATAAAACAATCAAGCTGAAATCATTTGAATTAACAGCACATACAGAGGAAAATATTGTTAAATATCCCGATATTAAAAGAAATTGACCAAAAATTAGAATTAATTCTTACTTGCCTCTCCTCGAAATTTTATGACAAACTTTTGGGCAGGAATTTCTCTAATTTAAAGCAATATTCTTTATCAAAGTAATTTTAACTTTCCCGAATGGTACTTAATACATCTTTTTTGGCGAATGAAGCGTTCTCATGAATCATTTTTTAGATTTCCACCATAAATGTTCGATTAGACTTAGATCCTAACTATTTGCTGGTCATATCATTGATTTTATAAACCTTTCTTGAAGAAAAAACTTCATTGTGACAAGATGTATTGTCGTCCTGAAAAATTACTTCATCACCAAACCAATTTTCTAACGATAGAATGAAAACATTAGCTAGAATTTCAATGTACACATGTACATTGATTGCTGAGGTTGGAGTGCCACTTCCCCTGGTCCCTAAAATAACATGCAACCAATATCATAAAAAACTTAAGAAAATTTCTTGTTTTATTCACCTAATCCTCTTTATAAGCCTTATTTGAACGGCACCAAACAAAAGTTCCAGCATCATCGTTTCGGACAGTGCAGATTCTGGATTCATCACTAAATATCACTTTAATCCAATTATCCAAACGCCATGATTTTTTCTCTTTAGCTCACTTTAACTTCATTTTCTTCAGCTTGAGTGTTAGTTCTGGGTTTTTGATTTTCTCTATGTAAATCCCACTTCATTCAGTCGATTTCTTACAGTTCTGTCACAAACATCGACTTATGTTTCGACTAATTTGTTTTTTATTTGTTTTATACTTTTTTCTATTCCCAAGGCATATTGCTTTCGGTTTTCTCTCCTGACGCTTTGCTGTCTTTCGCAGTCTAACAGTATGTTTTCTTTTTTTAACCACCCAATTTCTTTTGTTGGAGCAATGTTTCCTTTCAATTAGGTATATCCAATCACTTGTTGAGCTCCGCAAGAAGTGTCTTTTAACTGTAGACCGGATTTGTACATGGAAGCTTTAACTGGTATTTATTTTAGGAATGCAAATTACAAGATCATTCCATCATTTTTTTTCTTCAGCAATGAAATAATATTTTCCTCAGGTTTGTAAAAAATTATACCATTGATTCAAATAATTTTAAAATATCTAAAAATATTTTTTGAATATTTCAAATACTCTATAAAGTCATAACGTTCAATTATTGAATAAAAATCTTTTGTGTTTTATTTGTTATTAGTTTATTTACGGCAAAATAAAAACCTAAGTGAGCACCCTGTAAGTGTGATGATTCCGTAATTTGGTGCCAGAGCTAGTATGCTTTGAGCTTAATAAAATATTTCAATTCCTTAACCGAATCTGCACAAAAAATGAAACATGCATTTTCATTAAACTTAAAACGAATTCTTTCATTGTTTACTTTATGTGTATATGCTTGTTTATTTCACGATCAATAATAAAAGAATTAAGTTAGTTTCTATCTCTTGACGTTACATGCACCAAAAAGATGTTATATAAATCATATTATCTTTCGATGATCACAGATTTCCAAAATGAATAACTCACTTGTTATGGACTTTCAAAATATTAACCTCACTTTTTATGGGTTATCTAAGACAGTTGCATTTATTTTTAAGTCTAACAGGTAATACTGAATTGAAATTAAATTAGCTGAAGTTATGTCCATATTAGTGGAATGGCATTTTTACATGAAACTAAATAAGAAGTTTTGTTCAGATTAGAGGGGAAACATTATTACATGTAACTAAATAGGGAGAGGTTATTTCTGGTTTGGCGGGGAAACATTATAACTAAATAAGAAGTTATGTCAGATCAGCGAGGAGCATTATTATATGAGACTAAATAAGAAGAAGCTATGTCCGGATTAGTGCAGAATATTAATACATGGGACTAAATCGGAAGTTATGCCCTGATTAAGCAAGAACATTATTACATAGGGCTAAATAGGGAGAACTTATATCCGGATTAATGTAAAAAAACATTATTACATGAGACTAAATAAGAAGTTATGTCTGGATTAGCGGCTAAACATTATTACATGAGCCTGAATAAAATGAGTTTATATCTGGATTAGGTATGGTTTCGTTTGGTGTGGTTGGGTTTTATGGCAGGTCAACCATTGTAGATTATTTAATGTCAAATCCGTTTATACATATATTGAATATGCATGATTTTAAACTCATTTTGTTGAAAACATTTTCAAACGAATCTAAGCTCATTTTTTTTTCGCTCTCAGTAAAAAGGTTTCAAGTACTGCTATATATCACTAACAATTCAATTAAACATCGGTCATTATACACAGTTAAATAATCAAGCAGTCATATTTCTAAGAATTCAATTTAGCATAAGTCATTTGTTTGCACACACTTTTAATGTCAAGTAGTTCTGTTTGACCTTATCAAGTGCTACCACTCCAAGTCAGAGTGGATCTGGTAACAATGGCAATGAAGGTGTACTCCACACTTTCTAAAGCTCCAATACTGAAGCCTCACCATCAGATTGTTTTGTGTCATTTCCAGGACACTCATTGGAGGAGTCTTATCCCTCTACAGAGATGCAGTCTGCGTATTCTAGAACCCCAGCCGATTAGTGGGAAAATATCATCACATTGTACTAAATAAGAAATTAAAATTAAAATTAAAAGTGTGTGCAAACAAATGACTTATGCTAAATTGAATTCTTAGAAATATGACTGCTTGATTATTTAACTGTGTATAATGACCGATGTAAACATTCTTAAATGAGACTAAATAAGAAGGTATGTTTGGATTGACGTGAAAACATTATTACATAGGACTAATTAAGTGAATGTTTATTGTTAATGAGTGTATAAAACTTTGTAAGTGGAACCACACGAGAAAAGATTTTCCGTTTCATTGTCTTCTCCACTCCGATTCTAACTCGGTATTCCATTCTAAATGTGTGCGAAAATTTATCTGAATAAACTTTTTCCCCAATCATAAAACGAAAGATCCTTTTAAAATCAACAAATCATCAGAAAAAAGGGGGATTTAAAAAATAAAACAGTAAAATCGAAAAGACGAAAGACGCATTGAGAAGATTAGTGAAAATCTTAGAACTCTTCACACGTGAAAATAAATGTATATCATTTTTTATTCACTTACGTTTACCTACGATTCTATCGGGTTCTATTTCCTATTTCCTTGTATATACTTAATACTTATATTATTCGAAGCAAGGGTTCCTTGGGTAGTGCAATGGTTAGCAAGCTTGACTAGCAAACCTGCAAGAGTGAGTTTGAGTCTCATTAGATGCCCCATTCATTTTGCCTTGTACCACATCTAAGCAAAAAGCTTTGTAAATTACTATATGATTCGAAACATTGTGAACAAGTAACAACAAGGTAACTGATAAATCAAGTTGATGTGGTGGGAAAGTTGTAACAGAATAACCAGTCATAACATAATAGAGAAAATTATTGACAACATTTGGAGATGATCAGGTCACTAACTGGTAAGTCCTCATCATATGTTAAGAACTCGGCCCATTTTGTGGAGAGAATCAGTGATGTCCCCATTCATTCTAACTAGATGGTGAGTTTGGATGTAGTGAGTCTGTTTACAAAGGTACCTACAGATGAGACACGGGATAAACTAGCTGCAGACCCCTAGCTGGAAGAACACACTTGTATCCTGGTAGATAATCTAATGGAAATGTTGACTTTCTGTGTGGAGAAAACCTACTTTGGGATGGAATCTGATATATACCGACAAGAAGGAATGGCTATGGGTTCGCTATCGTCACTAGTTTTGGCTAACATATACATGGAATACTTCGAAGAAGTGGCATTAGGAACTACATCACAAAAGTCATCTGCGTGGCTTATATTCGTAGATGACACATTCATTCTCTGGCCTCATCAGGAAAATGTTCAGATATTACTTGATCACGTGAACCCAATCCGACCATCTCTACAGTTCACGATGGAAAAAGAGCAAGACAACAAATTACCCTTCCTCGATGTATTAGTAACACCCACAGAGCAAGGATTCAGGTCTTCACCGGACAGTACCTCAATTTCAACTCCCATTAGCCACATACAGTAAAGAAAGGAATAGTCCGTTGCTTACAACATCGAGCAAAAACCATTAGTTGCGATACTGATGCATATCAAGGAGAAATGATTAGTCTGAGACACAACCTCCATCGTAACAACTCCCCAGAGAGCATAACATCGGCTCAAAGAAACCTAAATAGAAGGATAGAGGACAATAGCCGAAAACTCACCACGGTATGTCTGCCCTATATCAAAGGACTAGCCGAAAGGATCCAAAAGATATGTAGTCCATATGACATCAGGACAGTATTCACAAGTGATTCAACTCTCCGGAGGTATCTCTTCCGAGTCAAGCAACCAACGGAATTTAACATGACCAAGAACTGTGTTTACTCCATCCCTTCCAGTTGTGGTGAAATATACAAAGGTGAGACAGGTTGCCTACTAAAAGTAAGGCTAGAAGAACATCGGAAAGCAGTAGTACGAGGTGAGATTGAAAGGTCGGGTATGGCGGACCATATATGGAAGGAAAAGGGAAATCATCTGCCCTTATGGGATAAAATTGAAATAATTGATAGGAGGATTAGACGCTTTAAGGAATCAGCATATATGTTGGGCTACACTAGATTATTCAAAATGGATTGGTTTCATCAGTGAAAATAAACAACAACGTTATACTTAGTTTTCACCATTTTCTTCCATTTTTTATTCATATATATGATCTACATAAACATTTTATTCCGTTAAATATAAAATATTGATTTGTTTTCGTTTTGTTTTTGTTTGTTTGTTTGTTTGTTTGTTTTTTGTTTTTTGTTTTTTTGTCTTGTTTTTTTATTCCTTATAGCAAATGTGTCATCCTAATTTGTCGATAATTTTTTACCAGAACCAATACAAGTTTACTTGAAATATAGATATGAAAGTAGTTATTACTTAGTATATTTGGACTACTGGCCTCATCTTAATTGAATAAAATAAAGATGAGGTCACTTGTCCGAGTATTTTAAGTAATAACAATTATTATTATTATTATTATTATTATTATTATTATTCCATGATCTATTAAGTCGTCCTGATTTCTCTTCGTGGCATCTTTCAGGGCAATGACGGTTACTTGGCAGCACCTATCTCCTCCCAAAGTAACATAACTAAGATTCTAATTGTCTACATGATGCCACTGCCAAGGAATGATTGCTGACCTGGCTTATTATCGAACGCCTAAGAGAAATTGCCTTTCACAAAGTTAAACGACTTCACTGTGCAGCTATTTATCGAGAGCTTGGGTCGAGGGTAAAAGTGGATTCATACCTTTACCCAAGGTCATTCGTTTGAAATGAACGTAAACTGATCCAGCCTGTATTTTCGCGTTGTAAGTTATGCAATTATAAAGTAAGAAAGGAAAACTTGTAAACGTTAGAAGGTAAAAAGAGAGAGATAAAAGTTTCCTTTATAAAATTGAAATGGGCTATAACTGTTTGCGTTTTATATTACTCATACGTCAAGGTCGGAGCAAAAAGTCAATTATAGCGTTCTCTAATTATAGCGTGAATGCATAATGCATACGTAACTCGAGTAAAACTTAAATAATGAAAACGTTTGCTATATGTGTATGTGTAAGAGAAATAGAATTTCCCCAAATTTAATTCTAAAAAGCATTTGGCAAATAAAATCTCTTGGATGGAATAAAATTCGAAATTTAATATTTGATAATGCTACAGCAAGAGTAGAATCTTTTAACGACTATAAAAATTAACGTTAAGCATTTTTTTAATTTTCACAGTCTGAATGCCAATTTCGACAAGTGTTTTTCTCAAGACATTTTTAAAACTTTTTATGGTTCGATAAATTGGTAAACTCTGGCGGTTCCTGCTGAAATCCTTTCCTATTTTTTATACAAATCACTAATGAAACCATATCTTACAACAACAAAAAAATTATGGTCGCTTAAAAGAATTTCTAATAATCATCTTGCATAACAACTTAATATAATATTTTAATTATTCCTAACCAATTATGTCGTTATCTTCCCCAATTTTGGGTTAAATAGTACCACTACTATACTTCTACAAATATGTCTTTAGGATTAAATAATCTACAAAGTTTGATATGCCATTAAATCAAACCAATTGGTACGTGATGTTTCCAGCGGCAACTGGAATTCGAATCACCGTCGGATTCTCGATGTTTCTAATTCGAGAGAAAAAAAACTTTCTTTTCTTTCGGATTATACTCCTGATAATCCTTTAATGGAAACTTAATCCCATTTAAACCTCGTTGATATTTTTGATGTTGCTAAATCATCGCATTGGCCGATTCCTTCTTCAGCCACTGTCAGATGCCCGTTTCTTTTTCTCTCGGATTAACATCAAGGATTCGAAGATGAGGTTTTATAACATGAATGATCTCTGGTATATAAATGACACTTCTAAATCTTATTGAAAATAAGAGGGTTTTTTTTTTATTTTAAGTACTTTTTTTTCGGAAAGGCAAAGACTAAAATATTCTATTCCTATATCAGATAATAAAAAATAATTTCTATATTCGTTAGGTTTTCTTTTTGTCAAACTTTTACAAACATTGAATAGCTTTTTCTTGGTTTCTGAACGCCATTAAGTTACAGGTTAACAGCAAAATTTTACCTAAAATCCTTTACTATTCAGCATGTTTGATCATTACTTGCCTAAAGTTCACCAAAAAATCTTTAAAGTCATTTTATCGGAAATAGTTGTGTTTAATTGTTGAATTTAAGTCTGTTTGACAGGTTTGTAAAGTTTTTCTAATGAAGATATATATATATATATATATATATATATATATATAAAGTTGATATATAAAGTAGATGTTAACCATCAAAATCTTTTTTCCAGTTATATCAGCATTGATTTCAGTCCAATTATGTAAGAAAAATGACTGTTTGATATCAGTTAAAATGTATCTGCCTTATGATATTGTTGCGGGTGTCAGTTGAATCAAAGCACCAAATCAACATAGTATTTGGAAAAGAAAGAGCAGTTTATGAAAGGTTCTCTAAGTTTCAATGAATCAGTGAACAGAATTCAGGTAAATCATCCTAATTTATGGATTTCTGACTTCTCAAGGGCATTAGTGCCCAATGAAATGCAAAAATCTTCGTCCAGGATTTGAAATCGGATTCCCGATTCCATTTTCTACGACGATAACCATTACACTTAACGTGCCTATACGATAACGTGAAAATAATTATAAAATGGCCGACATCTAAGCGATATATATAGCGCAATTACAGACGATCAAATCAACGTCTATATGTAATATAATGGCTGAGGGATTTCGTTTTATGCCTTTGGGTTTAGTTAGGCTGAGAACCTTTCGGCTCAGTGCATGGATTACTTAGGTGCAACATTAACACAGGTGTTCATGCGCGCGCGGAGTGGACATTTCACTCAGAGATGTCACAATAGTCCAGATGGGAAACGGGGGCTAGAGAGTGCGGGTGACGTCACGCACCGGAAGCGCGAGGAGGATTTGGGGGATTTTGAAAAAGTCAGCTAGTTGAGTTGAAACTAGACACCGAACGAGAAGGGTCGACCTTCGGGGCTCGCAGAGGCGAGACGAATTTGCGCGCTACGGGTGTTGGGGGCAGAGGAAAAGCCAGAATAGAAACAATGTGTATCTCTCTCCTTATGTCGAAGAACCTTTAAACTAAAAGGTAATAAAAAGTGTCGTACCTTAACTAAGAAGTCGTAACTATTTTCGTGTTTCGAGATTCCTATGTTCTATGTAAATATATTATGAACAGTCTATGTACGTTTCGCATATTCGTATAGGGTATGGTACATATAAAGTTACATAAATGCAGATAGATACACACATGTACACAAATACGTTTATCAATACACACATGCGCCTGCGCCCAAAGACACATAAACACATCAAGTGCATTTAGCGTAGCGGTTATCGTGGATGGCAATGAAATCGGTGACCCGAGTTCAAATCTAGGACAAGGCTCTTTGCTTTTTATTTCTACACCCACCACATACATACTTACAACAAAACTTTAAAAATTTTCACAGGGTAAATACTGATGTACTTGATTTCAAGATACTCTTTTTTTTTTTTATAACAAGATGACTTTATCTGAAATAAATCCATCTTCTCAATATTAAGAACTCTTTCTCACAAATGAAACTTAACTTCCCAGACCTTTTGAATATTCTAACAGAAAATATCAAATGTCGGATGCACATCCGCGAGTAACAAAAAAAAACTTACATGTCGGTTTCCTATCGAAAATGTTGAAGTTAACGGAATCTTATGCACTTTTGCCATTCTATTCAGTACAGTTAAATGTCACTCTCGAATTTTGCGTAAAAAGACTTTTTTCGTCTTTATAGTTTTTAAAAGTTTCACGGTCCAATTAGTTGCAACACATTCCTTCCCACACTTGAATGTATGTCTCGACTTTGGTTATCTTTCCAAGAGTCAGAAGACTAATGAGAAATGCATTACACACATCCAAAGGTTTATATTCCTCTGAGCCTTTTTTGTATTACACAGGCTCCGCCTCCTCATGACGATACTTATCTTAACATATATTTGTCATCAGATTTTCATCTTTTAGAGAAGCTCGTATATACTTACCGAATCCCTCTGCCATAGGCAGAATGATTTGAATTCAGAGTTTTACTTCTCTTCAACGAGTTGCCTAACCAAAGCCAAAGAAGTAGGTCTGCTCTATTATTTTCCCATTGCTAGGGGCAGAACAAACGTAGGACATTGGTGCGAAGTGAAACACACACTCATCCAAGATTTGAACTTGGTTCACCGATTGCATTTCCAACGGTTATAACCGTTACACTAAGCACACCACTCTTAGAGAGTCCCGTAATTTTCTGTGTATATAACAGACTTCGTTATAACAACCAGACTAATCATAAACATGACAGAATAGATACCAGATCTACAACAAAAAACTCGATAAAAGCTGTTTCATTACGCGATTATTTGATACTTAAAAACTGGATTTTTTCATTCGTTATTCTCCCGATTCAATCTATCACAATTTTTTTTCATTCGTTCTTATGCCGATTCAATCTATCACAAAATAAATTGATTTTTTTTTTCATTTGTTATTCTCCTGATTCAATCTATAACAAATAATATGATTTTTTTTTCATTCGATGTTCTCCGGATTCAATCTATCACAAATAATTTAATTTTTTCATTCATTATTCTCTTGATTCAATCTATAACAAATAATATGATTTTTTTTTCATTCGTTATTCTCCCGATTCAATCTATCACAAATAATTATATAAACGTGGATAGACAACTTGTATATTAAATTGTCTTACTCCTATTGATTCTTTTAATATCGATATTTTGTATTAGATATCGAAATATATTAGATTTATAAGCATTCAATTAAGCTTTCCTTATATGTATATACTTGCAGAAGTACCCGGTCCATGATCAGACTAGGAACACCAGTGACTGAAATAGAAAGGGGGAGGAGAGGACTAATCAAAGAATTAATAATGTGTCCTTGTTTGTAGTAGAAAGATTTCATCTATCAACTCTTCTTTTATTTTTGATTTTTTTTTAATTGATTTTTTTCTGTTCTATTTTTTTTTTTAGAAAAGTTGAAAACGTTTTCATGATTTTTTTTATCTCCAATAAATTTTTATTTCTTACAATTAGTAAGAAAACAATTTTTTAAACATGATTAAAATTCTATTTTCTTAAGACTTAAGATATGACAAAAATTTAAATTCAGTTCTTAATTGCCTGTTGAGTTGCAGAAATGATAAAATTAATTCGTTTAATTTATTTTCTTTTTTACCCTCCAAAATGTAACAATTAAAAGAAGCTAATAACCAAAAATATCTTCTTATTTTTAGGTGGAAAATTTCGCGTATTAATTCAAATGAAAAATATTTGTTTATTCTATAAAGATTATTTTCAAAAAAGATTTTGGGTAACACTGATTAAAAATCAATATATTCTGTTCATTGAATTCGTTTAAAAAATCAGTTTTTGAGTTTTCAATAAACAATGCTATTGGACAAAAATTATTTAAGAAACTGTTACCAATAAATAATATTAAAATAATCTACAAATATATATAAAAATAAATATCATTCAAAAACAAACAAAAAACCGGTTGTCTATAACAACAAATTTACTAATCTTAATATTCATTTATCTATTTTTGACTCACTGTAACTTGATACAACTCTGATTTATATAAAACTCCTCCTCAAATTTGTTGTTTGGGCCGGTTTCATGGCATATCTATGATTATAGGTTATTCAATGCCAAATCCTCTTCATAAATTTATATTGAACATATAATTTCTAAACACGTAATATTTAAACATGGCGGGTCTGAAGCACTGAAGAGTTACCTTTTTCATTTGTTTGTACTTATGAAAAAATTGTGAAGAGTTCCAAAAATCAATGATTTTTTTAATTTTTTAATTATATCATTTAATCAATAAAAATCAAAAACTAAATTTTGTACATTTCCTTATTCTAAACAAATTTAAAAAGTGTAAGCACGATTTTGATGCTTTAATGATATCTCTTTTCTGAGTTCTGAGAACACATATACAAACCAAGCCAGACGCGACTCCTATATATATATATATATATGTGTGTGTGTGTGTGTTCCTATCTATCTATCTATCTTGATATTTAATTATCTTTTTTCTTGCTTCATCTCTCGCTTTCAATTTTTCTTTCCTTCCTACTTGTTCGGTCCACGCTTTCATTCTTTCTCTCTTTTTATGCTTTCTTTCTTCTTTTTATTCGTTTAGTTCTTTGTGTTACCCAACAGTTCGGAGGCGTTTTTATTAGAAAGCCTTCCTCCTCCTCATTCAGTGTAGTTTTCACTCAAAGAAGACTTCACTGGGTGTATCAAGTTTAATAAATGTCATTTGGGAGGCTTCCCTACATGACTCTATCGAGCCAGCCAAAGATATCATTAAGAAGACTTCGAGAAATTCCTGTAACCACCAGGAAGAAGTGCAAGAAGTATCGCCCACTTGCTGTTATCGGTTAGAGTGCTTTACCAAAGCACTCTAATGGGAAAAAGAAAGTCCTGTTCATTTTGCGGACAACTCTAAAAGAGCTGACTATCAAAAGAACCCAGAAAAAACAGTGTATTGCCAAATTACATGACAATTGACTACAACGACGATAATGACAACCTCGTGGGATCTAATCAATTAGTTGCGATAAATTGATTGGAACATAGATAGATAGATAGATAGATAGATAGATAGATAGATAGATAGATAGATAGATAGATAGATAGATAGAGTGGATTAGATGTTACCATAGAGCGGTAAGTGAAAAGTTTTACTACAAGGTGGAACGATAAAATTGTTTTTGCGTTTTTGTGCATTTTAGAAATTGAGGAAGTAGATAAACAAATGGAAAAAGTAAAAAAGTATAAAGAGAGGGAACAGATCTAAAGACAAGAACAAGGAGGGAAATAGATAAATGTTTGAGTGATGGTGGTAGGGGTTAATTTGGTTTTAATGTGGCCTCAAAACTAGGCGGCACCAAAGGCATCGAGTTTCATCAGAGATTTGACCAGATAGAGGTGGAATAATTCTATGAGAAAAAGGGAAATATGATGGGGAGGTTTATTTAGAGAAAAAAAGAAAGAAAAAAGAAAATTAAAGGGTCAGGGGTTCATGGGTATCCCGTTTAATCAAAGATATTGACTATAATGGAGTATCTAAAAGAAATTATTATTGGTAAGGTATATACTTGTGTTATTAATTTTGTTTGAAGTCAAATCTACAAAATTTGCACATTGGGAACTAAACCCAATATGGCCAAAATTCATAAAAACCTTATGAGATGCTAAAATGTCGACATTTTTTCAAATTTGGGTAGCTCAAAATCAAAAAGTAACAATTGACCTTTTCTTGCGGGTGTTTAAATGTTAGCAGAAATCGTGGCTACTAAAGATGAAGTGGGTTGCTTATCAGAAGAGTCTAAATTTGGATAAATCCAAAGATGGTTTGATTTGGTTTCTTTGTTTTATGGCATATCAACCTTCTTAATTTATTTTATGCAAAAGCCATCCTTGTAGAAGAACAGCATTGATACTATTTAGCCCATATCTTGTGGAATAAGTGGGTTCATGCCTTTTCCAAGGGTATTCGTCTGAAATTGATCATAATAGTGTTAGTGAACCTCGAGACCACAGTTCAAAACTTTAGCCATTACGCCGCGAGGATTCTCCCGCCGCATATGAAAATTATTCGAACATTATTTTGAACTTTAAAACTTGGCACAATTATTTTTATTGAATATAAGCTCTATAAGATTCTCTGAAATTTGCAGTGTCTCAAAATTATTTGCACTTTATATATTTTAGTGTTTGAGTTCGAGTTTAAAAGAAGCGTTTCAACGAAAAATCTTTTTTATGGTAAATAATGCTTTTAATAACTCCAAAAATAATCCTAAGATCTGTGACAGAAAAATTCTCTGAGGTACAATACTTACTGTTTTGTTACTGAAAGAAAGAAAGAAAGAAAGAAAGAAAGAAACTCTTAGTGAAGATATCATCATCAGTACCTTCGGATATTAACACGCCAACTCAACAGATGTCATCGTCCCTGATATGGAACGTTTACAGAAATTATTTTTTATGATAAATTTTCGCGCTAATCTTTGCGTATATATTATTTTTGAATGGCGTCCATGTTAATTATCAAAGAAATGTTATCAAAGAATTTCAAGTGATTATTCGGTTAGATGATTGATATACAAGTAGAATCTGCCAGAAATTCTATACCTAATCACATCGTCGGTGTAAAATTTATTTGCTATTTTTACATTATTAGGAAACAAGGTAACTCTCAATTATTTCAGGGATGTACCCTTGGCGTTGTAACTAACGTGTTGGTCAACGACATCTTAGTAAGCAAGTTCGAACTCCAATTGCTCTGTTATTTTCACTTTCGTACAAATACTCTTGAAAAAGATCTGAACCTCTTTACACACCTCCAGCTATTTTTTAAATAATACCACTAATCTCCTTCTATGAAGATAGTTTTGGCATTTAATAACTCGCAAAGGTTGATATATCATTAAAGAAAGAAACCAAATCTAACCAATCATTTATTTTAAGAGCAACTAGAAATGCACAAAAATGCATTTAGATAAACACTAATATAAAGGAAGGGCTTTGGCTAAAGATTTGGAGATAGTTTCCCAGACTGGAATGTAAAGTCATAAGAACCAACAGGAAATATCGACCAAAAATAAATGCGTAAGCAAAAAATGCCCTTACATCTGGTTTCATCATATTACTTGGAGATTGTGGCCATTTATTATCACACCCTGTTTAGCGTTTCATTGGGGTAAAGTTGAAATAGTGTTAACGGTTATACTGCATCATGAGAGTCTCATGCATAAATTGCATTTTCTATATGTGTAGGGGTGTTTCTTTAAATATAGAATTGGTCGACGTCATTTTATTTAAAACATAAAATGTATTGGAGTATATTTTCAGAGTATATAGAAACGTTCAGATGTTATTATCCGTAATCATATCGTCGGTGTATTTCATGAGCTTTAGATTTCGTTATGAAACGTGTCTTTATTAAAATCTATGTTGTTATTATGATCGAACATTGGCCTAGCGGTTAGAGTGTTCGCCAATAGCTCGGGAGACCTGGGTTCAATCCCAGGTCGAGTCATACCAAAGACTCAAAAAATGGTACTTGATGCCTCCTTGCTTAACACTCAGCATTATAAGGTACGGATCAAGGGTAAAGTAGAGCAATCCAGGGTAGGAGTAGCGCCCTCCCCTACACCTTGGTGTAGTAGCTATCGAAAAGGGAGCCTTCGGGTTACCCTCGACTATGGTCGCCAACTTTACTTATGATCGAAAAAAACTAATTGCATTTCAGGCATGAAATTATAAGTATCAATACACATATTTACTGAGTATCTTATATAATGAACGCCGAGTTTTCTTTTTTCTCCAGCCCTGACCGCAGAACTTAGACTACACCAACTATATCTCCTCCTCCAAAAAGTGGTGCCTGTATATAACACTAAATTGCATCTGATGATGAGATTCTAGTTCTGGAGTTCTGGGTAATGTAAGTGAGTTGCCCATTCATACCTCTCAGGTCTATTCTGAAGCAGGATCATTTGTTCTTGTTAGGATCAAATATATGAGTCAAATAGATCTGATTAATAGTTATTTGCATTTGGTTGGAATATAACAGTAAATTATTTGTATTAAGAAGTGTTACTTGAAGCTATAATTGTTTTCTAAGCATTGATATTGTTAATTGAAAACATGTAACTGTGTGCAAACAAATGACTGTCATTAAATAGAAATATTTGCTGGAAGCCATATAATTATTTGTATTAGATATGAATACTTAACACAATAGAACTATGTATTAATTATTTGTATTAGACAGGAATACTTAAAACTATAGAGCTATGTAGTCATTATTTGTATTGATAGTAATACATGATATCGTATGCAAAAATCTCTTAAGAATCAACTATACAAAAATTTTAATAGAATTGAACAATTCCAAAATCTCCAGTCATAAAATAACTCTAACATTCCATTAGAATCAATCAATCAGTAAACGTCGCTATTTCTTGAAGAATCTTTAACAAGTTTGGTTCGACATTCCAGAAGCTATATCCTAGAAATAAGCACGAACAAAGAAAACCTCAATTTCCAATTTCCTCCGGGTCACTATCTGTAAAATACTGTTTCTAATCAAGCTGCAGATTTTTTTTACCGAAAGGAAACTTCTTACTGTTGTAAAGTATCCACACAAATAAGTGATTAAAGAATGTCTTTCTAACACCCTCAGCTAATCAAAATAACAATTGCCTATACTACACATAGGTTCACCACTTTCCATTATATAGGATCACATAACTTTTTTAAAAGTTTAAGAAAAAAAAAACACATAATTTCATAATTTCAGCATATAATTAAAATATTTTTGCCTTTTACTTATATATCATTATATTTGCAATATAACGATAGATCGAGTATTGGACTAGAGCCCAGTCAGCTGGTGTTGTAGAATATACCTATTGTGTCTCTGTAGGTGGGGGTAAGACCCCTCCCTACAAGTGTCCTGGCTATGATACTAAACTGCATTTGATTGTGAGGCTCTAGTCCTAGAGCTTTGGGGAATGTAGAGTATCTCTTCCTTGCCATTACTCCCAGGTCCACTCTGATCCGAAGTTATAGTACCCGTTAGGGACCCATTTATGGTTCAAATAAAGATATTTAATCATGTACTATTTGTTGCCTACAAACTATTCGTTTACAAATCATATATATTTGATACATTTGATACAAACTGGATTTGGCCTTAAATAGTATACAAGGATCAAACAGTATTGGACAAAAAAAATTGATATAAAAATTTGTTATTAATTTCAACTTTGAGTTGTGATGTTGCAGTGCATTGCCGCTTTGCTACACAAACAATTCTTGTATCATCATATTCACTTGTTTTTTCTCTTGTGGCCATGACCTTATTTTTTCTCTTGCGGCCATGGCCTTATTTTTTCTCTTGTAGCCATGAATTTATTTTTTCTTTTGAGGCCATTTTTCTTGCGGCGATGACCTTATTTTTTCTCTTGTGGCCATGAATTTATTTTTATTCTCTTGTGGCCTAGACCTTTTTTTCTTGTGACCATGACCTTAATTTTTCTCTTGTGACCATGAATTTATTTATTCTCTTGTGGCCATGGCTTTTTTTTCTTGTGGCCATGACCATATTTTTTCTCTTGTGAACATGACTTTATTTATTCTCTTGTGGCCATGACCTTTTTTCTTGCGGTCATGGCCTTATTTTTTCTCTTGTGACCATGAATTAACTTTTTCTCTTGAAGCGATGACCTTTTTTCTTGCGGCCATGGCCTTATTTTTTCTCTTGTGACCATGAATTAATTTTTTTTCTCTTGTGGCCATGACTTTTTTTCCGGCCATGGCCTTATTTTTCTCTTGTGACCATGACTTTTTTTTTTCTTGTAGCCATGACCTTTTTTTCTCATGGCCATGGCCTTATTTTTTCTCTTGTGGTCATGAATCTATTTTTTCTCTTGTTGCTATGACCTTTTTTTCTTGCAGCCATGACCTTATTTTAATGATTTCCAGTTTCCGAATGATTTTTTAGGAAAACGTTAATTAATGGTGATGAAATTTCTTTGCAATATTGCGAAGTGACTGTCCATTGCATGTCAAAATTTGACTTTTTCAAATTTAGACAACTGCTTTCGAGCAAAGAACTAAATAAAAAATTATGATGTAAAAGCAAGGAAAAGAAAATTCTAAGAAATTTCCAATATTTTTTGGTATTCATGAGAATTTTCTTTTTAGAAAATTATGGCTTTTTGCTACAACTAAGGGAATTTTGACAACAATAGTCAAGGAAAATAATCACTTCCAATGAATGTCTAAGCCATTGAAGTTTTATGAGAATTTGTTGACATAATTAATTATGGGTTTGTTTTTTCACTGTTTTTGTTTTGTTTTTCGTTTATTAGGGGGGGTCCAGTACTGTGAAAATAATCACATAAAACCTACTATTATAAATCATGTGTCACAAAAATGCTTTGATATATTTGTGCAACCTTGCGAGAAAGTTGGCGGAGATGAACAGACAAAGACAAGGTGAGTAGAAGACAACGAGATGAGGTTGTTCATATCAGAAAAGGAAAAATCAGACACATGGTCACAGATCAATCCCACTCACTTTATTGCTAACGTTACAACTTCTCTTTAGACCAGTCTCAAAAATAGGCAAATGTGAAGTGATATTTTCAAGTTGATCAAGAAAATAGCTATTCTTTGATAAATCGTAGCTGTCGTTCACACAGCTGGGCACTGGTTGTGAGAAACAGCCCCTACATTACATTTGGCACATGACCTGATACCTGTGCTACGGTGTGGAGTTGGAGTACGCACTCATTCAATAATATATACATATGCATATGTGATCGAAGTATGTGGACAATTGGATAAATCAAACATTTAACTCAAATTAAAGATGTGTGATATTTCGTTCGGCTTTATTTCAAAGTAAGTAAATACCGGGCCATTGGCCTAATGAGTAGCGTGTTCACCAAGAGTCTGGAAGACTGGGGTTCAATCCCAGGTCGAGTCATACCAAAGACTCAAAAAATGGTACTTGAGGCCGCCCTACTTAACCCTCAGCATCAAAGGTAAAGTGGAGCAATCTAAGGAAATGAGTAGCGCCCTCCCCTACACCTCGGTGTTGTAGCTATTGAAAAGGGAGCCTTCGGGTTACCCTCGACTAAAGTCGCCAACAACTTAATTCAAAGCCGAACGAAATATCACACATCTAAATTTGAGTTAAGTGTTTGATTTATCCAACTTCCCACATATTTCTATCATACTGTCAGATTCACTACAATCTATCATTTCAACATATGCATGTGTGTGTGTGAAAATTACTGTAATAAAGAATGATGTGTAGTTGACTCTAGAAAGGAAAATATGTTGAAATGGAAACTAGATGTTTGCCTGGCAAACATGGAAGGTCGATGTTATTTGGGAAGCATAAATGTCTGTGGGGAATGTTAGATGTAGTCTCTTAAGAAACCTATGACCTGTGGTGACAGAAGTGAACATAAAACAAAACTAATGGGAATTGGTGCGAATATCACAAACAATTCAAAATATTATTAGTTGTGAGAAGAAATAACAGTAAAAGAAAGCGAAACGGTCGGTGGATTCCATTAGTGAGAGGTTTTGTTAAAATGAACCTCTAGAATCTCGTTATTTGAGATGGAAGTCTTTTTTCTGTTGACAGGGGATCAGGGGGAGGGCAAAGCATATGGTGTCATTTTTTTAAAAGCGAAATTATATTTTCACTATTTCGATAGCACTGATTTTGCTATTACATTCACGAGTTAAATCTCCACTCAAATTGAACTTTAGTCAACCGTTTTAATCACTGACAAGATCCATTATTTTGATTTTTTATCTTGGCCAGGTTTTTTCGTTTAATGGCATATCACCCTTCGTAGATTATTTAATGCCAAAGCGATCCTGGTAGAAGGACAGTAGCGGTGCTATTTAACACATAGCTGGGAGGATAGGGGGTTTCATTCCTTTTTGAAGGGCATTATTCCAAAAGTGAACGTGATAGCGCGACTGGAGCTCGAACTCACAACGATGTCACTGTCCAACACAGTACCCACTATGCCACCGGGACTCCTCCCTGTGGATGCGGTAGTAATTTTTAGGCAGAGTTTTTTTTTAGGAAAGATCAATTAGCATCCTAACAATGGATATCTTATTGATATTTGGAAAAAAATAAAACGGTTGATAAAAGATCGGCCAGTCGTTTCTTTGAATACTGGAAGCGCTTATGATATAATGATTATCGTTGTAGGAAATGGATACGGTGATCCGAGTTCAAACCCTGGATGAGGCTGTTTGCATTTCACACTATCTATGGGTAAATAGTGAGGCAGACTGAGCCCTTTATCTGTAGTATGGCGACCGGTCAAGGAGAAAGAAAACTCTGAATTCAAACATGTTGTACTCCGCTTAAAAATGACTTTGTGTGACATCCAGCACGTGAGGGAAGGGTTGAGTAACTAAATTCATGAATAATTGTTCCAACTTTGCTTAGATTGATTAACTGATTGTAATAGGATATCAACCTGTCTGGGGTTATTGTATGCCCAAAGTCTAGGGAATTGCGTACATTGTACATTTATATTATCTTTTCGAGCAGATTCCAAAAATTTTCTTTTTGCACACAGTTATATGATATCAAGTATTCCTATCTTATACAAATAATTTACTCAAAGTTGTATGGTTTCAAATAATCCAGTCAAATACTAAGATTTTATACACAATTTTATGGCTTAAAGTAACTATTTCAATTTATTAATAATTTTCTGTTTGCATGCAGTTATATGCTTTCTAGTAATTAATAATATTAATCCTTAGTAAGCAGTGATAACTTTAAGTAAATATTCTGAATACCAATAATTTATAGTATTAATACCAATACTTTTTAAACAGATCAATTTGACCCATGGATAGGAGTCTAACTAGTACTACCCCACTCTTGGTCTGAGTAGATCTGGAAGTAATATCAATAAAGAGGTGACTCCATACTTTCTAGATCTCCAGAACTGGAATCTCATCACCAGATGCAGTTAATAGGCTGCACTTACTCCACTCCAGGGGAGATACAGTCAATGTATTCTAACCCCGTTGACAGGCTGATTTGCACAGCTGTGTCGATATGTAAAAAGTTGGTGCCATTTGATGGCGTCTGAAAGAAAGAGCACACTTTTCATTTGTTTGTCTTTTTTTTATTCCCGTTTTGTTGCGTGTGGATGCGAGCGATTCTTAGAATTTAGTTATCTGAAGGAAAGAATTTTATTTCAACATTTTTCTCCATCTCAAAATATGTTTAATTAAGTGCAAATTCATGCAAATATTTGGTTCTTTCTTTTTATTTATTTTTTAATTTTTTAAATAAAAACATCTGGCCTATAATTTATTCAATTTTTACTTTTTTTTTAGTTAATGTTTTGTCTCTCGTCGTTGGTGGACCTTGAATTTCTTTATTTGAGCTGGAATTTGTCTTCATCATTTTCATATATAAACATTTTTTTCGGCTTTTCTCGCTAACCACATCAAAAATTCCCCTTCCACTTTTTAGTCCCCAATAATTGTTTATTTACTCTTTGTGGACCTCTCATGGAGTGTCGGGCCACAACCGTACCACCCCGCACTAAAAATGGTGCTGTTTAAATAGTAAGCAGTAAAAACTGCTTACTATTTAAACAGCACCATTTTTAAGGGGTGGAGTTACTACCCCGACACATCTCTCTCTCTCTCTCTCTCTCTCTCTCTCTCTGTTCCATTTTTTCAACTTTAATTTTTCATGCATATCTTTTCTCTTTCATTTTTCATCTAATTTTTTCTTTCCATCCTTTGTTTTTCAGCTCTTATTTTTATTTCTTTATCAAAATTGTTCTGAATTAAAAACGAAAGAAATGTTTCGGATGTAAACATTGATCTGCATTGGATACTCGTTTCATGAGCACTGCCTTGAACAACAGTTGGTGCAATCAAAAACTGTCTTTAGGAATTTTAAAAACATGAACAATAAACTAGAAATAGATAAATTTTCTTCTAAATATTCAATAATCGATTAAGGAACAGGAAATATTTTAAATCTTATTATTGTTTCGATATCATTCACCATCTTGGTAAAATATCTAACTTTTCTTTAAAATATTTAACTTTTCTACTCAATTTAAGATTGCAGCAAATATTTATTATTTGTGATAAGAAAAAAAGTTCTTCCAGTTCATGAGATATTGGTGGGATCGGAATAGCAATTTTTGTAATCGTCCCACGAATGGAATAATGGTGCCTACGAGGTTAAAGAAGCTTTTATGTTTCTTATTTAACGACCGTTTACTAAGTTTTTAGATATTTATATTTGCCCAACCCCTCCACACGAGCAGGAGGTGACACAAGGTCAATATTTAAGAAGTTTTAATTTGGAGTTTTCCTTATCCTAGACCAGTTGCCCTATCAAGGTTAAAGAGCCCAGTCTGCCCTTTTATTTATCCATAACTGGAGGGAATAATGGGATTCATATCTTTCCCAAGGGTATTAACTATTAGAAAAGGTATAAATCCAAATATTCTCCCTCTAACGATGTAAAAATGTGCACAGAGTTATCCAGGATTTGAACTCGGTTGGCTATGTCCATTTCTGATGACAGTAAGTGTTATACCACGAGCATCTCCTTTGTGTTCATATTTGATTCTCTTGAGAATGCATATCTGCATGATACCAACATATCTATATGGACGTTTTAACATACATACATACTTACATACGAAGATAGATAGATAGATAGATACATACATACATACATGCATACATACACCTTTCCTACCCAGTTACGCTTGTCCTTGTATTCCTTTTTTGCTAGTTTGATGCATTCGCTTATATGATTTATTGTTTCATTTCTATCACCACCTTACTTACATTTGCAATTTCTCTGAGTGTCATTATTTTTAATTTGACTTGATAAGTTCTTTGTGCTGCGATTCAGTTTCTCTTTAAGTTCTTCCTTCGTAATCATTTCCAGGTCATAACATGTGCTATTTCATTAGCTTGTCGCTTGAAGTATCCATACAGTTGTTTTCTTCCGATGTAACACCACATGATGAACCGGTCAATACGTGTATCGCAACGTCTTAAGTGGTAGTCGGACCCTGTTGTTACCTTGCCGCGGAAAAAGATGACCGACACACAAAACTCTGTCTTAGTTCACTAACACAAAGGTTTTTTCGCTACTACACGTTTAAAGTAGTCGTCGGAAGAAGAAACAGTGTATGAAAACCAAGTCGCCCACGTTAGCTGGACAAAGAGAAATAACATGTCATGAGGAGAGAAAGAGACGGCAGTCACAGACTTTGAATTTTTTCTGGTTTTCTGTTGTAGTTATAACGTGCTTGTCCGCTGGTTTTGTCTCCACAGCTGCGCGGCTGGTGTGAGACCCTTTCTCGGAGCTCACCTCCAAAACTTGGGCCGCAACCCTCAGCCGTCTTCAGATTGCCGTGTCTAGGCTTCAAATATTTTCTTTTTACATCGTCTCTGGCTGGTGTTCAACTCTCGTCTTTACCTCATCGCGTCTCCTAACCAACTAATTTTTCAACTCGAGTCGTCCCGTTACTTCCACCAGGTGTCGGAGGGAGGAACATATCCGTTTCCTGTGATTCCACATCTGCTCAGAATAATTGGGACCTCCAGGTTTTTTCTAGTCAATTTTAATTACCGTAGTCATTCATGCATGACTGGCTGACCTACAACGAGTGCTTTAGCCTGACTCACTCCCTAGACTCTTTGTCTGCTTTTTTTCTCATTTATCCCCCCCTCTCTCTCTCTTCCTAGAAATTATCCTCCTGTTCTCTTTCTAACTTCGACTATCCATAGTCCGCTCAATCATGTTACAACTACTTTTGTTTTTTTATAATTTTTGTTTGCTTTTATGTTTGTCCCTAAGTTATTTATGTTGTTCTTGAAGTTACTGGCTACTATAAGCAGTCTTTCTTTGCTTCTTTCTCTTTCTCTCTCAAAGTGTCTCATTATTTTAGTTCTCTTCACTTTTCAATATCCGGGGCAGTCTGGTAAAAGGTCAAAACTCAGAGTCTCGTGGCGTCTATTTGTCGGTTCGCGCTGGTCTTTGGCGAATTCCGAAATCTCTTGTTTATATGTATTTTCTCTCATCCGATAGGTGGTTGTTGGTGAAGCTATTGACGATATCAATGTTCTACTAATTTCAATTTGAATAATTAAATCCGACCCCTCGATTCGCTGCGTCTTCAATATTCTATTTCCACTTAGTAGTAATTGGTAGTAATCCAAATTAGGGAAGACCGCCCCTTTAAAGGGTCGGTCTTCCCTAATTTGGATTACTACCAATTCTTGGCTCGCGTGATATAACATCAGAAAACATTTTTAAAACTTTCCACACCTGCGTTTTTTTGTTTTTGTTTTTTTTTATGTTATCTTAGGCAGCCCACCTAGTCATCATCTTGACAGGTATTGACCTCCGAGTTGAACTCGCTTGCCGATTTCCGCTTTTCATGTCAGAAGAATTTAAAGACAATTATCTTAGTGTAAGTTTATTTTCTAGATTATTTAATGAACTTTATTTGGAATTTTGTAAGTATTCATGGAATTAGAATACACAGGAAAATTGAATATAATTTGCTGAAATGTAAATATTTTTTCCGCTCGAATAATTAACATTTGTCAACTTAACAAAAAAGAAGAAGAAGAAGAAGAAGAAGAAGAAGAAGAAGAAGAAGAAGAAGAAGAAGAAGAAGAAGAAGAAGAAGAAGAAGAAGAAGAAGAAGAAGAAATTCTTTGAAACACTGAGCCATCAGTTCACATCGCACACAAGTGACGCCAAATTAACTAGTCATGGTAATTGCGCTGCCAATTAACTTAAATGTGTCAAGTTGGGGAATTATCCATATAGAAGTACGTATTCATAGAAATCGTTGATGTGGCAAGCAAGAAACTTGGATTACAAATCTTCTGAATACTGAAGATCAATGAGTTCCATCTGCAAATATAATGGTACTTCTTCACGGTCAATATCAAAAGGCGAAGAGGGTCGCATATGAGGACGACTGATTCCTTTAACTATTGGCGTAGTGGTTAAAGGAATCAGTTACAAAGCACTTCAAATTCAAGGGTCAGCTACTCCAAAAAATCATGTCTAATGAAAGACATCGACTAACATCATTAGGTTTGACTTCAAGTTACCTCCACCTGCTAGCTACTTGACGGTCAGTAATTCAACCAACGGGTCAGAGAGTGAAATATGTACTCCGGATCAGTAGGAAAGAATACAAACGTTATCTCAAAAAAGTAAAAAGAAAGAAGAAATAAAGAAGAGTTAACGTCTATAAGAGTATCCTCTTAGCATGAACAGCAAAATAAGAACAACTTATCCCCTTGGATTGAATAATGTGTTTGTGGTGGTATAAAGAAAACAATAATAAAATAAGATAAAAAAAAATAGAAAAATAATCTTTAAAACGAATTAAATGAATAAAACATTTTTTCAAACATGCAAGGAATTTTGGTCACCAGACCCTGAAATCCAAATTTCCAGTCAAGGACAATGTTCTCTCATTGTTTTTTTTTTTTTGTTTTTTTGTTTGTTTTTTTTTTTTGATGGGGGTTCCCATTTTTATTGCCAGCATCGCTCGAGGAAGGAAACTTTCCTCAGCGGTTCCAAGAACCCGGAACTATCAACGTAGTACACAAGTGTTCCAACACTGTAACACATTGACTTGACCATGCATTTGTATCTAAGCTATCCTGACTCTTCATACAAAAAAACTGAACCGCAAATACCGAGAGGATTTTCTTCCAAAGAATATAAAATAAAATCTGTACGTGAAAGGAAACAATATGCTCGTTTCTTTATTTTATGAATTGTTTTCATTTTACCAACACGTGGAACACGCACAAACGCAACCCCTACACCCTAAACCCATATGTTCGTTTCAAAATTCCCAGAAAGTTATCTATAACTGACACTTGCAGGAAGTCCGAGGATATATCGACCAAAACGTTGTGATTGTAATAAGAAACCAAGATGAGGACACAGGTTTGAATAATAATAATAAAAGTTTTAGATGTTTTCATTTTTCTATTTCTTCGTTTAACGTTTTCCATTGTTTTCTTGTCAGGAATTTCTCGTTCTTAAAAAGAAAATTACGAGATATTTTTGTTTTTGGAAAAAGTTTTATTTTATGATTTACAATTGAAATATTGCAACGATTTATATTGACATTTTATGATGAATACTCAGTCTTATTCAGAACATGTAATTAAAATGTTGTATTCTAAAAAATGAATTAGATTTTCATATATACAAAATACAATGAATGCTACCGAATTATTCATGACATTCACTTTTGAAATATTTTGTTTTATCATCAACCTCTTTCAAATTTAAAAGTGTGTTAGTAGATATACAGCTTAGTAATATACAATTTATCTTAAAAACAGATACACTGTATATTGTATATTGTACAAATCCACTATCAATATTTTTACTTTAAAAATAAAAATGCTCTATACTAATATGATATTGATATAAAATCATACTATGATAATATAAGTTGATATATATATTATCACAACTATTTTTTAAACTTATATACAAGACCAATTCTGAGTACAAATTTAGAATCATCGAATTCGATTTAATCTTGGACACTAGCATTTGTCTGGGTAACAGGAAAAAGTTTATTTGTTTATTTTTCTTCTAAATTATTTCAGTGCTCTGATATGATCACCAACTGGATATTCTACAAGAATTTTAATAGTTTTATTCATCAGTCCTTAGAAAACGCTGACTCTACCCACTGAAGAAGGGGGTAAGACTCCTCTTTAAATCAAAGTATATCCTGAGTATGATACTAAACTATATTTGGTGGTAAGAAACAACGCCAAAAAAGTAAATATAAAAGTACAATGGATATAATTCCTAACATCTAGCGATAAAATAAACCCTCACGGGTTAACATGCCATAAAAATCAATCAATCAATCAATCAACCAGGCATTCATCTCTGACATCCAGTTATAGAACTATTATTACCAGATAAATTGTAGATAAGAAGGTTGAAAATGGTTGAAACATGATGATAAATACTACAAAGATCGATCTGATTAAAGAAGAAAAATAAAGTTCAGTCACAAATATTCTTGAAATCAAATGTGTTGCGTTAAACTTTTTTATTTGTTATTTCATGTGTTATCGTTATACTTCGTTTTGCATTTTTTTCTAAGGGAAAACCATGTGGTTTTTTTAAAAAAATGTGATAAGGTTACTTGACCTTATTTTCTTTATTCATCATTAAGTACCTTTAATCTTTCATGAATTGAAAAAAATGTCTTAAATTTTTCAGAGGTTGTTTTATTTTTTTCGCCATTTTCTTGTTCTTTTCCTACATTATCTTTTATTCTCTCTCTCTCTCTCTCTCTCTCTCTCTCTCTCTCTCTCTCTCTCTCTCTCTCTCTCTATCTATCTATCTATCTATCTATCTCACACACACACACATACATCCTCACTCTATCTTCATTGCACCCTCTCTCTCTCTCTCTCTCTCTCTCTCTCTCTCTCTCTCTCTCTCTCTCTGCTGAAAGTAACACGTAACTCAGTTTAACACAGGATAAAAATGGGAACAATTTTTAAAAATCCTTCAAATTTTAACCCTCTGAAGGTTTTTTGGAAAACCGTATTCATCGATAAACTTTAAAGAAATAGACAAGAAAGATTACTTTTTTGAGCAAATTCTTTAAAAACTACATTTAAGATAGACTAGAACTCTGAAAAGAGTCTTGGAAAACTGAGGAGACTCGCTGACAGTCGGACTTCAATGAAGTCGCCCAGTTACAACAAACTTCGCTGAAACGAGAAAGAATATGACCTGTTAAGGAATTTTTTAGAAAGTTTTTGTGCTAAATTATCGAAGTAAGAGTTCTCTGCTTATCCTTTAGAATAACAACTGTAAGTTAGAGAAGAGAAATGGAAGTTGAAAAGAAAGGGAATAAAAGAAAGGGTAATAAAAATCCTAAATAACTGTTGTAGAATGAATAGCAGTAGGGGACATAGAAGGGTCAAGTGACTGGAACTGTCTTGAAAAACCACAAATTGCAGATTGGGAATATATGAATCATATAACTTACGTGAAACGCAGAGCATTGATCATTATAAGCGAATACCACCTAATAACAATTAAGAAATATCAACAGCAGTTTACTTAAGAAAGGAAAATAAAAACTATTCGGTTTGAAAAAGTAAACAGTTGAAGTAAAAAGTTAAAACTAACCAAATTTAAGGCGAATTTTTTGTGACCTGCTTAACTTTAAGAGTATTTAGAATCATCTTTGACAGAAGCACAGATAATAAACAACCACTGGCTTTGATATAGCCACAATATACTACATATGAAAAATGACAAATCGAAACATTTTGGAGTAAAACATGGCACTGGAAAGAACATAACATAAAAGCCAAATTGATTAATAACATGGAAAAAGAATTACAAGGAATCAAAGACGGTCCTGAAGAGATAATAGATGTGGAATTGCTTAGGGAAACACTAAAAAGAGTACTAATTTGGAAAACGCTTGGTTTTAATGGTATACATGGATTCTAATCTTTAAAAATCAAGTCAATCCACAACAGACTGCCTCTTCAACTGAGCAGATGCCTAGAAGAAGCAAATATACCCAAATGGATGCTAAAGGAAAGACTACCCTGATCCAAAAAGGAACTGCCCAAACAACTATAGACCAATAACGAGTCTATCGATGATAAGGAAGATCTTAAGAGCACAGGAGGAGATTTGTAACTCACTTATAGACTGCGGATCACCTGATCCTGGCCAGAAGACCAGACCTTGTGTTACGCAAGAAGAAAAAAGAACTTGCCATCTAGTGGAATTTACAGTTCCAGTGGACCACAGAGTAAAAATAAAAGAAAGTGAAAAGATACACAAATATTTGGATCTTGCCAGAGGGCTGAAAAATCTGTGGAACATGAAGATGATGGTGATACCAATTGTAATTGGTGCGCTTAAAACGGTCCCAGAGTCTTGGGAAAAAAAAGTCAGGAAGAATTGGAAATCAAAGGAAGAATCGAGACCATTGTTTATATCGGTTATAATACTGGGAAGAATCCGGGAGACTTAAGGAGACTTGCTATCACTTAAACTCCAATGAAAGACAACCAGCCAATGCTGAAGAGAAAACTTATGTGAAAAATAATAATAATAATAAAGTTGAAAACTGCAAATTTCTTCTGAAAGAATAAAAGAATGCAGCAAAATACTTGAGGCATGGACAACCGACGACGATAGTGTTTTTTTACAACAAATATTAAAACTCCATCTTTTTTCTTTCCATCTTCATATTGTCTTCCTCTGAACACAATATAAACAAACACAACTGCTATCCGAGTATGACTGTTGGAAGTGGGTGAGGGCGAACAAGTTCGTCAGTTGAGTAAAAAGTTGGAAGCGGTAAAATTGCTCTGATGACAAAGTTCTGTGAGTGGGATTTGTGGGTGGGGAGAGGATTGAGGATTTATGTAGACATGAGATTACTCAATTCGTTGGCGGCAAAAGAAAAAAGTTTCTAAAAGCAGATAAAAAAAGGAAAAGATTGCCAAAAAATAAATACTTTAATCTAAAGCAGATAATATATTTTTATTAAATTTTTTAAGCAACAGACTTAAGCAAACATAGAAGTTAGAGATTAAAACGATCTTTTTTATTGGAATTTACTGTATTTTCCTATCTATTTACAAACATCATTCATAAATGATACCAATGATTTCTTTCACAGTAAATGAGGCAACAGTAATTTTGCAAAAATAAGTAAAAGCAATAAAATGATAGAGAATTTAAGCTACTTTTATATTTTAAATAACTAGTTGTTTATATTTTATTTATATTTTATATAATTACTTGTTGCTTATATAATCCTTGATATCACAGATAGGATATATAAAACAAATGCATCATAAGTTTAGTGGCAGCAAATTGTATTTGTTAAAGAAAAGTAAAACAAAAAGCACGCTTGAATTTTAACGCCGACAGCATTTAAAAATGTATTCGTCAATTAAATATCACATTTTTGTCATTTTAATATTATGAGTAATATACAATTCCACAGTCTGGCTTGAGACATTTTCTTATATTGACATAGAATCAACGGAGGTTTGTTGCTGTCAGTTTCTCTCATATGCAAGTAACATATAAGCTCTATCGTGGAAATTAAGCATTTATCATTTATAAAAATAGCTTACTATATATATATATATATATATATAATGTAATCACCTTCCATTTTCGCGACTGCAACCCACCAAGCTCACGAAAAGATAGAGCGGAATGTTCTTTCACATCATCCATATTCACCAAATTTATCACGTACAATTTTTTTTTTGTTTCCATCACTATAATATTTCATAAATGGTAAAAAATTTAGGAAAATTTTAAAAACGATTTTCAAACTTTTTTCAGGAAAACTCAAGAGTTCTTTAAACATGGAATCGAAAAAATGCCTTTCTCTTAAGCTGCAGTCGTTGAAAATGAAGGTTAAATTTTTGATAACAATATCTAAATAATTTTAACAAGTATTTGTTTTTATTTCCTTTCTGATAAAACGTAATCATTTCCCGAAAACCCAAATATATACAATTAAAATTTAACGTTAACAGGGTTTTCTTTTAAATCTGTAACGTCTTTACAGTGCTCTATGCACGAAAATGCAGACTAAAAATAATATATTGCAAGTATAAGATGATAATGAAATAAGACAAAGACTCACGACTCAGAGTTTCACCTTGTTGATCCTCGGCTGAGCTGGTATTCAATACATCTGATTTGTTGAATACCCGTTCACCTGAGGATCGATAATGTGTTTTTATCTTTTATTATTATCCTATTTTCATTTATATATATATATATATATATATATATATATATATATATATATATATATATATATATATATATTATCGTAGCCAGAGCGGCTACGATACCTAAAATTTCTGGTTTAAAAAAATGCTGAGTCACCCGTGACGTCTGACAACAAAACGTTTTACATACGTCATGAAAGAACTTCTGTTATTAACACACGAACTATTTGTCGAAAAGATTAATTCAACTAGCCTTTCGGTTGCCCAGTCGGCTGGGGCGGTAGAATACACCGACTGCTTCTCTGCAGAGGGGTAAGACCTCCCCCAACGAATGACCTGATTATGACACTAAACAATCTGATGGTGAGGTTCCAGCAATGCTGGAGCTTTGGGGAATACGG
This sequence comes from Sepioteuthis lessoniana, assembly GCA_963585895.1. Classification (NCBI taxonomy): domain Eukaryota; kingdom Metazoa; phylum Mollusca; class Cephalopoda; order Myopsida; family Loliginidae; genus Sepioteuthis; species Sepioteuthis lessoniana. Next base: position 56,218,860 of record OY757921.1, read on the forward strand.
AGTACCCCTTCATTGCCATCGCTCCCAGATCCACTCTGGCCCGGAGTGGTAGCACCTGATATGGGTCCTATCTATGGATCAAATAGAACTAAACCGTGCTTCTTTTACTATACTGATTTTTGCATTTAAACTGCGCATTTATGCTAAACTGAATTGTTTAAAATAGAACTGTTTTGACACTGGAACTGCGTAATAGTGCTGAACTGAATTGCTCGAAATAGACCTGTTTCGACGTCTAAACTGTGTACTTATGCTAAATTGAATTATCTGAAATAAAACTGTTTGACATTTAACTCTATGTATTGCCCAGTCGGCTGGGACTATAGAATGCAGAGGGGTAAGACCCCCCACAAACGAGTGTCCTGATATGGCACTAAAAAATCTGATGGTGAGGTTCCAGCAGTGCTGGAGCTTTGGGAAATGCGAAGTACCCCTTTATTGCCATTGCTCCCAGGTCCACTCTGGCCCGGAGTGGTAGCACCTGATAGGGCCCTATGTATGGGTTAAATAGAACTAACAGCATACTAATGCTAAACTAAATTGCTTGAATAAACTGAATAGCTTGAAATAAAAATGTTTTTGACAATTAAACCGTACTTACATTTAAATTGTGTGCTTATATTCAACTGAATTATTTGAAATAGAACTGTTTTTCGACATTAAAACTGTATTTACACTTAACTGAATTGTTACATATAACTGCTTGAATAGTTTGAAATAGAAATGTTTTTGATCATTAAACTGTGTACTTATGCTAAACTGAATTCTTTTAAAAAGAACATATTATTTACATAAAAATAGATTTAGCGTTAAATAACCTACAAAGGTTGATATGACATAAAACTCAATAAACCAACCAACCAACTAGCCTTTCGGAAACATAATTATTACCACAAGATAAAACATATTATATCTAAAAGTTCCTCTTGAAAATATAATGAAGTATTTCATTGTTACCTATATCTAATAAAGGAGGCTCCTGTGTATAGAAACACTTCACTCAACCCAGCAGTATAGTAGCAGCCAACGCTATATAAATACGGCAGGTAGTAACCAAAAGTCAAATCGGCAGTCAGAATCGACAGAGCCTGAACGAGAGGTATCTGTTTTCTCTCCCAGCAGCATGGGGTCTGCATCCTCCCCATTAAACCAAGCTGCCGAACGAGGGGTCTGCATCCTTACCACCAGCCGAAGCAAAAGACATGGAATCCAACTAATCCCAACCGCCGATTCAGGTCAGCCAACTAGACCAATCACAGCTGCTCTTCTCGTTCAACAGCTCTTTTGGGAGCTGACCTCAGAAAGTCTACCATTCAATAGCTCTTGTAAAAGCGAACTTTAGAAAGTCTACCGAGATCACTTTTGGTCTCCTCACTACACCTTCCTGGTAGATACTACAGGATGACAACGCAGCAACCAGCACCAACTGCAGCATTCTGTAGCATTCAGTCCACGAGTGACCTCACTGCTCGGACTAGCACCAACGCTTCAAGGCCACATCAACACACACCCGGTTCACCAAAGTGCTGCACAACTGGGACATCGATCATCCAGTCTTTGCAACCAATGCGTCCATATCATCGACCGTCTCCAGCAACATCAATAACCTGACCATACAGCAACACCTAAGATCTGCACCAAGCACAAAGACCATCCTCACCTTCTAGACGCGCTGTCCCCACAAACTAATGGACTGCTGAGTCTAAGACTTTCTATGTCTCTGACAATCGACAACCAACAGAGCCTACACCAACGTGATGCAATAATCACGATTTCTACACCCATACACCTTTTTGGGTAAGATTCGCTCAATAAAACCTGAATTTAAACTTATCCACTTTTCTCTGTCATTCGTCCAGTCCTCTATCAATCGCAACACGCATGTATACCAGTCCCGCGACAATATATATATATGTGTGTGTGTATGTATTTTTATTTTATTTAACGAATCCAGATTACGCAGATACCCTTAAAAAGAAGCAGAAAATTAATGAAATATAGAATGCAATATAAGATGCCATGGAAATAGATGGCATCAGTAGGGATTGAGTTTATGACCCTCCAGTGCAGATTATAAATAAACCAACCATATACACCTGATCTTCAAAAGACCGCACACAAGAAAAAAAATCACATCCTGTGGAAATTCCTCACGTAAAGTGATACCTAACATTTTAAGTGCTTCCGCATAATTCCTTCGTAAAAAAAATTAACCATAAATACCATAAAGAATAGAATAAAATAAATATTTTAAAAGTTCAAATGAATTTATCCATTTAATAAAAACGTTATTGTCCATGATTTTCAACAATTTCTCGATAAAAAGATCAAAGCAAATATTAAAAAAAGCAAGTAAACGTAAATTAAAATGTACCGTAAATTGCGATGTACAATTGGTCAATTTTTTAATTATTTTTTCAGCACTCAATCTGCGTATTGTTTGTTTGTTTGTTTGTTTGTTTTGTGTGTGTATGTGTGTACGTGCGAGTATGAGCATGTGCGTGTGTGTGTGTGTGTGTGTGTGCACGCGCGTTCTGTGTACGTGTGTGTGTATGTGTGTGTGCACGAGTATATATGTGTACATGCTGATGGGTGTGTGCGTTTATGCGTCTTTGCGGGCACGTGTGTGTATATGTGAGTGCGTGCGTGCGCACATGAGTATGTATGCATGAGAGAGAGAGAGAGAGCGGGTATGTATGTGTGCACGTGCACACACTGTTGTATTCTCAAAAGAATAAACATTACAATAGAATAAGAGAATAGTAGTGGGACTATTCTAATGTGTTACTGGGAAACTCGTGGGTAAATACGAACTATTGATGTTGTTTAGATTACAATATAACTTATGATATTAGATTCGATGTATTCTAAAAGAGTATAGAGAATTTTATTCACATTATAGATCGGTAGGTATGTTCGAAAAAACCTTTGATATCGACATAAAAAGGACTTGCGGATTTTTATTACTTTTTACATGTAAAACAGTCAGATGCTTTTTCCAAATAAATACTTTTTACTTGCAAGCTTAGTTTGACAAAAACCAAAAGTGAACGACTCCCAGTGCCAATTGAAATCGCTTGTGATGGTCTACTAGCCAATCTATTCATTACACCACGCAAGGTGACTTACAAGGGAAAAAAACCTTTACATAGATTTGTCACAAGGCATCAGTGGTCTCGGTGGGAGTAGCCTAGTGAAGACTGACTTTCAAAACACAACGAGGTGCCTACAATTGCATTTATGCAGACAAAAAAGTCTGTGGGGCCCTTTTAATAAAATCACTCCTATACCTTTTTCCTTTCTTCAGAAAATATGCATATGAAATTTGGTTTTAGTATAATAAAAGTATGCATTTGCCCAATCCCTATCCGAAAGGCAGGATATGATACAAGGTCATTTTTAAGCGGACTACAACAGGTGTGAATTCAGAATTTTCCTTCGTCTATACTGGTTGCCTATGAAAAGCTAAAATAGAAAATGAAAGTGAATACGTTTTTGATGATATTATTCAAATAAATATTGTGAAGGTAACATGCTTGTTTTTATATCATCACTAGTAAAAGGTAATTACTTTCCAAATACTAATATATAAATAAACTTTTTCAATCTAAATTTTTTTACAATCTGTTGGGGTTAGAAAAAAGAAAAAGATAAAAGAAAAGAAAATTTATCCAAAAGTGTAGTAGATACCAGAGTCCTCTGACTGGAAGCGAGATCCACGCATACCTGAAAGACAAGACTTATCGGCGCTAAAGAGAAACATTTTCTCATTCAGCAGTGACCACTTGGACTAGAAAGAACTACCTTTCTCCGGCTGCTGATGGGAAAAAACACGTCTCTGCTTAGAGGCACGCTGGCTCACTCTCCCACTAATAGCAGCCTTTGCTTAACATCTACTAAACAACAGGGCAAACCTTCAAACTTACAACTAACCAAAATCACTCTCTTATTGCAAGCTGACACCGCCGAAACAAACATAACTGAAAACATTCACAGGAAATATCTATCGACTTTAGACTTGTCATCTACCGAAAATGACCTACTTTTCATTGCCTCATTTGGGAAATGCAATTGTTTCCCAATAGTCCTAGAAGACATTTCTTCGCCAGAGAGTAGCCGTATTAAATCCTAAAATAATGTTTAAGTAGAAAGGTATATTCGTTGCTTTTCTACCTTTCTTCAGTAATTGTTTTGCAGCATTCTACCGACAAAGAAGACACCAACAAATTAAATGAGGGTAAGAAAAAACAATGGGATCAGACACGACAACAACTCACAACCAAAGAATCTACGAAACTAAAACAAATAACCAACAACTAAATCTTCCTAAGCCCCATAAATGCTTTCTGCACGAAAACGCAATGCAATATCAGAAGATTATTTCAAATATAAGATGATATAAAACACGATAAACATTCACGAGTTTCACGCTTTCTATCATCAGGTATTCAACACGTCTGACTTGTTATATATATATATATATATATATATATATATATATATATATATATCTGTGTGTGTGTGTGTGTGATTTTACGATTCCATTCTCATCATCATCATCATGTCGTGCCGCCTGCACGGATATCCCTGACACTCTCCCGCCACTTTTTCCTGTCGTTCATCGCCTCTGACAGGTCTTCAGGGCTACATCTCGTATCCTCACAGAGCTGCGGTATGTATGTTCGAGCTGGCCGTCCTGCTTTTGCTCGGCCATATGTGGGGGTCCATAGGAGTACATCACTTATGAACTCGTCCCTGCTTCTCCAGCAGTGTCCTGCATGTCTGGTTCTTCTAACTAGGATATTTTTCGTGATGGGAGGTAGGTGGCCATATAGTTGGTGCTTTCAAGGGTGTTGCCTCCAGGACTTGTTCAATATTGCTCGCAACATTCTTGTGTAATTGCCGTCTAGCTTTTTCTCCAGCCGTTTTGTTAGCGTCCAAGTAGTGCATCCATATCACAGTATCGATACGACTGCTGCTTGGAAGAAACTGCGTTTCATTTTATCGGTCAGGTCTGACTTCCATATGATCGATAGCTTATCGATAGCTATCCATGCCTTCGTTAGCCACGTGTCGATGTCTTTTTCTGTTGATGAGACACTGCTTCCTAGGTAGGTGAACTTGTCAACTAGTTTCAGAGAGGTTTCGTCTATTGTGGAAATGTCGCCTGTTTTATATTGGTCGGTGTATTTGCCAGAATTGCTATGTCATCGGTATAGTCAGCATCGGTAATTGTTTTTGCGGGGTACCTTCTGCTTCTTTTCTTTGTCAGCTCGAAGCCGTTTTCTTTGATTTTATCGATCGATGTTCTAAGCACGTAGTCTAGACAGATGATAAAAAGGTATGGCGCTAGCATGTCCCCTTGTAGTACTCCTGCTACAATGTCGAAGTATTCTGTGTCTCCATCCGGTGAACGTACTTTCACTTTGGTGTTTCTATAGAGAATCGTTATTGCTATGACGGTCTCTTTTGGTAGGCCGTATGCTAGTAAGATTAGTTCCATCTTCCCCCTGCGAATGGAATCGAAGGCCTTGGTAAAGTCGACAAATAGTATTGTCACCTGTAGGTTTTTTTTTCCCGTACGCCTTCAAGGATTCTACGGATAGTCAATATTTGTGAGGTTGTGGATCTATTTCTCCGGAAGCCATTTTGCTTTTTCCAAAGAATGTTGTGAATTTTGGGTTCTATGCGGTTTCGTTGTAGGGCATTCTAAATTTTAGCTGCTATGGATGTAAGTGTTATACCTCGGTAGTTCTTGGCTAATCCGAGGTCCCCCTTTTTAGGAAAGGGGTGGGTGCATCCCTTCATCCATCTGTCTATCGGATTTTGATTATAGACAGCGTTACAGTGTCGGAGCAGTATGTCGTCGAATTGTCTGGTCTTCCATACTTCTGGGGGAATCTCGTCAAGCCCTGCAGCTTTCCTATTTTTCATTTTTCTAAGAACTGAGTCGAGTTCTTCTTGAGTGAACGGTCCTAGTTTAATGTCCATTTGCTTACTAATAATTCTGGTGATTGGTTCATATGTAACTTTCGGTGGGTTTCCTAGTAGATTTTCAAAATGCTGTTTCAAACAGTTTTATTCTTTCTTGATGGTTTGTAGCTTTCAATTTAGCTTTGGTTGTGCTCTTCCTTCTACTCACTTCGTTTATCGTTTGCCAGGCTATCCTAGATTGTCCATCTTCCACTGAGTCTCTAATCCTATCTATCTGTTTTTGTATGTATTCTGTCTGTTCTTTTAGATATATGCTTGCTAATTCATTTTGTGCCTTTTTTTCGGACATTTGTGTTTGTTGGGTTCTTCCTATAGCATTTGGAGGCAGTTTTCACGTCTGCACATTTTTCTCTCACCGCTAATGTTTCCCATGGGACTCTATGTTTAGTTCTAGGTTTTGTTGGAATACATTTTGATGCTGCCTCGAGGTGTGCGTTGACGAAATTCTCATATTCGTCATTTGGGTTACCTTTTTCTGTCTTCTATAGTGCCTCGAATCCGTTTCTCAATTCTAATACATATTTATCTCTAATATCTCTGTCGTTAAAAAGGGCCCAGTCATTGTGTTTGGTGGTCGCTGTTCATGCGGCTTTTTTTCGTAGGCTTAGTCGTATTTTTGCCGTGACTATTCGGTGATCAGAGGACACACCCTCGAAAGAGGAGTATGCCTCGCAATTCATTGCGCTATTTTTCCATTTCTTGTTTATAAAGACGTAGTCTATCTGTGCTTTAGTATTGTTCACATATGTATAGGTCCATAATTTTCCCTCCCTCTCTTGAAAGTTTGTATTGAGGCATGTTAATCTATTTTCTATCATGAAATCTGTTAGATGTTGTCCATTCCTATTTGACGTGTTGTGTAGGCTGTATTTGTTGTTTCCGTTTTTCCCGATTTGGGCATTCATGTATCCGCCAATGACTAGCACGTTGTGTTTCGGAATGCTACGCACTAGAGAAGATAGCAAATCGTAGAAGGCGACGAGTTCAGTTTCTTCACTAACAATGGTAGGGCTGTAGCAGGAGATGATTGTTGCTCTGGGATTGCCATTGAAAGTAGCTACCATCATCCTAGGTTGTATTCTCTCAATGCTATTAAGTGTTTTTAACGCTCTTGGTCCTATAAGCATTCCTATCCCTCCTACTGTGGCATTGACAGAGTTTTTCCATGCTGATACAGTGGCTAGCATCCATCCATTGCCAGTATCGTGATATTTGATATCCTCTGCAGGACGTGCCCCTTTTTTACCCGCACGAAGAGCGATGCGGTTTATATATCTGGTTTGAGTGTGGGTCATAGTTATCTTTCGATGGCTGTTTTTATTCTCATCTATAGAAGCCACTCTTATAGATGAGCAGCAGTAGTTCCCCGATCGAACTGACAATCCTGAGCGTTAAGCCGTGAGACTCATACGTCCAGGACCAGGTTAGGCATTGCGTTTGGCCGTCAGAGGGTTTATTCGCATTGCTTTACGTCCATCATGCTGCTTCCCATGTGTACGTAAAAATAAATAAATAAATAAAATAAAAAATGAGCCTTTCTTTTCCAGTAAGTTTTAACTTAGTTCAAGTCCAAGACTAATGTATAGTTATAAGAGTTGTTTTTTGTATAGTTTCACCTGTCTTCTGATATTGGCCCTAACATGTTTGTTTTGGGAGTTTTTTTTTGTTTTTGTTTTTTTGCATTGGGGACTTTCTTTACAAAGGCTATTTTTTGTTGTTTTTTCTAAACTACTTGGGGGTCTGTGGGGATTCTAAGCTTTTAGAAAAGACTCTTCCATGTACCGAGAGTGTTAGCACCTTTGCCTTGGGTCATATATTAAATTTGGATTTACGGTAAAATTGTCTTTATATTTAAAACACATCGTACATGCGGCATTTTACAAAGAAAATAGCATACAATTTTGTAAAATTTTCTAGCATTTTAAATCATTAGGACTTAAAGACAATGTACTGACCAGTTTTGGACTCTTGGCTTCTGGTGGCACATGGTTAGTTCTTCATAGCTGGCGTTCTCCTTTACCGTTTAGTCATTAATGGATTTGAATAAAATTTGTGTAGGTCTACTACTTGAGGAGGGGAACAATAGTCATTTCGTTATTTTTTGGGTTTGTTTTGTTTTGTTTTGTTTTTTTGGCGGGTGGCATTGGGGACTTTCTTTACTTTGACTGTTTTTCGTTTTTTTTGTTTTGTTTTGTTTTTCGTTTTTTCTAAACCATACTTTTAAAACTCGGAGACATACAATAATTAATGGAATTTCTTAACTACCCCGACTGGCCCGATTAAGTAACTCCAAATGTGATATAATCATGGCACACTAAGCAATCCTGACTTTTTCATTTACTTTTTGCTTAATTTTCTTACTTTTGCATTAATCTTTTTTCATTTAGATGTCCTTCTGTATTCTATCCTATAGGTTTACATTACATTTTTACTCAACAAATATTTTGGTTATTTCGTTGGAATTTAGATTATTTAGTAATTATTGGGGTAGGAGTTCTTGCTTTGTGTTTTGTTTTTTTATCTTTCGTTTTCCTTTATTTTTTGTTTGTTTTTGCTTTGTTTTTGTTTTGTTTGTTCTTGTTTTGTCTTCCTTTGTTTTTCATTTGTTTGTTGGGGAGGGGGGTATGAATGTTTTTATGGGTTTTTTTTTCGTATTTCGGGTCGATCTGCTCTCCAGTTTTTTCAACATTTCCGTCAAACTACCTTATGGATATTACCTACCAATGATAATTTATCTTATCTAGATAAATGAAAACACATTTAATTAAATTTAACCGAGCCGTCTATTTCTACTGCTATAAACTTACACATGTCATAATCATCAATACAAAAAATGCATCAAGGAAATTAAATTAATTTGTGCTAGACTTGGCAAATGAAAAGTTAAACCTTTTAAAATTATCAACACAAAAATTGAAAAGAAAACTTAAGTAGACACTTCCTTTTAACTGCAGACATTGGGATACACTTCTATTTCATCTTCCTGGTGTGTTCTCCACATCCGGTGTCTGTTCGTGTAAATGAGCAAAACAAAATCCAGTTCCAAATTCAACCCCGAAATTTATATTGATTTGTATATTTTATATTGTACACAGACAAGATTACTCAGCATTGCCTGGAGCAAGAAATTTCCAAGACCATCATTGGCATTCAATAACTTATCATAATAGAACTGATGTTTAATGGAGTCATTCAAACAGAGAAAAGAATTGATAAGTATAAAAGAATAAAAGAAAAATGGAGACATTTGACCTATGTCTGTTATTTCAATGTTACAATCTGAAAAGTTTATCAAGACATTACAATAACGTTAGAAATTCTGCTTGTCTATTTAACTGGTAGGAATATAAACAGTTCTCATAGATAAGAGCTTTTCTGATGATAAACCCTGGAGTACAAAGTAACAATTACATGCTGGTCTATTTTCACTTCACTCGCTGGATGGGTTGGTTAAGGTTAGATATTGATAATTACAAGGCACAAGGCCACAATTGTTGAGCCTTTTGTTGCATAGCCCTTTGATGGTTGATCTGTGTATATGTGGGCTTTACTCTCCGTTCTATGTCGTTTGCTATATGTTTATGAAATATAAGCCTTGCACTACTACTGATTAGCTCCTATTTCCACCAGTTTGTCCCTTACTTTTTTCTTCTCCAGTCATTTCATTTTCGAGTCTCGATCGCTCTATCTCGTACTACCATCCTTGTTCTTGTTCGTTGATGAGGGATGACATCACGACCCCAATTTCGTGTGCCCTCTGCTTTTTATTTATTGACGACTTTTCCCTTCATTGCTCGCTCGGTCTAAACAGGAAATCAATGAGCGCATAATGGTGTGTTAAACCTCTCATGTTGAGTTTTTCCAATTGAACATCTTATTCTAACTCTAGAGACGTTTTCGTCACCTGATAGAAACCATTCAATCAGAGACGTTGTCTCAGATTAACACTGACTTCAACGGTTAGCCATCAAACTGGTTGAAATTACTGTACCTTTCCATTCACGATTCAACTTGAATGCTACACTATCTATGTATCCAAAATAGATATCACCGATCAGTTATATGATAATTTGATAATAATCAAACTCACTACACATCAATTAAAATAACGTGCAAAGCACCGTTCTAAGTCGAGGCGTCAAGTTAAATATTTTAAAGTTAATCTTTCTCAGAAGTAGAACATTCGCCAAAGACATTAAAGCCATTTTCAAATATTGTAGATCTAGACCATAATTTGAAAATGGTATATGTATATGTATGTGTGTGTGTTTTTATGTGTGAGCGTGTGCGTGTTCGTGCGTGTGCGTGTGCGTGTCTGAATAATTGCATCGAACGTGAAACAGCTGTCATGAACTATTAGATAAAAAGCATTGATTATTAATTATAATTAATATCATTGTTATCAATATCACGACATTTTTTAAATAGTTAGAACTCTGTATAACAAAAGAACCGAAAAAAATAGAGAGAGAGAGAGAGAGAGAGAGAAAGGGAGGGAAAGAAATTTGTACCAGAATTGGCTTAGCTTCGCAATACCTATCTAAGATAGATAGATAGATAGATAGATAGATAGATAGATAGATAGATAGATGAAAACTAGGCCGCTGTTCTGTATTGATAAAACACCTCACAAAAAAAGAACTCACTTAAAATGGTCAGCGAGACTAACTAGCAGACTAATCACTGCTGTTACGTCTGCTTTCTTTGAGTCTATTTGTCTTAGACGTGAACGTGTGAAGATATTTGATAGTTTGACTGCAAATTCAATCAGCAACAATCGGTATACTTTAGTTTATATTCAAGCAATTTAATCGGTATTTATATCATTGTTTGTTTTTGTTTTTTTCTGTTGGTTGGATGTGTTTGCGCTCATTTCTGTCTGTGCGTCTCTTGTACAAATGTTCTACACGGAGGCCTATTTTACCCAAGGATGATGATTGTACACTGAAATAATCACCCACACATGATTCTCTATCGTCATTTACTAAGCTTTGCTTAGTCTAGCGTTCAGGTCTTTGGTTACTTACTCATGTAATTAATTGGGCACCTAAGTTAGTATACATGATTGTATCGTCACAAAACTTAATTAAATACAAGTATTTTAAAGTTTCCTGTAATTATTTCATATTAATCAACGGAGCATTTACCATTGATATTATTATACACAGATTTATTCAATCTACTGTCCTTGTCTTGCTTGTTATAGTCACGAAATATCAGCCTTTGTGCTCTACTTCCTTCTTTAGATATCTGTCGAATTCGATAACATTTTCTAAATTAAAAATCTTTTATCAAAATCCTTAAAGTAGACAATTCTTATTCCGCTATTCATTATAAAGTACTACCTCGGTTTAGTTATTTCTTCTTTGCAATGTCACGTCTGCTTATCCCAGTGGACTAGAGTATACGTATTTCATTTACCCTGAGATTAAAATCCCGATCATAAGAAAAACTACGTACTCTTAAAGAACGTTTATATCTTCTAGGCAATTGGTGAAATTCGGATTGAAATAATCGCTGATGCGAATGATTCCGTTATTTTAAAAACGAAATCTTGTATTCGTTTAAATTCATTCCGTAATTTGTCACTGATTAAATTATTTTCTTTCTGTGAATTTACGCGACTTTTCAGCAAAAGTAAGTATTTCATCATAAAATAACGATTGCAATTTTATTTTATTAATCCTGCTTGTAATATGGATTGGCGTGAAAGATTTTTTACTGCCACTTGTGCATAAAATTTGGTGCGAATATAAAAGAAATGCATATATAGAGAGAGAGACTAAAAATTTTGCTAACATACAAAGTATCTACAAGGAATTTAGTTTCGATTGTTGCAAAATATTGGCCGAAAATTTCATGGAAATGTTTTTTTTTCCCAGATTTGAATTAGACTTTTTTTGCGAATTCTATAAAAATGATCAGGGTATTTTTATTTATTCAAAATTCCTACTTGATCTGCTACACTACAACCACAAGGTCATAGAAATGCTTCACTTAACGAACCCCAATAGCATTTATTGATTAGAAAATGGAAATAATAAACAAGTTGAGAAGACGATGAAAAAATATCAACTTTTTTTGGGTTGGATAGACAATTGTCAAAAATTGAAGCAGATTCGACAGGATATCTCGAAGAAAAGAAAAAAAGTTAATAAAAGAAAAAATAACTCACCAGAAGTCAATATATAAAAGAATAGATTCACCCATTAAAATAAGAATATTTAATTCAGGTAACATTTTTCTCTGGCAACTTCACTCATCCATCAAATTCTTATTGAAGAAAGAGAAAATAAACATAGATATCTATATGTAATTAATAAATACCTCTTCTTTTCTTAAATCAAGTGTCTTTTATTATCATTATTTTTCTGATAAAATACTTTCAAATAGTACAGTTATATGAAGAACACTAAACTTGCCGTACTTTGGAAAATGTAGGCATAACACTGAAAAGAAAAAAGAAAAATAATGATAATACCGAAATGAATCTAGCCCAGTCGGCTAGGTCTGTAGAATACACCAATTGCATCTCTTCAGAGAGCGTAAGCCCCCCACCCAATGGGTGTCCTGGATATGACACTAAACAATCTGATAAGTGAAGCTCTATCAATATTAATGCTTTGGGGAATGCATTCCCCAAAGCTTTAATATTGATAGAGCTTCACTCCTTCATTGCTATCGCTCCCAGGTCCACTCAGACCTGAAGTGGTAGCACCTGATTGGGTCATGTCTAAAGGTCAAATAGAACTGAACTGTGTACTTGTGCTGAACTGAATTGTTTGAAATATAACTGTTTGACATTTAAACAGTGTACTTAACTTAAACTGAATTGTTTAAAATAGAACTGTTTGATTGTTTAACTGTGTCAACAAAAAACTCTGTACTTATGCTAAACTGGATTGTTTGAAGTTAGATGAAACCATTTAATTGTGTGCAAAAAAAGAGCTCAGGCTCGTTTGAAAATGTTATCTACAAAATGTGTTTAGAAATTATATATTTAATATATTTCGTAAATAAGATTTGGCATTAAATGACCTACAAGGGTTGATATATCATCAAACCAAATTAAACTAAAATAAATAACATGCAGTATAAAGTAATAAGAAAATATTCCGTTATAAAATTATATAAAATATGCTATAACTACAAATGAAGCATGATTGAATATTCAAAAATACAATTTTCAGTATAAATATTTTAGATTGCTTATGATATACTAGTTGATTGATAGATTTATTGATTTTTTCGCCATGACAACCCGTCCAGGGTTATTTTATGCCAAGAGGTTAAGGAATAGCGTACATTGTATGTTCATCAATGCATCGTTAGGTGGGATGGGAATGCTTATAGGACCAAGAGCGCTAAAAGCACTTAATAGCATTGAGAGAATACAACCTAGGATGATGGCCGCAACGTTTAATGGCAACCCCAAAGCAACGATCATCTCCTGCTACAGCCCTACCAATGTTAGCGAAGAAACCGAACTAGTCACCTTCTACGAGGAGCTATCCTCCCTAGTACGTAGCATTCCGAAACACAACGTGCTAGTCATTGGCGGATACATGAATGCACAAATCGGGAAAAACAGAAACAACAAATACAGCCTACACTACACGTCAAACTGGAATGGACAACATCTAATTGATTTCATGATAGAAAATAGATTAACATGCCTCAATACAAACTTTCAAAAAAGGGAGGGAAAATTATGGACCTACACATACGCGAATAAGAGTAAAGCACAGACAGACTACGTCTTTATAAACAGGAAATGGAAAAATAGTGCGATGAATTGCGAGGCATACTCCACTTTCGAGGGTGTGTCCTCCGATCATCGAATAATTACGGCCAAAGTACGCCTAAGCCTACGAAAAAACGCCACACGAACAGCGACAACTAAGCACTATGACTGGGCCCTACTTAACAACAGAGATATTAGAGACAAATATGCATTAGAATTAAGAAACAGATTCGAAACACGACAAGAGAAGACAGAAAAAGTTACCCCAAATGACGAATATGAAAATTTTGTTGAAGCACACCTTGAGACGGCATCAAAGTGTATCCCAACAAAACCGAGAACTAAATATAGAGTCCCTTGGGAAACGATAGCGGTTAGAGAAAAACGTGCACTCGTGAAAACTGCCTCCAAAAGCTATCGGAAGAACCCAACAAACACAAATGCCCGAAAACTAGAAAAGGCACAATACCAATTAGCAGGAATATATCTAAAAGAACAGGCAGAATACATACAAAATCAGATAGATAAGATTAGAGACTCGGTGAAAAATAAAATGGCTTCCGGAGAAATAGATCCACAACTTCACAAATACTGACCATCCGTAGAATCCTTGAGGGCGTTCGGGCAAAAAACCTTCAGGCGACATTACTATTTGTCGACTTTACCAAGGCCTTCGATTCCATCCACAGAGGGAAAATGGAAGTAATCCTACTAGCATACGGCCTACCAAAAGAAACCGTAGCAGCAATAATGATTCTCTACAGATACACCAAAGTGAAAGTACGTTCACCAGATGGAGACATGGAATACTTCGACATTGTTGCAGGAGTACTACAAGGAGAAATGCTAGCCCCATACCTCTTTATCATCTGTCTAGATTACGTGCTTAGAACTTCGATTGACAAAATCAGAGAAAATGGCTTCGAGCTGACTAAGAAAAGAAGCAAAAGGTACCCCGCAAAAACAATCACAGACGCCGACTACGCTGATGACTTGGCGTTACTGGCGAATACACCTAATCAAGCAGAGACACTACTGCATTGGCCACCATGTCAATGCACACAAAACTGAATATATGTGTTACAACCAAACGGGGGCAACATTACCACACTAGACGGAGCCTCTCTGGGGCTGGTGGACAAATTCACCTACTTCGGAAGTAGCATCTCATCAACCGAAAACGACATTGACACACGACTGACGAAAGCATGGACGGCTATAGATAGACTCTCGATCATATGGAAATCAGACCTGACCGATAAAATGAAACGCAGTTTCTTCTAGGCAGCGGTTGTATCGATACTGCTATATGGATGCACATGGACGCTAACTAAACGGCTGGAGAAGAAACTTGACGGCAACTACATAAGAATGTTGAGAGCAATATTGAACAAGTCCTGGTGACAGCACCCCACGAGACACCAACTATACGGCCACTTGCCTCCCATCACGAAAACTATACAAGTTAGACGAACCAGACACGCGGGACACTGCTGGAGAAGCAAGGACGAGCTCGTAAGTGATGTACTCCTATGGACCCCCACATATGGCCAAGCAAAAGCAGGACGACCTGCCCGAACTTATATACAGTAGCTATGTGAGGACACAGGATGTAACCCTGAAGACCTGCCGGAGGCGATGAATGATAGGGAGAAGTAGCGAGAGAGGGTCAGGGATATCCGTGCTGGCGGCACGACATGATGATGATGATGATGTATGTTCATTTTTACATTTTTTGTATATGCATTTCTCAAAAGTTTTTTTCTATTTTTATCACGGTTCAATCGAATCGAATAAATTTTTAAACATCTATTTGAACTATTGATGGAACCCTAACAATTACTACGTCTCCAGGTCAGAGTAGCCCTTTGAGTAATGGCAATGAAAGGATAATGAACACACTCAAGATCTCTAGATCTGGACCCTTATCATAAGATGCAGTTTAATACCCAGGAAACTCCCTGTTTTGGAAGTGTCTTAAACCTTTGCAGGGGAGACAGTCAGTGTATTTTAACCCCCAGAGTGGATGATTTTAAAAATCACTGAAATATCGAGTTGGCCACAAATTCTCTTCAGTTAAATAAGTTAGAATAAAATAACATTTTTTAGATTTTCTACATTAACTTTATTGAATAAAATGTTAACTATCTTCCAGCATCTTTCAAGTTCTACATTCTATCCTCTCAGAAATCTTTATCTTTCCCAACAAAGAACAGCTCAACGGTGGTTTCTACAGTCATCAAAGGGTTCAAACATTTCAATTTAGAGAATTCTGTAAAGACCTGAATAAATGGCAATATGTGTGAAGGATTCTTATGGAATAGATTCCAAAAAATCTGGCGATAATAAATGCTACATTCTTACATTATCAAACTTTACACTCCTAAGCATGTTAAAATACTGAAACACAAAAACGATTGAAGTACTTTATATAGACATGCTGCTGCAAACAAAACAACAGCTGTGCAGCCAGCAAATCTTTATCAAATGATTACAGTAAGGTCAGAAGTGCTTTCGATGTCAGCTCATCATTACCAGTAACCCAGATCGAACCAGAAGTAACTTACAATACAAGCAAACTTTATCTGTTTCGATTACATTGTGAGAATGTTAGATCAAGATTCAGCTACTTCATATAATCCTTTGTTGTATTCACAACTTTCTACTAACAAAGCAAGAATTCAATTATTTCAGATTTGAATTAACGGACATTACGACACGCAACGTGAACAGGAAGTGAATTTCTCGGAAATTCACAAGCAAATTCGGTATAAAAACTTTATTATCACCATAAATATGAAAACTCTTAATTATTTTATACAAAGCTGATTTTCTTCTGAACCAAAGATCTTAGAACATTATTTTTTCTAATGGAACATGATAAAGCCAAAACGGCTATTATTAGATATTATCTAAAGCCACATGCTAAATCACTGGAATTTTGCATTCAAAAATAGGAATATGCAGGAGCACAAAAATAAGTACATTCTTTATATATATTTAGGCAATTTTATTTTTGGTTAAAAAACCTAAATACTGTGAAACCTGAATACTGTAGACTGTGAAAATTAATTAGTACCTAATGATATTCGTTTTGATAGTACGATACTCGATTAGAAATAATAAAAAAACGTGATATCTTTCATTTAAAAGAAAACTAACTTTTCATTAATAAAATACTTTTAGGTATACGTATTTGTCGAAAATAATGTATATATATAATGTACACACGCACATATATATGTGTGTGTGTGTGTGTGTGTGTGTGTGTGTGTGTGTGTGTGTGTGTGTGTGTGCGCGCGCACTTGTTTTTGATCTGATGATTGCATACGCAAGAAAGTTAATGTCCAAGATGCCGTTGACTACGTATCAACGCTATCTTCACTAAGTGCTTTAGCACCGATACTGAGCACTTTTTATTTATAGATATTGCAAACTACTTTAGTTTATATATATATATATAATCCATGGAAAATATTCTGCAACCCTGGGTTTCATGGAGTTTTTTGCAAAACAACAATCGTCAGGAAGTTAAGAAGATGGAATGAATTGAAAATGGAAAATACGAAAAAATACTAAAACCGTTGATTTCGTTTATGTGTGGTTTTAAGTGTGTGAGTGTATGTGGGTGTGTGCGTATGCGTGTATGTGTTATAGTTACATATGGATGCGTGTTTTTATGAGGTTAAGTCAAGCTACGAATGTAGCGCATTGGGTTTAGCGGAAATGAATTCAAGTCTATATTAATAATTCGTTACATTATTTATTTAGGTGACTATAGCTATGGAACAAAACATCATCACTGCATGTCGAGGAGAATGAATGAGAATTTGATTTGTAACCGTATTTGAACGGTTGTGTTATAGTAGGCTAGAATCGCAGTTGGTATAAGTAAGGTTATGTTGTATTGTAATATGTTGGTGTAATATTTAGAGGAGGGAATTGTATTATCATAATAATAATAATAATAATAATAAATGAAATATTGCATTATGTTTGTTGCTGGATAGACTACGGCTGATGGATTTGGGGATTTGTTTGATAATTGAGGGCGGGTGGTTTGAAGATGTGTGTATGTAGATTGATGTGTCGTTATCTTTTTTGCAGGGTTCGTATGTGCAATTAGCTAAGTTTAGTGTTACGTCTAAGAAATTTACTGTTTTTAGGTTCGTGTGTATGGTGATTTTAAATCCCAGCAGTTTTAGTGCGTTGGATTTTTTTTTTTTTTTCATAGTAGTCTAGTTTGGGTCCGTTTAGGTTTCTAATGATGATAAGGCCGTCGTCGGGCCCAAACTTGACAACTATCTGTTATTCTAACTTTTTACGAGCATTAAAAATAGGCCCCAACGCTCTAAATTCACCCAACCTACCAAATTCACTCTAAACTTTTCTACAATAGTGTATTTAACACACAACATCAACAAAAACATATAACTATTAAATAACAACCCCAACTGCCACCCAAACCCACCATCTATTTCCTTAATCAATCAACTTAATTTTCCAATGACAACACCCTACCCCTCAGTTATAATCATCTTCGTACACAAACACACTAACCCCTTTATTATTTTATAACGCACATACTACCAATGAGATCTACAGTATATATTATTTATGCAATATTTCATTTATTATTATTATACAATTCCCTCCCCTAAATATTACTCCAACATATTACAATACAATATAACCTTACTTATACCAACTGCGATTCTAGCCTACTATAACCCAACCGTTCAAATACGGTTACAAATCAAATTCTCATTCATTCTCCGCGACATGCAGTGATGATGTTTTGTTCCATAACTATTGTCACCTAAATAAATAATGTAACGAATTATTAATATACACTTGAATTCATTTCCGCTAAACCCAACGTGCTACGTTCGTAGCCTGACTTAACCTTATAAAAACACGCATCCATATGTAACTATAACTCATACACGCATACGCACACACCCATATACACTCACACACTTAAAACCACACATAAACGAAATCCCAACGGTTTTAGTCAGTATTTTTTCGTATTTTCCATTTTCAATTCATTCCATCTTCTTAACTTCCCGACGATTGTTGTTTTGCAAAAAACTCCATGAAACCCAGGGTCGCAGAATATTTTCCATAGATTATATATATATATATATATATATATATATTATTATTATTATTATATAATAGCTCAATCCTAGATATTGAGCACTCTTCATATTATATTGCACTTGGTTCGACACGTACCCACAAAGTGATTTAGTGACAACCAACACTCTTATAATATTTATATATATATATATATATATATATATATATATATATATATATATAAGGAGTCGGACTGAAGTGGGATGGTTTGTTCATTTAATTTTGGGGGGAGTTTTCTACCCCAAAATGAAGGCAAAGCGCACACACACACACATATTCCCCAGCCTTGAAGTGTGTTCATCTCACTAAGTTGTCGTCTTCTCTTTTGGTCTCGGCACAGCAAAATAAAACGAGCATGATGTTTGGTCCTATGAATTCCAATCCAACCACAGCCATTCCTCCATTATACTGAAAATGAAATGGGTTGTAGTAGTCCGATGTTTGTGGGACAGTGGCCATGAGCTCAACAGCTATTTTGAGTTTTAGCCACGCATACACTCAGAGGGTTCACTCCAACTTCTCACACACATGCAGTCACGTCTCTGCAGGGTGGGGGGTAGACATAAAGAGGTTTTAATACAGAGCATAACTCGAAAGAATAAAAGGGTAGAATTTATGTTTGTAATTTCTAGGCTACAATATTTGTCATATAGTCACACTCTACTTGGAGACAACAGTATTTAAAAGTTGGAGTGATCGCATCAAGTGCTAGCCTCAATTGAACCTCCATTCCTTTATTATGTTACATATGCCTTTTTTCCTAAGACGGGTATGTATTCATTCTTGAAACTTATTTCGCATATAAATCTTTCTTCCTGTAGGGATTTTTGTAAGGTATAGTGTTTCAAAGCAATCCTAATACATTTGAAAAACTGACATTGAAAGGAAAATTTTATATATAAGTGAACATATGTTACGAAAGGTCATGATATTTGGCTACAGAGAAATTAAAATAGTTTAAATACGAGTTATAAAAAAGACTGTCGCATCATTTTTTTTTCAAATATTTTCTTAGTCATTCAATTGTATATATATATATATAGAGAGAGAGAGCGAGAGAGACAGAGAGAGAAAGGGGGAGAAAGAATGTTGTGATGATCATCGCCATAGGAAATGAACACGGCAACCCGAGTTCAAATTCTACCACACACACACACACACACATATATATATATATATATATATATATATATGTATAAGATATTATTTTAAATTATTTTTAGACAAGTTTAATCTTTCATCTCTAAATTCTATTTTTATCTGATATATTATCTAAATTCTATTTTTATCTGATATATTTACCGTAAATAATAACTAAACTAATTAGTTAGATGTTTGTTTACAAGTTAATATTGACCATATTAAGTTAAAAATTGTTAAATCGTGCAAAGTCAATAAAAAAGCCTTATTGATTTTGGTGGTATTTCAATATAAACACAATATTTCAATGTTTCAACTTTTCCTAAAATGTTCTGAAGAATTTATATACTTTTAGGCTACAATATTGCTTACTCCTGTGGCAACATTCAACTCGAAGACAACAGTATTTCGCAGTTGAAGTGATTATGTCAGATGTTAGCCTCATTTGAACATTCATTCGTTTGTCTTGTGTCACATCTGCTCTTTTTCCAAGGACGGACTTATTTCATGTATATATCTTTCGTCCAGTGGGAATTTTTGAAAGGTATAATGTTTCAATGCAATCTTAATACTCAAGAAGAATTGAAGCGTTGAATGGGAGATTTTAAACATCAGTGAACAATCATTATGAAATGTGTAGATGACCACTAAGTAACAGCAGCTTTACGCCTTTTGTCTTCGGACGGGTAAGTTGGGTAAGAATATTATACGCTTAGTCCCAGGGGTCTTATCTCTAAGTAGTACCTACTCTCTTGCCTAAAATTGGTGAGAGCCTGGTTTATAAGATGGTTGCAAATGAAACGGAGATGACTTAACATCAATGTTGAAGGAAATCACTTTCAACCGAAATTTTCGTACAGGGAGAGTAAGCGCGAGTCGGAGATGGCTGAAATGCACACACAGAGGAGCGACGGTGTGGTTTTCATGTGAAACCTCTCTGCCTTTCTGCTTTGTTTGATGGGTCGAAATTTTCCCATGTTTATATAATTTCCAGGACGCCCATACAATCTTCGTGGTCACATCCACCGCCTACACGTTGCGCTTGGGTACGTCTCCTGTCTAGCATGCCACCCAGGCAACTTACGTGGCACTTCCACTGGGAAAAAATCGTCCGGTTTACTTTAAGAAATAGGTGTACATCCTTTTATTCCCAAAGGCAACTTATGCAGCATGTCAAATAGATCTTTCTGGTCAATATTCAACAGCCTGAAGTTGACATTGGCTTCCACGTGAAAGCAGATAAAACAGGATTCCTGTGTTTTAAACAAGAAAAAGACATCTCCACTTTAAGTGGCAATCCTCTAAAATTAGTAGACCAGTTCAAATACCTCGGCAGCAATATCTCATCTACTAAAAGTGATGTCAACATAAGCCTACCGAAGGCGTGGACTGTTATTACCGATAATCGATAATATCCGTGCTGTCAGCGTGACTTGGTGATATGTATATATATATATACATATATGTGTGTGTGTGTGTGTGTGTGTGTGTGTGTGTGTGTGTGTGTGTGTGTGTGTGTGTGTGTGTGTGTGTGTGAGATCATATCTACTATCTGTCTTTGTGTGGCATTATCAATTTATTGACATTCATACATATATGCATATATACATTAATGCGTAAGTATATGTAACAGTAGATAGAAGCAAATATACTTAACTCCATTGTTTGATACGCCCTCACAGTATGATGAAAACAGAAGAGGATGTAACTCAGTGTCCTAAAATATGTGTGTGGGTGTGCGCACTTGCATTTCACAAGCATGTGTGTGCGCATCTCATCAAAATTACACAAGAAATTTTGCTGAGTGTATCAGATTTTGTATTTGTTTGTCTACTGTGCATGAAAAGTTTATAAATTGGATTAATATTGCGACTTACATGGTTTGTTTTTAACTTATCTGGCGCACAAATGAATACACGCACACATACACATACACACACATATATAAACTACATGTACACTCACCACATGCATATGTATATATATGTGTGTGTGTATGTGTATATGTATGTTCGTGTAATGGGTATTTATATCTAAAAATATAGAAATAACTACATGCACGTACACTCAAACTCACAAACACGGAAAGAGTATATATATATATATATATATATATATATATATATATATATATATATACTAGAGGTAAAAGGAAGGAGAAAAACAAAGAAAGATAAAAATCGACCAAATACACTTGAAAATATGTGTGTACGAGTATATATACATAAGAGAACATATTTGTATACGTGTACGCACACACTCACACACAGATTACATACTTACATATACACAAAAAGCATTTACATAGACCTGATGTCTTCACGGACAATTAACTCCAACGAGACATTCACAGAAAACAAAATTTGGAATTAAGCAAAATCAAAACAACCCATCAAAACAATCTTTACTATTATAGAAACAATCCGAACCTAACTTGCCATTCAAATTGTCTCAAGTAGATGGAATAATGATAACAAAAGCTAAATATTAAATTTGAATTCGTTTGCTGACCTATTCATTCAGGAAAAATAAATTTGCAACATGTTGAAAATTTCTTTCAGTTTACTCAAGATTGAATATATCGAAAATATATGAGTGATGAATTGTACGGCATGTCAACCTGTCTATGCCTATCTTATGCCAAGAGGTTAGGGGAAAATGATCATTTTAGGTTCATATTTACATTTTTGTATAGTTGTTTCTTAATAGAGGGTTTTTGTTTTCCTTTTTGTTTTGGTTTGGCTTGTTCGTTTTTTTTGTTTTTTTTTTTGTGGGGGGGGGGTTCTTTTTTGTTTTGGTTTGGTTTGTTCGTTTTTTTATTTTGTTTTATCTTTTTTTTATTGTTTCGTTTTGGTTTGGTTTGCTCGGTTTTTGCTTTTTTGTTTATTTTTTTGTTTTGTTTGTTTGTTTTTGTTGTGTTTTTTGTTTCGGTTTGGTTTGTTCGGGATTTGTTTTGTTTTGTTTTGTTTTTTGTTGTTTTTCGGTTTGTTTATTTTTTTCCTTTTTGTTGTTTTTGTTTTGTTTTGTTTTGTTTTGTTTTTTGTGCTCTACTTTTTTTCACACTGTTCTATCGAATACGAATAATTTATAAACAGTCCTATTTGACTCCAAGATGGCACCCTAACAGATCTATTTGATCTACAGATGAAGACCCTCACAGACCCGGGACTGAGTAAACTTCGGAGTAATGGCAATGAAGGAGTACTCCACATTCCCTTGATATCCAAAACTGGATCTTCACTATCATATGCAGTTTAGTATCATACCCATGACACCATAACCTCCATGCCTAGAATAACACTTGATAGGTTGACATGCCGTTGAAATCAATCAATGTTTCTTTTTTTCTATATAAAATGTCTACATTCACATACGAGTGTAAATGTTCAAATATATTTATATATTCATACATGTACGTGCACGTGCATGTGCATGAGTATGTGTATGTATATATTCATATGTGTATGTGCATGTTTGCCTTTAATTTGAATTTTTCTAAATCTTCAATTTTCTTTTTCAATACAATTTTGTGATGTTGTGTGTTACTGATGCGAGCGTCTTTGGCAAAAATTTAATCTTACGTCCCGTCTAACCCTAACCCCTTTTAACACCACTTTTTCTGCGAGATTTGTGCGAAATTGTCGTGTAAATAAACACAACCAGAAAAAACAACTTTCCTAAATAAATATCTACATCGAATATTCATTAAAGAATAAGGACATTTTAAACAAGAAAATTAACTTCCAGGAATGTATGTATCTTGTGACAGCAAATATTTCTGCATTTTCTGTATGTCATTGTATATTTCCTATCTGATAACATTTTCACGAAGTTGATTTTTTTTATATTTCTTATTTATTTATTTGCTTAAACAAAAATGTTTAAATGAAAATTCCAACATTTTTTATATTTCTGTGTTGATCAGTAAAATAGATAAATCATGCTTTGGTTTCTTTGTTCACTGACATATAACCCCTTGAGGGTTATTTAATGCTAAAGCGATCCTTGTAGAAGAGTAGCAGTAATACTATTTAAGACATGGCTGAGGTGAAAAGGGGATTTACACCTTTCCTAAGAGGCATTAGTCCGAAAGTGAACGTAATAACGCCACTGGAGTCTGAACTTAGAGGCTACTATCAAGCATTTTAGCCATTATGCCACGGGGTCTTCTCAGATAGATAGATAGATAGATAGATAGATAGATAGATAGATAGATAGATAGATAGATATTCAATTTTGTATAAGCGTGAAGGTGCGAATATACATATACATATGGTTTGGTTTGGCTTGGTTTGGTTTTATGGCACATAAACCTTTGTAGGTTATTTAATGCCAAATCTATTTTAAACATAAACAGTTCTATTTCAAACAATTCAGTTTAGTATAAGTATTGATTTTTGCCTACACAGAGTTAAATGTAAAAACAGTTTTATTTCAAACAATTCAGTTTAGCATAAGTACGCAGTTTGAATACCAAAACAGTTCTATTTCAAACAATTCAGTTTAGCATAAGTATGCAGTTTAAATGCTAAAAGAGTCCCATCTTAACTAACACAGTTTATTTCTATTTGACCAATAAATAGGACCCTATCGTGTGCTACCACTCTGGGCCAGAGTGGACCTTGGGGCGATGGCAATGAAGGGGTACTTCGCATTCCCCAAAGCTCCAGCATTACTGGAACCTCTCCATCAGATTGTTTAGTGTCATATACAGAACACTCGTTGAGAGGAGTGTTTTACTCCTCTGCAGAGAAACAGTCGGTGTATTCTACAGCCCTCACCCCACATACATTTATGGAGGGGTTCAGTGGTGTAACAGGCTATCGTCATAGATGGACACGGCAAGATGAGTTCTAGCCCTGAGCAAGGTTGCGTTTCACATCGTACTAATTCCCTTGAGAAAGACAAATTCATCTCCACCCCCAACTAGCTATGGGTAAATAATAGGGCAAACTAAGTACTTTAGCCTTGATACGGTAACCAGTCTAGGAGATAGAAAACTCTGAATTCACACCTGCTGTACTTTGCATAAAAACTGACCTTGTGTTGCATACAGCCCCAGACAGAAAAGTTGGATACATACATACATACATACATACATACATACATACATACATACATATGAACACATGCGTAAACTTGTGTATATTTGTGTATGTATTCACAGTTTCTGTATAGATCAATTCAGCTTGGCATTTTGTTCTGTCATGAAAATTATCGCATGCACATTTACAAACTCGAGTTCTTCAACATGTATTAAATTTCTTTCTATGGTTTGGCGATTAATGAGCTAAGCTAGCAAGCCATTGTTAGGGTGTTCGATTCCCACTACGTCCCATACATTTGACCTTGTAATCAGCTGTGATTAGTAAAGTGTTCACATATGTTCGTGTGAAAGAAAGAACGAAAGAAAGAAAGAAAGAAAGAAAAGCATTCTAAAATAAAATAAATAAATTCCATATTAAAATGATTTGTAAAAAAAATTAAAATGAGGTGTATTTAGAATGTTTTAAAATATTTTACTAACCAATTTAAACAAAAAAAAAAGCTTTAAAAGCTTTTTCAATTACTGCAAAGAAAGAAAGAAAGAAAGAAAGAAAGGGGTAAGGATATCTCAAAATAATGTAAGTGGGAGGAATTGCAGAAACGTAGGTTGAGTAGGGCAGTGGGTGGGGGTCATTATTCTGGCCCGAGATTTAGGTGGCCGGTCCCTCCTATATTTTGGCTAGTTGAAGCTGGGCCCTGAAGGCGCTTACGCACCCAGAAAGCCGTCTGCTAGTTTCCCTTCTTTGGCTGCTTGTTCGTCTGTCTCTTCAGCAACAACCACTTGCTACCAAATTTTATCAGGACGCATTCAGTTTACTAGAGAAGCTGACAAAATGTGGCTTCGTATTTTACTGATCAATGCTACATTGCTGCTCCTTTTTGCTTTCACTGCAAATGCCGAGGTTCGTAGAAAAAAAGTTATTTTAATTTTTGTTTTATATTTAAAATATCTACAATGTTTTTTGTTTGCTTTTTGAACGAAATGTTGATTTTATATTTGTGTTTATATTTTTGTAAAGTTAATTTGTTTTGTTTAAAACTTACTAATTCTGAGTCTCATTTTATTTGGGATAATGATAAATCCTTTACAACATGGGAAAAGTGAATCAAATATCACTTGATGATTTTTACATGAAAGTTATATTAAATTTTATTTTTTTACGGGATTATAAATGTAAAATATTTTTTCTTAAATTCGCTTGATTTCTTTTCATTGAATTTAATCAGATTCACATAATCTTATTCAGATGATTTATCCATAATTTATAAAATCAATCAAAATTAACATCTGATTCTTTCTTCAGCGATTTATTTTTATTCAAATTGAATTATGGGATGGGTGGACTTTTATTTACCAAAGCAAATCAACTTTGAATTATAGCTGAGGATGCCTGCATTCCTTTCGCACATGAGAAAGGCATGAAACAAATGTCCCTGCGCTCTGTTAACTAAAATGTCTTATTACTTGTATGCCATCATGTTTGATGGAGGAAAAAGTGGATAAATGAGCATTTCTGATTATAATCACTATAAAATGTTTCTACATCCAGTCAACAGTGCCAAAGGCCACCTTTATTATAATATAAATAAAACTAATTTTATGTAGCGAATACGTATAGAATTAATCTGTCAATGTAAATAGTTTTATATTTAACAAAAAATGAATATATGAAATTTCTTTAAGAATTATTTTAATACATGTTGAACATAACTCAAGTGCAAATATCTGATATTTTTAAAGAGAGATAAAATAATTCGTTCTTTAATTTTCTAATTTGTTCTCCTTTAATTCATTTTTTAATTCTTATCGGTAAGTTTTCTGGTTATCACAAAGAAATATTTTCAAAATTACTTTCCAATAGCAACAAAAAAATTTTTTTAAGTATTGTTGTGTGCATAAATGAATTGGGAATAATTTGAAGGAACTGAAATTTAAATCCATGAATGAACATTAACTGCATTAGCGGTTGTCATAAAGATTCTTGACTAAAAGATAAACTCAACGATTTAAAGCAAATCTTTGAATAACAAAAAAACGGCGGTAAATCATCATTTGAACATTTTGAAATGAGTTTTGGGGGTGATTTTTTTCTTTTTTAGTTTGTTAATTTTATTTCGTCTTTATATATTTCATGATTCTATGTTTCTTACTTTTTGGGTTTGATTGTGTCTGTTTGTTCCTTTTGCTTTGTAATTTATACGGTTTCTTTTATTTGCATTTTTTTTTCTTCGTATTTTCTACTTAGTTCTCGTATGTAATAATACTTAACTCTACTTAGAATATTCCCCTTGCTCCTGGAATAATTTCCGTAATAAATAACAGGGTTATTTTCCTATGGATCAGCAATCCTGTTTGTCTGTAGGTTCGAGTTCCTGACTTCAGTTGTTTTTGCGAGTTCAGAACGCAGGTGCGTCGGTCGACAGAAATCGTTTCAAATTACTTGAGTAAATAGAAAGAAAGAAAGAAAGAATTTATTATAGTTCTTGTAATGCCTAGTGTTACCATAACCGAATTTCTCATTGCTCCCCGGTGAGACCAGGTTATGTGACTGATTGATATATATATATATATAAAATATGTGTGTGTATGTATTACAAGTGATTTATAAGTGACTTATCCATTTAGCTTTTCGTTTAAACTCCATATCTTTATCTTTCTATATCAATGATTATCCTATCGCAATTGTCTTTAATCTATTAAGCATGAAGATAAGATATAGTCGCTCTTTCTACCGAAAAGGAAGACATGATAAATTCAAAGGTAAAATAACCTTTACATGTTTTATTAAATGGAAACCAATAAAATGCCGGCAATATAATTAATATTGCTATCAACATTACATTTGCTCGAAACACGAGAAATAAGAGACAAATCATTGGTTATTTTATTTTCGAAAAGTGCCCTACTATTACTATATTTTACGAGACAAGGTTAGGCTTGATAGATATTTTCATTCAAGCAAAGATCTTAAAATACTCAAGTTTATAGATTAAAAAAATTTCCTGTTCGATTTGCAAGTAAATGATAATTTTGTGGAATCTACATTAAGGCTGAACATCAAAATGAAATCCTAATAAGAATCATTCACCTTTTCCAAAATAGAAGCATCATTATCATCATGGACAGCCGTTAACTATGAGATGCTAATTAGAATCCTTCACTCCAACCTGAAAAGAAGCACTAATATCGTCATGGGCCGATGTTACAACGCAAAACTAACGAATTCACGGGTCGTAAACACACGAGCATTTGTTGAGGTTAATAAATATGTGCATATTTGTGCACATGTTTATTTGTTTTCATTTCATTTCTAATCGTGGCGAATCAATAATTTGATTAGACAAAGTAAAAAAAAAAGTCAATCATAAATAACAACTAAATTGTTTTAAAAATAAGGGCCGAATTTATTTCACATTCAAAATGTAGAATAAGCAATAATTTTCAAGACAACCAAATAAAATCGAGTAATCGTCGACTTTACTTCTTAAAAAATCAATTTATTAAACCATCACATAGATTTTAGTCATTATTTTATTGGGGAAGTGTGACCCAAATATACTAACTGAATATTGAATAATCTATTTAGAAATTTCAATGCTTACAAAATCCTGAATCGCGCTTTAAAGTCTTCCTGGAAATTATTAATGTGGTTTATAAACAAGTCGTTATCCAAAATATTTTCTTCTCTTTGCTCTATCGGGATTTATAAATGTAAACTATTAAATCCCCCCCTGGACACCTAAAATGTTATTCACGCAGCCAAAATGTATTCACCCCCCACCCCGCCACAAGTCTTATGGACTAGTTAATGAACCCCTGATGTAGACGTTCAAGTCAAGACACTTTTTTGTTTACTGTCAAATAATGTTGTTTGCATGATTTACTATTAGGTTGCATACATAATAGACTCTCTTTTGTCTTTTCTAAAGTGAAAGTCAAAAATGTCTTATTTATTATGTTTGCTTTTACTGCCATGTTCCTGCAATGAATTTAATTTAAGTTAATTGTTCAGTCAAATTTCATATATTAGTGTCGCAATACTGGGGACGGCTCCTGGGGTTGATACTTCTGCCAGTCCTAGAATTTACTGACTGAAGTTTTCGTTCTCAAAGCTAACAGATTAAATTTGTCTCCTCAGTCAAAATGGCTGCCAAGACATGCTCGAGACTGTACGCTAACTAATCCGTAAAACTAGCGACTTAGAACTGAGTGTAATTGGCCGAGTAGCATTATAAAACCATCTTACATGACTGATAGTTTGTTTTGGTTCAGTTTGGTTTCGTTGTTTAATGGCATATCAACCTTCGTGGGTTATTTAATGTCTCAGCCATCCTTGTAGAAGAACATTAATGATGCTATCTAACACATATCTGGGGGGATAAGAGTGTTCATACCATTCCTAATAGTATCAGTCCGAAAGTAAACATATTAACGTGATTAAATTTCCAACTCGTTTACTACGATATCATAATCCAGCGCGTTAACCACTGTGCCACAAGGGCTTCTCCTTTAAATGACTGAGAATGTCAATATCCCAAAGTTCTTCAGTCTATACTAAGTCTTCACAAACTTGATACTTTCCTTGTAACTAAATTTCATTTCTATTCACCTCATATAAACTGACAGAACATTGCCGACATTTTTTTTCCTAATCTCATTTAAAGTCTTCCTGGAAATTATTAATGTGGTTTATATCAACCCCAGGAGCCGTCCCCAGTATTGAAGTTGATTTAAAATTTTTTTTTTTTTACAAAATACAGAAAAAATATTATTAATAGAATATTAAATCGTATAACACCCACACCAAATACCAAGCAATTTTAAAACTGACTTAACAAGTAAAGATCCGAATTTCTTCAGTCAGAGCTGGATATTTCGTTGACGATAATTCAATTTAGATTTTTCCATTAAAATTCTGTTATCACTAATAAAAATTTAAATTTTTGGCATTATTTTTATTTCATTTTTTCATTATTTTTCTTTCTTTCTTTTTAATCGATATTTTTATTCTTATAATTAAATCTTTTTTTCTTAAGACATCCCATAACCTATTGTAAAAAATGACTCGCTCAAAATATAATTTTTTAAAATTTTTTTATTTATTCATTTATTCTGTTAACATACGATTATATGGGTCGGTAGCGACGTCGAAAAGATCCTTTTATTCATTCCCAAAGATCTAAATCAACCATTCTGACAAGCCCTACTCTATACACAACAAATCTACAGTCAAGTAATTAAAGTCATAAGCTGGTGATTCGTAATTACGTATAAAGTTACATTTTATCTATCTATCTATCTATATATAAATAACTACAAAACTTGACACTTTCTTTGAAGAATCTGTGGCATCCACTGCCCAAAAAGTGTGGCTGACTCTACAATTCTTCACTTCTATAAAACAAGCCTAATATGAAAACTGTCTAGCAGCTCGCATCATCAACTGAGCTGTTCGATCCTTATACGTCGCGCAGAACATCCCAAAAGTTCTAAACTTTGGTATTTGCTTTTAAGAAAGCTATTAGTTTTAAATTATGAGTTATTAATTGTTTAATCTTTAGAGTTATAACGTTCTAAGGTATGAAGTAGGAATTTATTTTCATGTCTGAATTTGAAAATGAGCTTTGATTATTTGTTTTGTAATTTATGTTGTTCTGTAAAAAGGTGACTATTTTAATTTTCTTCTACCGGCAAAATTTACGATATTTTTCCCTGACAGTTTGTGTATCATGGAATGTGTGTCTATAGTTTCTTGGTGTTTTTAAAGTCTTGCATTTGGTCAATAATTTTTCATTGTGAAATCAGTTTTATATGCAGCTTCTCCATTTTCGAAGTATTTCTTATTCTGATATATACATTTCTGTTTCTTCGGTAGATTGACCCCACTTATAGACTATAACGTTTAATAGGCAATTCTGTTCAGCAGTTATAGGTGATAGCTGTTTTTGTTATACTAAATATTTTGGGTGGGCATTTTATGCAAATTGTAGCATATTTTCAGGACAACATTTTGCGTTCTATTTGTTGTAAATGAACAACAGTCTTTCGGTAAAAATGACATTCACGCCAAATAGAACGAAATATATTTGGTGAAATACTGCGGATCTTTGATGGCTTGATAAATGAACCAATGAACAGATCGATCAGTCTGCACAAATGCATTACCGTACTTTTAAGTAGCACACACTCCTCTTTTTCTGTATTAAAAGCATAGATACTTATCTGTGTCCATATCTTTATCTTTGTCTCTCTGTCATATATATATATATATATATATATATATAACGTAATTATTCATATATACAAAGCAGCCATGTATAATATGCATTCCTATCTTTGAACAAAGAAAATCTTAAATAAGAATTTCTCTCAAGTATAATACGCATGCACACACCCACACTTGTGAGCGTCTGTCTCTTCCTCTCTCTCTCATATATATATTTATATACGCACACATATGTATATATTTTTAGTGTACAGTGTGTGCTTGTAGTAGTTGAATAACCTATTTGTTTAGATGTGGCACAAGACAGTATAAATGGGGCACCCAACTCACTCATAAAGGTTTGCTAGTCTAGCTTGCTAATCATTATAATACCAGTGATGCTCACGGTGTATATTTGTATTCTTACGTAACTTTTTCTCTCTCTCATATATATATACATATATATGTGTGTGTGTTTGTTTTAGTTTTCTTTTTTTTTTTCAGCGGGTGGGTTTTATATGTACATGACGTTTTCAAGTTAAACCATCTTTATGTGTTGTTATTTTTTTATAATTTTGAAAGAAATCCCTTTTTAACTCTCAGGTTCCCTATTTCTGTAAAAAGAAACAAAAACGCAAAGTCTGTAATTGACTTGGCTGACATTCTGATAATGAAACATGTAATGCCTTTGCCGACTGTGAAATCCCTGGGTAGTCTATTTTTATTCAGCAACCACTTCGACTTTTTCTATTTTCTCTTTCGTCCATTTTGTGACTGACACTTTTACTTTCTTTTGCTCATCCACTTGGCGTGAAGTTTCAAAATTAATTGGCATTTATTATTTCTCAACGAGCAAGTAATATTAGGATGTTAGTCTCAGCTTTCAAAAGACCCCACCACCCGCCTTCATACCTGGCAGGTTATATTTTTTTTGTTTTAGTGATTTGACAGAAAATATACTTTGATAGCAGTATATGTAATCACGTGTCTAGTAAGTCGAGTTTGTGTTACTTAATCAAAAGCGAGAAAATATTAAAATAATATATTTGGTTACTGACGCTAGACAGTATCAATGCTTGAGAGATCGACAAAATCGTTAATTAAAGAATGCTTTTTTGTTTGTTTTGAGTCTCTCTCTCTCTCTATATATATATATATATATATATATATATATATATATATATATATATATATATATATGACATAAGGCCAGATGTATGAGGCACCCAGTGAGAATCGAACTCACTAACAATAGTCTGCTAATCTAGCTTGCTTACTATAACGCTATGTGTGGTACCCTTAAAAAAGTAAGTAAAAATGGTGATTGTAGTCGAGGGTGATCCAAAGGTTTGCCTTTCAATAGCCCGAGGTGAAGGGGAGGGCACTATTCAAATGCCTGGATCGCTCCACTTTACCCTTGATACGTACCTTATAATGCTGAGTGTTAAACAAGGAGGCATCAAGTGACATTTTTTTTTTTTTTTGAGTCTTTGGTATGACTCGACCTGGGATTGAAGCCCGGTCTCCGGGCCATTGGCGAAAACTCTACCGACTAGATTAAATGGGCTTCGATATCCTAAACCGAAAATCTTGAAAATTTCACAAAATTATCTTAAATCTTGAGAACCATTGCTGTGAGTTCCTCATATTTTTTGACGGTTAACAAGCTAAAATATTAGAACATCATTTATAAGTTCCATTCACACTGAAGGCCTCTTTATCAAATAGCTAAAACACAATGAAATCAAATACAGATTTATTTTAATAGGAAATACTTTTAGACTTTAAATATAATGTACTACTAATGAATGTACTTATAAAATATTAATTATCCTGAGTAATCGATTGCAAAGCTTAAAAAGAAAAAGCACAAACTATTGAAAATTACTTCCGAGAGAATGCACACTTATATCGATAAGAAAAATAGAAAAACTGATATCTTTACTTTATTTATTTTAATTTCAAGCTACATACAAAGAGACAAACCCTGTTGCCCTTTCGTCGTCTTTTTCTTACAGTTGATCCGTTACTGGTGCAACTACGTTACTTTAATATATAAACATGTTAGCAGGGTTTTTTTTTTCTTGCCGACGGATTCAATTACATTTTTGGTACTATTATGCTGCAGCGTCTCACGTGTTTTAGTTGTCTGAGATTTCTGTTCGGCCTGATATTCTTACGTGGACTTCATTTAAAATCTGTTTTCTTTCTCGCGAAATCGAATACTGCATATTTGCTTTTTTGAACTCAGGCGGAAAATTACTGTTCCAGTTTTGCCTTTCGGTGAACATGTTTAGTGACCAGGAGAAATATATTATCCCGGCACTTGGCAGTTAGGAGCCATTTTGATGACGTTGGCAATACTTAAGAAACTTTAATAGTAACATGAACATGCACACACACTCTCTCTATTTTCTCTCAATTTCTCTCTCTCTTTCTCTTCCTCTTTCTATCCATCTCTATCCCCCTCTCTACTCCACTCTTTCTCTCGTTCTCTCGCACTTTCTACTCCTCTCTCTCTTTTCACTTTTTCTCTTTCTATTCCTTTCTCTCTCTACTCCTCTCTTTCTCTCTCTACCCTCTCTGTCTCTCTCCTTCTCTTTACTCCTCTCTCTCTCTCTTCCCCCCTCTCTCTCTCTCTCTCTCTTCTCCTCTCTATTCCTCTTTCTACCCATCTCTATCCCTCTCTTTCCTCCTCTCTTTCTCTCACTCTCTCTCGCTCTCTACTCCTATCTCTCTCTTCCTCTCTTTTTTCTCTCTCTAATCCTATCTCTCTCTACCCTGTCTCTCTCTCTCTCTCTCTCTCTTCTCTCTCTCTCTCTCTCTCTCTCTTACACACACACACAGAACTGGAGATGAATACAATTGATCCTATAATCTAACTGAACAGGTTTTCAGAAATAATGATATTTTGTAAATTTTTAAAATTCCTTTTTTTTTTTTTGTTTATGTCAAATTAACAAAAGAATTGAATGCATTTTTTGTGAGTGTGCGTGTTAGTGCTTTTTGTTGTTTTGTTTTGTTTTTTTGGAGGGGGGGTGATGGGGGGATATTTTGTTTTTGGTTTGAGGGGGGTCTGTTTTTTATGACGATTTGGTTGTATACCTTGCAACCCTCTTCTGGATTTATTCGACTGGTGGTAGGTAATGCCCAATGAATGAAATTCAACTACAAATATAAATCAAATACAACATCACCAGTAAAAGAGTTCTTTTTCTGGTAGCGATGATCTTGGTACAGAGCCGAAAGTTGTAAAGAAGAATTTTAGACGTAAACAAGGGAAAATAGTCCATCTAAAGAAAAAATATAAATAACAAAACCCATTAAACTAAATAGAAGCAAGAATTTCTCATTTTCTTGGACATATTCTATACTATTTGTCAGCATGATCAAATTATTATCTCTTGCACAATTCTCAGTGGATCACCTTTCCTACCCAGTCATGTCTAGTCTTGAATTCTTTTTGTGCAAGTTTGCTGCATTTGCTTATTATGTGATTAACTGTTTAATCTCCACACTGATATTCTTATGCATATTATCAATATTTGCAAGTCTCCTCAAGTCTCCAGGTATTTTCTCAGTATTCTGGTTGATCTCAACGATGCTGCTGTTTGGATTGTCTCCATTCGTCCTCTTATTTACAAGTCCTTTAGTCCTTTTCCTAATCCTTTGGTGACTGTACTAAGAGCGCCAACGACAATTGGTATCACCGTTACTTTCATGCCCAACAATTTTTTCAATCCCGAGCGAGGTCCAGGTACTTATCCTTCTTTTCTCTTTCTTTTAATTTTACTCAGTGGTCAGCCGGGATCCGTTTGTATATCAAAATCCCAGAAGAGTTATTACAATCATTATTATTGTTATTTTTCAAAACATTGATCAACATTAGAGATAACTGTATAAACCATATCGTTTGATAAGATTACATTATTTGTCGTTTGTCTCGTGCCAAGTCTTCTTATGTCTTTAACTCATTGAAATAATGTTGATCATTACAACTTGCTCACCTTCTCTCTCTCTCTCTTTCTCTCTCTCTCTCTCTTATATAATGACTCCATTATCCATAAAGTTTAATTACCCGTTCAATATCAGTTTCACTTATCTGCAACACCTGTTTATAAATAGTCACAAGGGTACAGGATTGTAATATTTCAAAGGAATAAAAAAGTTTATTTTTATTTTGATTCAATTTTTGGTCTTCGTTTTTTTATTTATAAGGGTGTTTTTCTCGGGTCTTTTGCATCTAGTCACCTAAGACACAATAATTGAATTTTGCCTTTGCTTTCACTTTATAAAAGTCGACCAACCGCTCTCCATAAATAATTACACAGGGCACGTGCTTTATGTAAACGCAGAGTTGGATGCGTTTGTATAGTTTTGTTATGTTATAAACCCCAAAAAACTTTCAAAACTCTTTAAAAAACACTCGTTATACAAACTCAAAAGGATCTTAATTTAATTATACTGACAAAATGTGTCTTTACTATTTAATCAAACATGCTTAAATGAACGACTGCTGCCTAACTATACATATGTGTGCGTGTGTGTGTGTGTTCCATCCAAATTGCTTCTTAAAGCGGGATACAGCTGGAGATGCAAGAACGAACGTTCTTCTATGGACCCCGACACATGGACCTGCCAGTGTTTGCCGATCAGCAGGAACTTATTTACATCAGTTCTATGCGGACACAGGATGTAGTTTGGAAGACCTACCGGAAGCAATGGATGATAGAGACAGATGGGGAGAGAGAGAGTTAGGAAAATCTGCGCTGTCATTGCGACTTGATGATGACAATGAAATCCAAATTATAATGTCCACAGTTCATTAAAACGATAGTAAATTCAGTAAGAAATTAAAACGCTCATAGGACAAAAATTGTTAAGTAAATACCATGATAATACAAGGCATTACTCAACTCAGTGTAAATATATGTAAATATGCGATTTAGTTTCTATTCTACAAAGAATTGTTCGCAGGTAATAACTTGGTAGACGCCACTACTTAATCTCTTATATCGACCTCTATCTTTCACTTTCTTTTTTTCTCCCCCAGGACAATTTTCTCTATTTCAGTTTTCTCTCTTCTCTACATCAGTTTTATTCCTTCTTTTCAATTTCTCTTTCCTTCGAACTTTTTCTCTTTTTGCTTTCTTCTTTCCATTTTTTCATTCTTCTATCAAGTCGAGAGATTTGAAAGATCTTCAACCAACTGAAACTGGATTAAATATTTTCTCTAAGAAGCATATAAAATTAGTGATAAGACCACTGAACAGTCCGGATCTAAATCCAATTGAAAATTTATAGAGGATATTTTTAACGCTCCGTGAGAAGACTTCATTCACTTATGAAGATCTATTAACGGTCAGTTGGGAAAGTTGGAATCACTTTGACAAAGAATATTGCTTTAAATTAGTGAAATCGATATTAAGAGGGCCATAAAAGCTCGAGAAGGAGTAACTAAGTATTAATTTTTTTTTCTATGAATTCCATAATTATTTCCTCAATATTGGGTTATTCCATTATATTTTCCTCATGAAAAAAATTATACAATTGATTTGAATAATTAAATCGAGTTTAAGAAATATTTTATGAAGTCTGAACTTATAGCTATACGGAAAAATAAACGTTTTGTTTCTTATCTGTTATTAGTTTATTTACTGCTAATGAAAAAAACAAGGTGAACATTCCCTCAGTGTGGCAATTCCATATTTTTGCTAAGGGTAGTACTTTATTTTGTTAAGCAAAAAGATAACGATTCTATTTAGTTAATCAGATAAGCACAAAGTAAAAGTTAACATTACTATTATATTGGAAATCGATCCCCTCGCTAAAAACTATAAAACCTTTTGATTTTTTAAAAATTAATGTACAAAAATATACCCGAGGGTTTCATTTGTAACCGTAAACAATTTTGTGAACCTCAACTCTAAGTATCCTTGATTTATACCGTAAGAGACGGAGAAAAAGAACATTTAGTGAATTAGAAAAAGAAAGAAATGATAACACTGAAAGACTTTGCCTTTTATTTACGTTATTTCAATTTGATGATACAAATTCAACGTAAATGGTCAATTTAATGTAAACCCATTGATCAACATTATTATAAGTAATTTGTTTAATTCTGAATGAAGTTATTTCAAGATAGAAATCTAACGATGTTAAAATGAAATAAGCTAAATCAAGCAAATGATTATCTTTACTCAACCTTCTCATTCCATGTGAAAATGAATGTGTGTGTGTGTGTGTGTGTGTGTGTGTGTGTGTGTGTGTGTGTGTGTGTGTGTGTGTGTGTGTGTGTGTGTGTGTGTGTGTGATATGAATACATGTAAAAGAGTGTAAATTATGTGGAAACATCATTTTGTTCAAAGGTTTTCAGTGTCATTTATCTATTGCCAAAGGGATGTATGCTTTAAAGAGTTAATCTGATTAAATTTTCAATAAAGTACCGAAATAATAAATATGTGTTGCTTTTAGGATTTTTGAGAAGTCAAAAAAGAAAATCAAGTTAAGAAGTTACAAGTTTTAATAAATTCATCAATGTTAGTAATGCAATTACCGCGGAGAACTTCTTTCATAAAACATATCGAGTTTTTTTGAGAATATTTTCTTCCGACGGCCAAGAAAGAAATATTCGATTCAAACAAAATTGTTTTAAAGTAAGAATTGTATCAAATACGAATGTAGAATTTGACAAATACTTTTAGATTCTTAATTTCATTTTTCATTTTTTATCTTTTTATCACTATTATAATTATTTTCATTTTTTTGTTTTTCACTTTATGGGTTTTTTTATTGACATTTGTTTTCAATAATCTAAATAATTTCTTTCTTTTAATTGTTTTCTCAACTCTCTGGAATGAATTTTAGATTTGTTGGTACTAACATCATAATATCCATTATATATATTATTATATCAACACATTAAACAAAATGATTTAATTAAATGTTGGTAGAATTTAAACATAATGCATTTTTGTTTACAAATCAAATTATTATCATTTACCTTTATAAACGGCAAAATGTTCTAATACGCAGAATAGCAAGCATAGGTTGTGTGTTGACAGAGATGAAACGATCAATCACATAATAAGCGAATGCAGTAAACTAATACCAAATGATATCTGTTTTCATTGTATAGTTCCACTACAATACTACAAGCCCTGTCGGCTGGGGCTGTAGAATACACCGACTGCATCTCTGCAGAGGGTTAATGTATCCCAATGAGGGCCCAGTCGGCTGAGGCTGTAGAATACACCGACTGTATCTCTGCAGAGGAGTAAGGTCCCCCCCCCCAATGATTGTCCTGAGTGACGCTAAACGATCAGATTGCAAGGCTTTAGTCCTGGAGCTTTGGAG
Organism: Sepioteuthis lessoniana; assembly: GCA_963585895.1. Lineage (NCBI taxonomy): Eukaryota > Metazoa > Mollusca > Cephalopoda > Myopsida > Loliginidae > Sepioteuthis > Sepioteuthis lessoniana. The sequence continues at coordinate 56,257,491 of OY757921.1, forward strand.
AACGTGGAGTATCCCTTCATTACCATTACTCCCATGTCCACTCTGACCCAATATGGTGGTACCAGTTAGAGTCCCTTCTATGGGTCAAATCGAAGTATTTAACCACTTAACTGTGAGCAAAAAAATGACTGCAGCTAAATTGAATTGTTAGTGTTACTTAACAATATTTGAAACCATTCCACTGAAACCATTTTCCAAATAAAACTCTCTGTGTTTGATAGAAATACGTGAAACCATTTATCTGTGTGCAAAGAATTAAGTTCTGGCTTGTATAAACTGTTACCTATAAACTATTCGTTTACAAATCATTCATGTTATATATATATATATATATATATATATATATATATATATATATATATATATATACATATATACGCGCGCGCGCGTGTGTGTGTGTGTGTGTATAAACAGAATTTGACATTAAATAACCTACAAGGGCTAATATGCCATAGAACCCAACCAACCAAACAACTACAATACTACAATTCTGGTGTCATATGTTTAGTTTTTTTTATCTTAAGAAAAGGGTTTAGGCTTTATTCATTTATGGGCAATATTGCTTACGTTTTACTTTTAGTTTTCCATCCATGTACAACTTAGACATAATAAAATTCAAGATAAAATTATTAATTACTTCCCTGAGTTTGTAAACAAAGCAAAGAGGAACTTCTTGCCAACCTACAGTACTTAATGCAAATGAAACAAATTGATATTTTTCTAAACATGAACTTTGTGTCTAAATTTAGTTTAAATACTTAAATAATTTTTATAAAAAGTGTTCAATATAGATGTCAGAACATATGTAGATGTAACTTGAGATAAAGTAGACATAGTCATCGGTGGTCGGTTTATCGCCTACGCGATCATCAGACCAAAACAATTTGGCTGATGATCTCATCGGCGTGAAACTGAAAGTTACCAAACGCCGTTTACTCTGTTACGCTATACTAACTTATGGTTTAAGAAACAATTTTTTAAAAGTAAATGCATAATTTCAAAACGTACTAATGGGCTAATTTCTTATTAACAAACAAGATTTTTCTAACAGTTCTGTGTTTATTCCAGTTTATTTCTCGAGGATACTGTAAATAACTATCGAAGTACATCAACCTCATTGCTATACAATAATAATCATACGTATGCATGTTTTTACAGTTACTCTCATCCATTATGTACACATATGCACATACATATTTAAACAACACAAGAACTAAAACTCAGATACATTAAAGAATTTTACTTTTTTATTATCCTTATATCATTTATTGTAAATGATTTTCTCTTGTGACGGCCTTCGAAATGTGAAAAACCAGATTCTGGTCCCTAATATAAGCATTCTTAAACGGTGCAGTCATTAAATTAATGAATACACCATATCATATACTGTAATCTTTTTTAGACAATACAAAATATTTGACACCTCCATTGTTAATTCGGTTGAAGTTTCGGTGCATCGAAAATGAAAATTCAACTACTGAGATTTATGGACAACAAATAAAGGTTTTTTGTCGTTGTTTTTTTTGTTTTGTTTTTTTTTGTTTTTTTTTTCATTTTATTGGGGGGGGGATCTGTTTTGTTTTTGTTTTTTATTTGTTTGTTTTTTGTTGTTTTTTTTGTTTTTTGTTTTTTTTTTTTTTGTTTTTTTTTTTTGCAATAAAAAAGGAAATATCAGTGCTCGGGAATGTGAACAAAAACCTTGAAAGCTGAAAATGAATACATCATATTTCATTGGATAATCAGATTATAGGTTTCTTATTACTTACAGGTTGTGTTATAAATCTACATTTCTTGAGCAGCTGATAAATAACGATTTTAATTTCAATGATAGCCAATTTTAGACATAAGGCAACACTTCACTTCCGGAACACCCACTGATTTAAACTGACAAACCCTTCCGCTTATTAGAATGGCGCAACACATTCTTTTACTACATTCATTTTGTTCCTAAGTTATATATATATAAATATATATATATGATTTTATTAGACGGAAAATGTTCTACAACTACCTTTCTAACCAGGCAGATTTTTCCGGATTGAACGATGCATTAGACGGTCAAGCCCTTTTACCAAGCAATCCTTTTTACCGAGCAATCCTTTTTACCAAGCAATCCTTTTTACCGAGCAATCCTTTGCGAGTATATCTTTACTGAGTCTTATACTGATGTAGACTTGTGCTAAATTTGTCTGGCTATCATATAAGGCTATTTTATAATAAACTTTGCTTTTAATAGTGAAAGGATTTAGTCTTTCAAAGACCTTGACTCTTTTCGGTTCCTGTGTAACAGTTTCATTTGCTTCAGAGACGCATTGATTGATTCATTGACTGATTTTATCGGCATTTCAACCCGTCGGGATTATTTTGTGTTTAGAGGTTATGTGAATTGCACACATTGTACGTTTATATTTTTATCATTTTGTGTAGTTTCTCAAGTTTCTTACACGTGATTATATCATATAAAATATTTAATACAATTTAATACAAATAATTTGCAAACATCTATTTAACCCATAGATGTGACCCTAACAAAGTCAGAGTGAACCAGATAGTGATGGCAATGAAATGTTATTCTCCCCCTGACCTCCAGAACAAGAACCTCATCAGCAGTTGCAGTTTAATGTCATACCCTGGATACCCCTTTTGTGGGGAAGGGGTATTACTCCACTACAGAAGATACAGCCAGCGTATTCTACGCCCCACCGACCGAGCAGTGTGACACCAACATTCTAATAGCTACAATCTTGACTGTTTTCAAGCTGCAGACGAATATAAATAATCTAAGAAAGATTTCATTCGCATAAGAGAAGACATTTCTAGTCTGGTCAAATTCAAATTTGATTTTCTTAAATTGCAAATCTATCTCGTAATATTGCCAGTTCTACTCTTCAGCTGGATACAAACTTTTCCCAATCAGATTAGTGCAATGTGAAATCCAAATAACTTTGTCCAGGATTTGAACTCGGATCAACGTTTCTGTTTCCAAGGAGGAAAAACATTACACCACGAACAATTCACCAGTTCTGTATAATTTTTATGATTTTTTTAAATTTAACAACAGGCTTCGAAGTTCAAGTTATATTGTAAAGACTAATTGAAAATAAAAACATTTTTAAAAGCAAAGCAATAAATACATATATTTTTCATGACTTAGTGACCCAGTTACACTTCCTTTGACTAATCTTCTAATATGATAAAGATACAAACCCTCTCAGGGGATTATGGCACAAGGATTTTATAACGTAGACCTAACATGGACATGAAACTGAGAACAAAAAAATGCTCAGTTCCGGCGACAGTTGCCTTCTGACACGTCTAGCCTTTAACCCGTGACCTAACTCTATTTTAATGGTGAAGATGCAATGATTTTTTAACAGACTCTAATTGCTACGAACTACAGTTTCTATTCCATCCCGTATTCTAGTTACAACGGTTAACTTATGTAATGTTTCTTTTTCTTTGTAAAATAGTTGTATTTTTCTATTAAGAAACAATGTAACTCTATATCAGTTTTTAATAGAACGTAATTGAATACAAAATAAATAAAAAATAATTTATGCCTCTTTTATCCTACGCATACAAACAAGCAAGCAAACAAATAAACAATTTCACTTACTTGGTGGAATAAATAAATGAATATTTCCCGGCTGTGGTCAAAGTTAAATCACAGATAAATGCCAAGATTTGAAATGTTGATTTTTTAAGGCAGAAAAGCCTTCTTTACTTTAAAGATTGATGCAATATAATCTTCCTACCTTGATTACCCTTCAATATTGCTTTGTATCAGAGCAAATTTAATTTTAGTTACTATTCATGTACACATGAACAATTTTTTCATTTTTTTGTTTTGATATAAATCAAGTTTTCTCAATCAAAAATATCGAATCATTGAATATGTTCAATGAATCGATATAAATTCTGCATGTTTTAGTGATTTCCAAACTGTAACAATGAAAAGTATTATTGATTTTTTTTTTATTTTAGAATAGTTCGAAGGGACTAAATAATTTTCTTCCTTGCCCAACAGGAATTTTGATTACTAAAAGCTACCCCCACACTAAGCTGAACTTGTGTTCATTTTAGCCTCATGGATGGAAATAAATAAATACCTATAAAAATTCTATTATCCATATTTTTTGCAGGAGGAGTCTTAGACCTCCGCAGGAGATATAGTCAGCATATTCTAAGCTCCACGAACGGAGTGTTTAAAAAAAACAAAGTTACTTAGGAGGGGTCTTAGCCCTCTGCAGGGGATACAATCAGCATATTCTAAGCCTCATCGACAAAGTGAATTTACTTTTAGGTGGGGGTCTTACCCTCTGCAAGGGATACAGTCAGCATATCCTAAGCCGATGACGCCAATTACTATGCAGTTGGATTGTACGGCAACAAGACACGCCACATCAATTTCAGAAAACGATGACGACGATTTGAAAACACTCTGCTCCTGCATCAATACCAAAGTAATCAAAGAAAATGTCTCAGTTGTAGTGAGATTACTGGCCTCAACCGACACTGTTTTACATCTTACGCTTGAGATTCTTACAATTCTCAGTCAGAAACGTCCAGATCCACCGACTGACGTTAGATTAACCCAGGCGCAAAACAAACACTCTTCCTTCCAAAGAAGCAGTAATCGTTGCATTGAAGTCTTTCCAATGTAGCAACAGGAACAGCGGTGTAGACGGTCTGCAGCCCAACCACATCAAGGACCTAAAATAAATCCACATGGAAGAGGGTGCGAACGATTGATGCAGTCTGTAACAGCACTTACGAACAAATTCTTCTGTGTCGATCTATTTTCAGCCACTTTGACTGCCTTGAAAGAAAAAAGGACGAAAGAATCCCCCATCGTAGTCGACAACATTTTCTGTGGTTTTGCGGCAAAAGTCACCTTTAAGTCAACGCTGAAGGAGCTTGGATAGGAACTTGGAGATGAAGCGGGAGAAGAGTGCAGGAGAAATGTGAAACCTCCATTATTTATCGAAAACACGTCGCCTGACTCCCTTCATCACATCGTGAACTTGGATGTGTTAAACGTGTTTAACTGAGAAGAAATTGCATCCTAGAAATATGCCAACGATGTTCGTTAATATTTCAAATGACGGCCAACCTAGCACACTGAACAGCACCATCACCTTGCCATCAGCCATCTGGCCACTTTTATTGACAAGCTTACCCGTACAGTCATTCCTTCTTTCGACACTTGATATTTGTATTATGTAACATTCAGGGTGCCAGTCGAATCTACTACGATCGAAACATTTGTCACATTATTCCTGCTTTATCACAGCCTTCACTAAACTGACAGATTGAATAATTTTAACGGCATATCAACCTGTCAAGGGTTATTTTATAGAGGTTTGGGAACTGCGTTCATTGTACATTTATATTAACATTTTGTGTGTGTGCGTGTGCGCGTGCGTGTGGGTGGTTGTTTTGGGGTTTTTTTGGAAGGTTTCCTTAATATTCTTTCATACAGTCTCATCGAATACGAATAATGTTCACAGATTAATTTAACCAATAAATCGAGTACTAACAGGTACTGCCACTCTGTGTCATAGTGAACTTCTCTGCAAGCAAAAAGAGTTAATAACCCTTTTCGTTTGATTTTTAAAATTTCTATTACACTGAATCTATCTAAGTAATATCCATTCCACATACCAGTTGACTTGCATCAGAAATGCATTGTAATTCACATATGCACCAAAGAGAACAGATAAAATGCACATACGCAGATACGAATACTGACATGAGCATCCATGAACACTCACGCACACACATACACACGAACACGCACACGCACACATGCGTATTCTCCCTTTCAATTTCATTTCTTTGTTAGATGCTTCAAACTAACAGGATTACAGGAGAAACAAGAAAAATATGTGTAACCACGAAAATATGACCTCAAAATGATGGCATTAAAAAATTATAACGATTTTTTATACCAGCAGAAAATATATTTAATAATAAATTGTTTTTCATATATTTTATTATTTCAACTTAGTTTAATACACAATGTCCTAGATTGCTTGGGGTAGCTGATATTCCAAAATGGTCACCCATCTTGTTCATGCTAATATTCCAAAGTGGCAGTCCATCTTGTTCAGGCTGATATTCCAAAGTGCTCATTCATCTTGTTCAGGCTAATATTCCAAAATGGTGATCAATCTTTTACAGGCTTATATTCCAAAATGGTGCTCTATCTTGTATAGGCTGATTTTTCAAAGTGGCCATCGTATTGTACAGGCTGATATTCCAAAGTCGTCATCCATCTTGTACACGCTGATATTCCAAAGTGTTCAAATCCTAGACAGGCTCTTGGCGTTTCACATCTTGCTAATGTCCTTGGGAAGAGTATATATCCATACGTTCTCCATCTCTCTCTCTCTCTCTCTCTCTCTCTCTCTCTCTCTCTCTCTCTCTCTCTCTCTCACCTATGAGTAAATAGTAAGGTAGATTAAACTGGTTATTCCTGGTAAAATAACCAAACCAGTCTTGGAAGACGGAATATCTGTCTCTCGAAAAATCTTGGTTCTGGGTGTTGAAATGGTTTCCTGATTCAATCTCAACTTTCCTTTGACGCCCCAAAACATAACCGACTCATAAATAAAGGATATTCGACAGCATCCATTAGGTATTTCCTGTGTAAGAAATGATATTTTCACTAAACATTTCAACTGTCATTGTTTATATTTCTTTTCTGGAACACACACGCACATGCACACACATACACGCACGCACACTTACACACGTATACACTCACACGTATACACACAGTGGGAGGCAGAGAGAGAATGTTTGCAAAAAGGATACATCTCTTTGAAAACTTTTATTTAAACCTCAAGGATAAGAAGGCCTAGTATATTCACACATAACATCTTTGTACATCAATAAATAGTTATTAGTTATTGGATTCAGTCAAATCTGCGATGATAGCTTTCGAAAAAATGTGTATGATCGAGAGCTTTAGTAATCAAAAAAAGATGAAGGCACTGGTCTCTTCCAATCCTATGTTCTCCCAGTCACAAGAAATTTATCAACCAAATGAAATATTGTTGATTGGAGAATTTTCGCATTACATCGGTCTCCCACACATTTATAAGATTTGTACTCAAAATATGTCTATTCTAGGAAAACAATACAGCTGACACGACCCAAATAAAAGGTACTCGAATTAACCGAGCACATAATGATGAGAAGTCAACTTATGGGTAACATTGTGTATAGAGGGTGTTTAAAAAAGGATACAACGAATTATTTGATAACTCGTATGTAGATTTTTTGAACTTCTTTATAGACCAGAAATTAATAGATGCAGATAGCCCAATCAGCAAAGATAGTTTTCAAAGAATTTTTCTGGTTTAGTAAGTTTTCAGTTTTTTTTATGGCATTTCAACCTTTCTTGATTATTCAATGTCAAAATCTTCCTTGTAGAACCATAGAGGTACCATTTAACCCCTAACTAAGGGAATAAAGTGGTTCATACATTTTCCAAAGGTATTAGTTTGAAAGTGAACATAATAGCGCAACTAGAGTTTGAACTCACATACTATGAGCTTACAGTCCAGCACATTAGCCACTACGTCACAGGGATTCCTCCTTTAAACAATCAGACTAATCACCAAGAATTTAGCATCAAATGATAAAGATGGCAGGGGTTCCTGAAATGAAAGTTTTTTGACTTGTTGAATAATGTAGACTGAAGAAATTTCAAATTAAATTTGTTTCTCGCACATTTATATGATTTACATGCAAAATGCTCTCATTCTTGAAAAATGAGATCGCTAACACAACACAAAGGAGTGGATGGTTGAATGAGGCTAACGCATGATGCAATTACTTCAACTGCGAAACATTGTGGTCCTTGATTACTCTGTTGTCAATCGATTAATGATAATGTAGCATGAAATTTATGTTTGTAAATTTTATTCCCGGAGCATTTATGAAATACCCTATGTGTATGAGTGTACGTGTGTATGAGAGTGCGTGCGTGGATGTACGTTTATACTCATTCGTATTAATCATGTTTGGAAAAGTGATTGAAACTAACATGTAAATATAAAGTGACATGAAATAGCTTTTTGTACATATTTGACAATCTGAACCTTCGTGGTTTTAACATTCTCTTTTTTCAACATTTGCAATTGTAAAGTTATTTAGTTTCGGTTTTGGTTTTGGATTCGGATTATTTGTTTGATGGCATATCAGCCAAAAATTTGCTAGATTTGCAAAAATAGGGTTTGAAAGGAAAGAATAAATGATGTCTCACTATAAAACTCTCTCTCTCTCTCTCTCAAAACCAAAATGCTATAGACATTTTGAATTGATTTCATGAATGACACTAAATTGATTGCACAAAACCTTGCGTTAAACGTAGGAAAGATATTTCTGAACACTTATTGTTCATCAATCAACAATGTCAAATTCTGCAGAGTTTGTTCATAATCTTTGGGCGTGTCTAACAGGGTATTTTTAACACGTTTGTTCATGATAGTTTCAAAACATTCAGGACTGTGGTCAGCTAAATTTTATTGCCACCTGTCAAACACACAAAAGTAATTCCCATATATTTTTCTTGTGTCTATTTTTCCGTCTACATTGGAGGTTGCATTTCGGTAAATGAGATTGAACTTTTTTTCATTTATGCCAATGCTTCTTAAAGTGGTTCATAAAGACTCCTGCGAGGTGAATGAAATTTTGGCTTGTGTGAATAAAATCATAGAGGCCCACAGATGTTGAATTTACTAGTTTACATTTATTAATTCATTGATTACAGAAGAACAAATAGATGTACACACGTTGCTAGATATCGCAGGTAGAGGTAAATTTAGATAGATATATATCTATCGATGCAAACTAGTAAATTCAACACCTGTGGGCCTCTATGATTTTGTTCACGCAGCCAAAATTTTATTCACCTCTCAAGAGGATAGATAGATAGATAGATGCACTAAAATGCTCACGGTGAATACTGAAAAGATTTTCAGATTTTTTTTTTTTTTGCCATTTTCTTTTTAACAAATGTATATGTATATTTATATACAGAATGAAAACACACACACACACACACACATACTATATATATATATATATATATATATATATATATATATATTACGGGACAGAAAATTCTGAACTTTATCAAAAACAAAGAAAATGCTTTTTTGGTGTGTGTGTGTGTGTGTGTGTGTGTGTGTGTGTGTGTGTGTGTGTGTGTGTGTGTGTGTGTGTGTGTGTGTTCCATTCTTGTATGTAAATATGCATATATATATATGTAATTTTATTTTTATTTCTATTCTTTGCACATGAAAAGAAAAGGGTTGATTGCACAACTAGGTCTACGCATGTCACTGGGTCTGGACATGTGACTCTAAAAATATCTGAATACTTGTGATATTGTGAAAGGAATTATACGTGTGTTTGTGTTATGTATGTCGTTATCAGTGTATTGGTGAGTAATTGAGAAATAAGTATCTTAGTGTATATATTCACATAAGCTTGTGTTTGCTGACATCAGCAACAATATCAGAAATGCTTCAATGTACAATGATTTTAATGTGACTATTTGAATTGTATATGTTCATTTATATAACTTCAAACAGACGCACTAACACATTAATATTCGTAGGTGTACAAGATGTGTCTAAAAAAAACAAGAATTTCAAATACATATTACTTAATAATCTCATCTTCTCTTGATAAACAGTTTCTAACGTTTTTCTTTTTCCCATTTCTGGAAGTTTTTTTTTTTTTTTGTGTGAAGTCCTTGTAAGGCACTCTTTTTTACCTGATCAATCATCTAAAATCCTCGACATTTCATGATGAATTTCAGCTTTGCGAACCAACAAAAATAGTCCACTGGGATCAAATCCGGATAAAAACTAGCTGAGTTGCAGGAACTATCTTGTGTTTCCCCAAAACTTTCTCAATGTAATCTTCATAATGTGATAGAATGCCCAAAGTTGATATCATTTTTTCCAATTTGAAACTCTGGTACCACTGGAGACATTGCGTCTTTTTAAATCAATCCTGTTGCAACATTAGAAAAGTCTCAGTAAAACGTTTGTTTGTTTGAAACAGATTTTCACGTAAAGACATTTTATAGATTAACTTGTGGAAAAATGACGATTAGATTATGCACATATTCACTCTAGTTCGTGCAGCTGCAATGAAACGTGGGGTGTGTAACAGTTTTTATACAATAACACAGGGTCAAAGCCACTGAATATTCTAGTCTCGAGTTTGTAAGAATGTCTTCTTGATTGGTTGGCTGTGGGTTGGTTGGTCGGTTTTACGGTATGTTAACCCAAATCAATTATGATCTCGAATAATACATGGTACAAAATGTATCTTCACAATAAATAAGTAAACTCTCCATACTTAGTTACACAATTAATGATAGAAGAACCAATTTATTAATCTAGTTCACGATTATTTTCAACTCAGAGAAGGGACCCTAACAGGTCAGCGTGGACCTGGGAGTAACGGCAACAAAGGTGCGACTCCACACTCCTCGGAGCTGAATACAGTTTAGTTCCATACCCAGGCCAGGAGGTGCCCGTGGTGTAATGGTTACTGTCCTAGGAAATGGACACGGCGACACGAGTTCAAATCCTGGACGAGACTAATTGCATTTCACATAGCACTAATACCCTTGGGAAAGGTATGAATCCAATCATTCTCCCTCCAGCTATGGGTAAATAGAAGGACAGACTAGGCTCTTCAGCTTTGGTAAGGCAACTAGTCTAGGAGAAGGAAAACTCTGAATTCAAACCTGTTAAACTTCGCTTAAAAATTAACCTTGTGTCACATCCTGCCCGAGCGGAGGGGTTGGTACCAGGCCACTTTCTTATGGGTACAATTTTTACAATTTGGTATCTTTTTTACATACCACATGTGTGTGTGAGAGAGAGAGAGAGAGAGAGAGAGAGATAGGATCTGTGTCTGTGTAAGTGTGCGTTTACTTATCCGTAACAGTTAGTGTTCGAAAGATTTCATTGCCATCGCATCCTCAGGAAAATGATTATAGATAGAGAGATAGATCCATCCGGTGATTTTTTTTTCTAAAAGTTGATGAATAGTTAGAATCGATTGTTCCCCTGAAAACTATCAATTTTCTTATTTTCTCCCAGTCTGGTGAATAAAGTTATCTAATTCGGTTCCAACTTGAACAACTTTTATTACTTAAACCTGTTCACTTAATATTTGCAGAATTTGTTCTTATGGTCACTCGTATAATGATGTTCGTGGAGTTTACTATCTCATCTTCACAGTTTAAGCTAAGAAGAAAGTCATAATTTAAGCCCTGTCAACTGCATCACTGCGGAGGAGTAAGACCCACCCCCACCCCGCTAACGAATGCCCTGGATATGATAATAAACCATCTGATGGTGAGGCTTCAGTCTTAGATCTTTGAGAAATGTGGAGTTCTCTTTCATTGCCATTCTAGGTTCGCTCCGAACCGCTGTGGAAACATCTGATAAAGTCTCATCTATGGGTCAAATAGAACTATTTAACCATGCACAAACAATTTAACTATGCACAAACAAATGACTGATATCAAATTGAACAACTAGTAATTACATAGCAATACTTGAAACCATTTAAATGAGCTCTGATTCGTTTAAAAATGTTATCCGCAAACTATACACAAAAATCAGGTAAAAACACGATTTGGCATTAAAAACCAGCGGTTGATATGCCATAAAATACAACCAACCAACCAAAATCATTTTTTCTACATCAGAAAATTCAATAAAACGAGGAATCCAGCGAAAAAATATCAAGAAAAAAATCTTTGATATGATTTTATCACTGCTTAAATTGTTTTAAAGTCTTACAAATACATGAATATACCAAGAGATTTATTTCAGATAAGTTTTTGAACGTAAATAAAGTTAATTCTCATTTTTTATATGCTGTCACCTTTTGGAAGTGAGATGGAGTTTAAATAAGTGGGTCTGATATAAACCTGCCCTGTTTATTCAATACAGTCGAATCTGATTTTGTACTCTGCTAGTAAACCCCATTGTCTGACTATTTTTAATCTGTTGCTATATAATCTATAATTAAAGTTCTTTGATTTGTCAGACATTTTTATTATTTTATTATTATTATAGATTATTATTTTCTTTAATCTTTTAAACTTTAGTTGCTGTTTATAGCAACTTATTTCAACGTGTAAAAATATGAGAAATGAATGCAGCCAAAACTAATGCATTTTATGAAAACTGGATTATCTTGAAATAGACTTTCTTGAATACGTCAATAAATAAGTGAATGCAGGCCATTCTTTTTTCATTTCTCCAATTGTTGCTTTTATTTTTCGACGGAGTTAGCCACGTAAATGATGTAAACAAATTACAAAGAATTTGAAACATTTCAGAATTACAGACAATCATTTCGCTAAGAAAAACATTTATGTGGAATTCATTCATTCCAAGACTCATTTGCTTACCTTAACATAAATAATTTGAAAATTGTGTCAGCATAATCGCTGAAACATCTTAGAGAAAGTATTTCTACGTATTATCCTCCTTTCTCGATTTGTACAGTTCGCATTGCGTATACGTTTTTTTTTTTTTTTTTTTTTTCTTGAATGATATACGTGAATATATTCATGAAATAATACTGTAGAGCTAACAAAACATTACATCTTTAAACATACTTTCTTTCTTTCCTCTCTTTTTGTGTTGTTTTAGGATATATTCGGAATATAATACTCATTTCTATGATCATTCTATTTTGGTAGTAACGCCGGCATTAATTCCTGACCACTGACAATCCATTTTTTCCTAGATGAGAATTTCAAAACCAAAATCATTCCAGATGCACTTATATCATACATATCACAACCCTATTCTCCCCATAACATTTAGACTAATTCCTGACCACTTACAATCCCTCCCTTCTTGATTATGCAACTCATACATATTTCAGTGAATATTCGTAGATTTTTTATGAAATCTTTTGATCTTTTTCTTCTCTATTTTATTTCTATTGTAAATGTTAATGAGACAAAAAATAAATCATTCAGTCGTGATTATCTACTTCAATAACTAAATCATTGATAAGTCAAAAGCAGATTTGATTCTAGTGAGTAAAGATTTTTTGGTTCTCGTAAACAATTTTTCTTATTATAAATTTTCTCATTTAAAAATGAAAATGGAAATCTTTTTATTTTTTTCAAGATTTTCTATTTTTTTTTTTTTTTTTGTCGTGTTTAAATGTCAAAAGAAAGAGACTCCCACCAACTTATCACCTAAAATGAACTTTATACATCTTGATAACCAGTGTGGGTAGCAGTCTTTAAAATGTACAGTATGTAAGAGAATACTCTGAAATCTGCTTGTGGGCACGATAACCAAAGGGGGCACCTGTTACGTACCGAACACTTTTACCAGACTTTGTTTTGCTTATTCAGCAAATAACACAAATGTAGGTCAGTAGTCGGATGATTAACTGCAGGGGATTAAAACTTACCCTTAGAAATCGGTAATGTGGGTTAGGGATTTATGTGCAGAAATACAAAAGCAAATACGGTAAACTTATTTATTGTTTGTTGTTTTTTTTTTCTTTTTTAAGTGGATGTCAGCAATAAATACTGAATTCATAAAATTATGAGAATATGTATAGTGCAAACTAATGACCTTGTATAAAGGTCGACTTTCGATCTGAAGTCACAAAATCATTAATTCGTGTAATTAATTTTTTAAAGCAGCGGTTGTTCCTTTTCTTCCTAATCGTGTTTGAAATTCAATCTTACAAAATTATAATTCATGTATATGCATTTTGTAGTAAATGAAATCAATTTTTTTCAAAATCTGACCTTCAAAGTCACCCTGTGTCCTACAAGATAATGGTCACACTTAGTGATCACCCCAGTGGAGTTAAGACATATTCAAGAAAATTTCCTTTAGTATTATTTTTTATCCTCTTTCTTGCTAAATTTCAGTTACATTTTATATCACACAATGCGTAGTGAATGGGAGCATCAAAATTTCTAAAAATTCGATAAGTTTGAATTATATGTGTGTGTGCGCGCGTTTGTGTGCGTATGTGTGTATTTGGGATTTTATTTGTAAAAGTATGAAATCAAATCAGTAATAAGTGAATGGGTGTATAGTCTGCAATTATTAAATTAGAGAAAGTATGTGTGCACATGCGTGCGCGCGCGTGCGTGCGCACACACACACACACACACACACACACTTAACGCAGCTATTATCGTCATATCGGCGAACTGAGTTCAAAAGACAATGTTTCAAATTACATTAATGGTCCTGAGAAGGGCATGAAGCCATCTATTTTCTCCCCACCCCAGCTATGCGTAAATAGCAGAACAGGCTGCGTTCTTTAGCTTTAGTAAAGCAACCAGTCTAAGGGAAGGAAAACTTTGAATTCAAACAAGTTTAACTCCACTTTGAAATTGACCTTGTGTCATATCTTGAGCATAATGGACAGGTTGCATACATAGTGATATATATATATATATATATATATATATATATATATATATATATATATGTGTGTGTGTGTGTGTGTGTGTGTGTGTGATTATCGTGTTTAAAGATCCAGTATCTATACATACAGAGCTATGAAAATCCGATATTCTATATTCCCTATTTTTCACATATCACGCCTTGTATCACCTACAAGTCTACTGATTGTAATATTACCTGATAAATAATTTTCTGTCAACAAATAGCTATACTTTTCTTCAAAAACTATTTTTCAAATTTTCCTTCACAAAATCTTTTCTCCAGACAATGACATAAAGTTAAAACTAGTTGAGAACTATAAAAACAAACAAAAAAGAAATATTCGTATTCATCTGTGCCTATGAACGAAATCTGAATGCTCGATATTTTAATTTATAAGAACAAATTATTTAAGGCTTAATTTCTTTAAGTTGGAAATTTCCTTTAAATGACAGCCATTTATAAACTTAAATTCTTTCACTTTTAATCACGTTATGAATAACATTTCACCGGATATCCGATCTTATTTTCCTACCTTTTATTCTGTTTGCATTCATGAATTTATGAAGTTTGTTTTGTTTTTTTTTTTTGTTGTTTTTTTACGTAAATCTATCGTTTTAAATGCATCAAAGAGTATAAATAAAAACTGTTTAATTTTATGGTCACAGCAACTAATCAAATGCTGATATGAAACGTTCACCAATATTCGTACTTCAAACGTTAAAATATTTACAGTTCGGTTGTGAGCACCGACTCCATCTTTGTCGAGTCACGTGCTTTTTATTGCTTATAAACTTTAAATAGTTTTCAATTTTTTCTCGGTGTCTATCGTCAGCAACGGTCGCAGAAACTTCAGATATATATTTTTTTAAATATTCTATATATTACTAAAAATTCTCCTTATGTTTGTATATATGTAATTGTAACACAACAAAAACGTCACTTCGAAGCACGGTCAGAGCAATACACTGGAACGTCTTAAACTTAGAGAACGATACAATTTTTCGTTCAATTTGCAGATGAATGATAATTTTGCGGCGGTCTATGCTCGCACTGAATATCATTTTTTAAGCATCTAAATTTTTTATATAATTTTTTAAATAAAATGCTAATTCTATTGAATCATTGATTTTAACGACATTTCAACTTTTCTGGAGTTATTTTATGCTTGTGGGTGAGAGAATTGAGTATATTGTACGTTCATATTTACATTTTTTGTGTTGTTTCTTAAGTATTTTCCCACGGTTATATGATATCCAATAGTCCTATCTATAAAAAAATGATTTTCAAACATATCTATTTGACCTATAAATGGGACCTAAACAGGTACTACCACTCCGAGTCAAAGTGGAATTGGGAGTAATGGCAATAAAGAAGTACTCCCCAGAGTTGCAGAGTTAGTCTCATTACCAGATGCAGTCTAGTGTCATACTCAGGACTTATCCTACGGCAGAATATACCAAGCTCAACCGATAGAGTAGATACTTATTTAAATCTGCCACTCCTTCAAAAATATTAGCATCAATATCATCATGGACTGCTGCCACAACGAGAACGTAACAGGTTCATGAGTTGTCTGATCAATCATCTTTTAGGATGTTATTCTCCACTTTGCTGTACTCTACAATAAATATCATTGGCAATAGTGAAATTTTAAATATTCTTATCCTCTAGATTTGCTTCCCTAAAATGTCCTTGGGGTGAAAATTATCTTAATATGAATAAAATCATTTTATGGAATCAATTATCGAAAGCGATTCGTAAAATTAGAGCATTTCTGCAGATACCGTCTTTTAGTTTTTCACAAGTCAAAATTTGAAAGTACCTCAATAGAAATTTTTCTTCGAAATAACCTGCTGAGACTTTTTTTTAATTGAGAATTTAGTATTTTTTCCTCTAGTACAAGATTTCCATTCTCTTAAGCTGTGACAGATTTTGCTGTGTTCTACTACAAAAGAAAAACAACAAAATAATGAAGTGTCTGTACATTAAAATGACTAGAAAAGCTATTAAATATGATCTTCAAAATTCCACTGAAATGTATTTTGCTATTATTCATTACCGGAGTGTAATCGATAAAATAAAAAAGGGTCATGTGCATGAATACACACACACACATCCACCTGGCATTCCTGTTAGATGGTTTTAAATAAATCAGCCATCTCCACTCAATAGGCAGTACCTGCTTCATTCATCTAAAAGGGTAAGAACTAACAATATTGCTCAGCGCCTACGGTGCCCCGAAAGAATGATGGGGATGGAGTTGAGCTATTTTAGTACTTACTTCTTGCGAGACTCTCACTTTAAACTGACCTTATATCATATTCCAGGAAGAGGATAGATACTTCAAACACACACTTGTGCCGGTCCTAAATCGGTACACAAATGCGAAAATGTGTGTGTGTGTATATATATATATATATATATATATATATATATATATATATATATATATATATTGTATCAGTATTTTATTTTGTATCAGTTAACACACATTTTTACAAAATATGTAAGTGATTGTTTTTCTATATATTCTGATTAACTTATTTCATTTTTTGTAAATCCATTTATTTGGGCGTTAAACATAAATATCATACGATTGTTTGTTTGTTTTTCGTATTGTTTTTTGCTTTTTTTACAATTAATTGTCGAACGGGAATTTATTGCTATCCGATGTAAATAAAAATGATGCCGAAGAATGGTTCTAACTAAACTAGAATCCAATTGATTTTATTTATTCATTTATTTATTTATTTATTCTGTATATATGGTTTCAATTAGTCTCGTGATGCCTCATAGATCTGGGCTAACATCAGAGCGCAGGTCTGGATAAAGTTAAATGGCTAACTGGCTGTTGCCTCAGCAGCAAGTTTTAGGGGTTTTTTTTATCCACTTGAATAATGTTCTCTAATGGAAGGGCGAGAGCCAGTACAGTTAAGCACCAATGTTGTCTGAGGAGTTGCAAAAGTTAACTCAAAGGCGACTTTAGGAGTCTAAATTTCTGAGATGAAGCTTATTCTAAGTGATAAAAAGTTCAGGTATTACATGCCTAGTTTTGAATTCAGAATTTTTCTTTGTTTAATGCCATAGCATCCTTCATGGGTTATTTATTACCAAAGCCATCCTTGTAGAACAATAGTGGTATTATAACTGGGGGTGGGGATAAGAGGTTCATGCTTTTTCCAAAGGACATTAGTCCAAAAGTTAACGTGATAAAGCGACTGAAATTCGAACTCGCTTTCTACGATGTCGCAGTCCAGAACGTTAGCCTGAGATTGATATACAGATATGATCAATCTGAGCAAGCTTGCTAGATAGATAGATAGATAAATTTGTAAGAGAGTTTTTCTCTTGTGAATAAAGGATTTTTTAGCTCTGACAACAAAATTAGAGGTTCATATTTCAGAAGGGTGACTCCGAACTTGTTATCGATCTTAATATCTCTCAAAATTCATTCCTAGGCCGTGGTCACTAATCTTTCTGTGCATTTGTACTTAAATATAAGTGTATGCACACTCAAATATACATGAGTGTTTAATGGAATGAAAGCCTAAAATGCACCTCGACAAGCAGGCAATTCCCCCTTCACACACACACACACACACACACACACATATGTGGTGGTGGGTGGTTACACACATTTAAATATTGCCAGTGTCGACTTTTAAGTCGTTTTATGAAAGTGTATCAATTTGCATAATTTTGCCAGACGTTTTTTCTCTATTGAAATATCTCCTGAAATCAACACCGAACCAAATCTCATTAACAGAAATCTGCACAAGTAATTGCTGACGCCATCACATACCTTGATTAGTGTTTGACATAGTTATAGTTATTTACGCTTGGTGAGATCTAGTTTTGCATCTCTGCTCACCGATGAACATTCGAGACATTTTACGATGTATACCGAACAGTGACGGACGCTTTACGCAAATACATGCATACATACACATACATACATACACATATATATCTGTGTGTGCGTATGCATGTGTGTATGTTTGTGCGCGTGCGAACAATCTTTTCTGCAGACACTTCAAATCAACCAGTTCATTCTCTAGCTTCCTATCTAAAATACTTTTAGAATTTACCACGGATCTAATTGCAGAAGCAATACATTGTAAAGTCAAAATGGCCATTTTACTTTTGAATAAATAACTACAGACAAAGAATTAGTTCTATGGATTACAACAAACTAATACTTGTGGTACAACATTTCTGCTCAAACGGCCATGATTTTAGCAGAGATGCCAAGTTCTCCATCATAGAAAAAATTTTAAAACACACTGGATAGTATCACGGTGATAACATAAAAACAAGAAAGTAAATGAATAAAACCTCTCCACTGATTCCTAGTGACTTTAACATCAAACTAAACCATTCTCAAAACACCACTTTGTAAAAAAAAAGTGAAGAAATATGAGTTGACAGATAAATGACTAAATAAACAAATGTCTAAGCTACGGCTAATTTTAAACAAAAACCCTGTCTGTGCTTGAGAAATATATTTCAACTGGAAAGCTCCCTGATTGGTGCCTACAACAAAGATCATAAAATGGTCAGTTGAAGACGGATACCAAAAAATAATTTTAATTCAACAAATTAATTTGCTACGTCACTTGTTCATTTTTTGTCACTTCTTTTATGGAATATCAACTCCTTCAAAAACTCTTTTTTAAAAATTTATAGGCAAAAAACATTTTTCTTGGCGATGAACTTTTGTCGAAACTTGTTGAAAACATCTACAAAATAAATAACTTCAAAAAAGTATTCCTTTTTGTCTCCACCTTTCTTCCACTCTCTCTCTCTCTCTCTCTCTCTCTCTCTCTCTCTCTCTCTCTCTCTCTCTCTACATATATAGATATATATAAAGTTAAGGATATTTACCAGTAGAACAACAACTTGGGCACTATTCACTTTCCGTTAAGAAGATGCCTTCTGAGCATTTCCCGTTGGAAATTTTCGGAAGTAGGGCGGGGAAGGTAGGAAGAAAAAATACCTTCCATTATTACAAAATATATCAATATTTAGTGATAAATTGATCCTAGGATATAGAGTAGCACCTGCTAAGTACACTAAATTGCTGCGAGAAATAATTTATCTTAGGTTATATATATATATATATATATATATAACCCTCATCATCATCAAGTCATGCTACTGAGAGGGATTTATTTGACTCTCTCTCTCTCTCTCTCTCTCTCTCTCTCTCTCTCTCTCTCTCTCTGTTCATATCAGCCATCTTTCACACAGAAGTGATGTAAGTCTTTAATGGTTATTCAACCCTGGCAGGTCAATATGTAGAAGACTATCGAAAAACGTCACTTATGAGTTTATCCTTACTTCTCCAGCATTTCCCCGTATATCTTGTTCCTCTAATTTGGATGGTTTGCGAGATAAGAAGCAAGTTACCGTAAAACTGCTGTTTTGTCGGGTGCAGCTTCCAGGAATTTTTTAAAACAGCCAGCAGCATTCATGTGTAGTTCCCATTTATTTATTTCTCAATGCATTTCGTTACAATTCATGTGGTGCATCCATACAGTAGTACTAAAGCTTGGAAGAAATTTCGTTTTTATCTTATTAGAAAAGTCAGATTTACAAATGATTGATAACCTGAAAACAGGTTTTTGACTCCAAGCTATGCTGTAAACATTTGGCTTACGCAGGTATATTTGCGAAAAGTGCTAGAACATCTGCGTAGTATGTATCAATAATAGTTTCTACGAGATATAGAATGCTTCTTGCTTTTTTTTAGTATGAGAGCATTTTCTTTCATTGGATCTATTGACGTTCGTAAATAAGCCCATGATCAGAATCTAAAACGTTGTGGATCGATTTCTCCGAAAACCGTTTTGATTTTTCCTTAGAATTTTCTCAACTTAAGGTCGGATACGATTGAGAAGCAGGACATGATATACCTTAGCAACTATAATAGTAAGAGTTATGCCTCTAAAGTAAAACCGCTTTTCTTCGAGAAGGGTAAGATGCAGCCTTTCATCCATTTCTCTATTTTGTTCTGTTTTGACACTGAATAAATTAAGAAGAATCTCGTCAAATTTCCTTGTCTTTCATACTTCAGGCGGTATTTCGAGTCCCGAAGCTTTTCTGCTTTTAATTTTTTCAGGACTTCATCAAGTTCTTCCTTTGTAAATTGTCTTAGTTTGACGTCTAGTTGGCCATTAATAATTTCTATTGTAGGTTTATATATAATTTTAATAAAAGAAACCGAACAAATACCAATGCACAGAAACTTAAGAAAGCCCCCCCCCAAAAAAAAATAACTAAAACATACCAAAAAGAACTAAAACGCATTCAAGACCAAATCCATAAAATCAGAAATTCGGTATAAGATTGAAGTTAACAAGAAGGAAAATCCTCTCGAGAGCAAAAGTAAAAGATGCCAACCAAGAAGAAAGAGTTAAAAATGGAAAGAACATTTCAAGAATTTGCTTGGAAATTCTCCTGAAATCAATCCAATAAGGGGATTTTCTCCGAAGAAACTCTGCATTATTTGGAATTGATTTATAGCAAAAGTGATTTGTTTTGAAGCCAATCAAACAAAATGTCCCAGTCTTGAACAGATATCAGTCATTAAATTTTAGGTGGTTTTGAAGTACAAGCAATGTGAAACCATATGTGGGGGTCCATAGGAGTACATCACTTATAAGCTCGTCCCTGCTTCTCCAGCAGTGTCCTGCATGTCTGGTTCGTCTAACTTGGATAGTTTTCGTGAGGGGAGGCAGGTGGCCGTATAGTTGGTGCCTTGTGGGGTGTTCAATATTGCTCGCAACATTCTTGTGTAATTGCCGTCTAGCATCTTCTCCAGCTGTTTAGTTAGCGTCGAAGTAGTGCATCCATACAGCAGTATCGATACAACTGCTGCTTGGAAGAAACTGCGTTTCATTTTATCGGTCAGGTCTGATTTCCATATGATCGCTAGCCTATCGATAGCTATCCATGCCTTCGTTAACCGTGTGTCGATGTCTTTTTCGGTTGATGAGACACTGCTTCCTAGGTAGGTGAACTTGTCGACTAGTTTCAGAGAGCTTCCGTCTAGTGTGGATGGTTTGGTTTGGTTTCTTTGTTTAATGGCATAGCAACTTTTGTAAGGTTATTTAATGCCAAAGCCATTCTTCTAGAAGAACAGTATTTAACCCATAGCTGGGAGGATAAGTGGGTTCATACCTTTCCCAAGGGTATTTGCCCGAAAGTGAACGTAATAGCGCAACTGGAGTTCGAACTCGCTTACTACGATTCCGCAATCCATCGCTTTAACCATTACACCCCGAGGACACCCCCCCGTCTAGTGTGGAGATGTCACTTGTTTGATTATAGCACATATATTCCGTTTTGTGTGCATTGACATGGAGGCCAATGCCTATGTTTCGGCTTGGTTGGGTGTATTTGCCAGAATCGCTATGTCATCGGCGTAGTCGGCGTCGGTAATTGTTTTTGCGGGGTACCTGCTACTTCTTTTCTTTGTCAGCTCGAAGCCGTTCTCTTTGATTTTATCAATCGATATTCACACACGTAGTCTAGACAGATGATAAAGAGGTATGGGGCTAGCGTGTCCCCTTATAGTACTCCTGCTACTATGTCAAAGTATTCTGTGTCTCTATCTGGTGAACGTACTTTCACTTTGGTGTTTCTATAGAGAATCGTTATTGCTGCTACGGTTTCTTTTGGTAGGCCATGTGCTAGTAGGATTTGTTCCATCTTCCCTTTGTGAATGGAATCGAAGGCCTTGGTAAAGTCGACAAATAGTAATGTCGTCAGTAGGTTTTTTTGTCCGTACGCCTTCAAGGATTCTACGGATGGTCAATATTTGTGAGGTCGTGGATCTATTTCTTCGGGAGTCATTTTGGTTTTTCCTAAAGAAGTTGTCGATTTTGGGTTCTATGCGGTTTCGTAGTAGGGCATTGTAGATATTGGCTGCTATGGATGTAAGTGTTATACTTCGGTAGTTCTTGGCTAATCCGAGGGAAGGGGAGGATGCATTTCGGGCATTTGTGTGTGTTGGGTTCTTCCGATAGCTTTTGGAGGCTGTTTTCACATGTGCATGTTTTTCTCTCACCGCTAACGTTTCCCATGGGACTCTATATTTAGTTCTAAGTTTTGTTGGAATACACTCCGCTACCGCCTCGTCATATTCGTCATTTGGGGTACCCTTTTCTGTCTTCTCTTGTAAAGTCTCGAATCTGTTTTTCAATTCTAATACATATTTATATCTTATATCTCTGTTGTTGAGAAGGGCCTAGTCATAGTGTTTGGTGGTCACTGTTCGGTGGCGTTTTTTCTTAGGCTTAGTCGTATTTTTGCCGTGACTATTCGGTGATCGGTGGACACCCCCGAAAGAGGAGTATGCCTCGCAATTCATTGCGCTATTTTTCCATTTCTTGTTTATAAAGGCGTGGTCTATCTGTGCTTTACTATTGCTCGTGTATGTGTAGGTCCATAATTTTCCTTCCCTTTTTTGATAGTTTCTATTGAGGTATGTTAATCTATTTTCTATCATGAAATCTGTTAGATGTTGTCCATTCCTATTTGACGTATTGTGTAAGTTGTATATGTTGTTTCCTTTTTTCCCGATTTGGGCATTCATATCTCCGCTAATGACTAGCATGTTGTGTTTCGGAATGCTACGCACTAGAGGGGATAGCTCATCGTAGAAGACGACAAGTTCAGTTTCTTCACCAACATTCGTAGGGCTGTAGTAGTAGATGATTGTTGCTCTGGGGTTGCCATTAAACGTAGCTGCCATCATCCTAGGTTGTATTCTCTCAATGCTATTAAGTGTTTTTAACGCTCTTGGTCCTATACGCGTTCCTATCCCTCCTACTGTGGCATTGACAGAGTTTTTCCATGCTGATACAGTGGCAAGTGTCCATCCATTGCCAGTTTCGTGATATTTGATATCTTCGGTGTGCGTGTATCTGTGTTCTTGTATGCATATTATGTCTATCTAATGTTCTACGGCTGATGTAGTCAGCTCTGGTAGTTGACCTATTCTATTTAAGGTTCTAACGTTAAATGTCGCTATTTGTATTGTTTGTTTACATTTTAGTAGTTTTGGTGTTTGAGCTCTGTAGCTGATTTTTCGAACACTGAGGCCAGGGCTCCAACCACAGCAGGACGTGCCCCTTTTTTACCCGCGCGAAGAGCGATGCAGTTTATGTATGTGGTTTGAGTGTGGGTCATGGTTATCTTTCGATGGATGTTTTTATTCTAATCTATAGAAGCCACTGTTATAGATGAGCAGCAGTAGTTTCCCGATCGAACTGACGATCCTGGGCGTTAAGCTGCAAAACTCACACGTCCAGGACCAGGTTAGGCATTGCGTTTGGCCGTCAATGGGTTAATTCAAATGCCTTTACGTCCATCATGCTACTTCCCATGTGTACGTAGAAAGAGAGAAAAGGGGGGTGCTTTCATTTCCCTTAGGTTTTAGCTTAGTTAAAGTCCGGGACTAATGTATATTAGTAAGAGTTTTTGGTATATTTTCACCTGTCTTCTGATTCTGGCCCTAACATGAGATTTTTTTTTTAGTGGCATTGGGACTTTTACTTAGGCTGTTTTGTTCTTTTGTTTTCTTCTAAACTACTATGGGGGTGGGGAAGCTGTGAGAATTCTAAGCTATTAGAAAAGATTCAAAGTCATTTGCCGTATACACATTTGACCAGAGTCATATATTCAATTTGGATATACGTTAAAAGTGTCTTTACATTTAAAACACTAGTTCAAGTAGCATTTTACAAAGAATAAAACAACATACAATTTTGTAAAATTTTCGGCATTTTAAATTAGTAGGACTTAAAGACATTATACTAACCAGTATTGAAACTTAAATTTTCTGGTGGCACAAGCGAGTTCTTCATCTCTCCATTTCTGCTTAACTGTTTAGTTACTAATGAATTTAAATATAATTTGGGAAGGTCTACTACTTGAGGAGGGGGACACTAGTTATTTCGTAATTTTTTAGCAGGGTTTGTTTGGGGGGATGGCATTGGGACTTTAACTTAGGCTGTTTTGTTTTTTTGGTTTTCTTCTAAACTACTATGGGGGGGAGCTATACATATATATATATATATATATATATATATATATATATATATAAACACAACGTAACGAATTATTAACGAGGGGATAATTTTCTATTTTATCCAAAAACTCTAATTTGGAATTAACAAAATTTTCACTGGATGATGGCAGTAATATGGGTGTGCTGTATTAGAATTGTAAGATTCTGCAAAATTATTCGGAAACTATGATCATTTACCTCATCTATGTAAATTACAACTGTTCTAAATTATTAGTGCGGTGTAATTAAAACTCATACAAAAAAGAAAATAAGGGTTTAATTGTTTCATTTATTGATTGATATGGATACATACAGTAAGCAACATGAAATAAATAAAAAAATCAACAAATAGAGTTGAAAAATGATAGTGAAGCTGGTTCATAAGGGATATGTGATCTTTTTATTGACATGACTTGGACAAGGTGCTGATCCATAGAATGTCAATTTCTGGATCTTCTATGAAGTAATTCCACGTGATACATTCACTATTGTTGGATTCAAGTCCTCCCTCCTTCGAAATTGGCGTCCATTCTCGTAAACAAGTCGCTTTAGAATGGCCCACAAGTTTTCGATAGGATTTAAATTTGGAGAATTGGCCGGCTAGTCTATCTTCCGAGGTCCTTGAAAGTCTAATTGTTGCCGGTACTACGTAGTTATTATTATTATTATTATTATTATTATTATTATTATTATTATTATTATTTAGTCTTTGAGAGATTTTTTTACATCAGCGTTAGTAGATGGTTTTCCACTGAAGTTTAATGACAGCAAGTTTCCTCAAGTTTCCAGGACTCTTCTCAGTATCCTGGCCGATCTCAGTAATGTAGTAGTTTGGATGGTCTCCACTCGTCCTCTTATTTCCAAGTCCTCCTGTCCCTTGAATAATTGTTCGGTGACTGTACCAAGAATACCAATTACAATTGGTCTAAACGTCACTTTCATGTTCCACAATTTTTTTCAATTCCCAAGCAAGTTCGAGGTATTTATCTTTCTTTTCATTTTCTTTCATTACTCTTTGGTCCGAAGGAACTGCAAAGTTTACAATTTTGCAAGTTGTCTTTTTTTGGTTGATTATTATAAGGTCTGGTCGTCTGGCAGAGATTAGACGATCTGTTTGTATGTAAAAATTCCATAGTAGATTGTGTGTCTCATTTTCCAGTACAGAATCTGGGTTGTGCATATACTATTTGTTCGTATGATCAAATTTCAATTTCTTAAACAGTTCCCAGTGGATCACCTTGTTCACCCAGTCGTCTCTAGTCTTATACTTTTTTCTGTGCTAATTTGCTGCATTCGCTTATTATGTGATTAATCGTTTCGTCTCTATCACCACACAACGTACATTTGCTTTTTTGCGTCTTATCTATTCCTGTTTTGATATGATTAGTTCATATGGCGTTGTTTTGTGCTGCTAGCACATCACTCTATAAGACCTGGGCCTAACTAGTAAAACAACAACCTTTATGCAAAATTTGACTTTATTTATCAACATAGAGACTATGTGATGCACTGATTCCAACACTTCTCAAACAATTCGATGCCTTTTTGTTGAACAATTTGTTTTTCACCACAAAATACGCCTCAGTTTCCAATATCACTTTTTTATTGGAGCCAGATCTTTTGAGGTCTGCAAACAGCCAGTAGCCTCTGGGGCCATATCGAGAGAATAGGGTGGGTACGGAAGCAATTCTAAGTGCAATTCATATAGTTTTGCTATCATTGCGATCGACTTGTGACACGGTGCATTGTCTTGGTGAGAGAGCACATTTTCTTCTTCATTTGTAGCCATTTTTGGCGATTTCTTCCTTTAAACGCACCAATAATGCTATATAATATTCACGATCGATGGTTCTTCCTTTTTCAAGGTAATCGATGAACAAAATACGGAGGCCAAAACCTTGCCTGCTGATATTTGCGTCTTTGGTTGATTTGGACGGCTTTCACCTGCTGCTATCCACTCAGCTGACTGCCGATTTGACTCTGGAGTGAAGTAGTGGATCCATGTTTCATCCATTGTCACATTTTTTGCAAAAACCTCTTTTTTTAGCGTTGAAATAGATGCAAACAACGCTTTGAATTGTTGACGCGTTGTTGTTTTTGATCGACTATGAGTAAATGCGACACCCACTTTGAATACAGCTTTCTCATCGACAAATATTCATACAAAATGGTATATACACTGCCTTCTGATATCTTCATCTCCTCTATTATCTCATGCAACTTTGCTTGAACAGTATTTTTCTCATCAGAAAGCAATGCGTTATCAACACACGAAATTCAGATTTTTCCATTGTTTTGAAAATTTGCTAAAGTTGGTGACCGTAGTCGAGAGTGACCCGAAAGCTCCCTTTTCTACTAGACTTAGGTGTATGGGGAGGTGGGCGCAACTTTTTTCCCTGAATTTCTCCTCTTTACCCTTGATCCGTACATTATAATGCTGAGTGCTAAACAAAGAGGCATCAAGTACCATTTTTTCAGTCTTTGGTATGACGACCTGAGATTGAACCCTGGTGTCCCGATCCATTGGCGGACACTTAGCACATTAGAGCAACGGACCGGTCAACAGAAGCTTCACTTTAATTACTGTAATTTGTAAACTAATAATCCGATTGGGTTCAAATTTTGACACGTGCCATTTGAAGGTGAGTACTTTTAAAATCATATGGTTTTTTTTATTGGTAGAGCTATCTATAAGTCAGGCCCAGTATTTACTGAATGATGTGTTATAAGGAGAGATCCAGTTTCTGTATTACGGTTTTCCTTTCTTAGCCACGTCCATGTTTTCTCGAGTGAGACGTTGCTTATTAGTCGCTTGAAACGTCCTTAGAGTTGTTTTTCTTGCCATTTTTGTTTTCTGGTTATTGTCGTTCTTTTGATCCACGCTTTGTCAGTTTTTTTGGTGACTGTAAGCAGTCTTTCTCTGCACTTTTGTATGTAATCTTCAAGCCGTTATATTGGTACGTCAACGCTATCTTCAGTGCTGGCAAGTTCTCTTCCTCCTTCTTTTCTTCACACATATAGTCTATCAATGTCATCTCTGGGATGTTGAACCTACACGGAATCATTATAAGTCCTTGCCTGTTTACTGGCATTTCAGGGTCATGATCTTGACTCGTGCTAATTAAGGCATAGAGCTAGCGGGAACAACTTTGCTAATATTAATCCTTAAGGAAGGACTAATGCCTTCTGGTTCCTATTTTATATCTGGTTCCGGACACTATGTAATATATCCTTATTTGCAGGTTCTTGCAATCTAGAAGATTTTGGAATTTTACTTCAACTTGTCTATTCAAAGACACACCCGACAGAGTTTGAGACAGAATTTTTTTTCAAAAAATAAGGCATATAACGTGCTTTTTAAATTATTCACCTGGAAAAATAGACTTCAAATTAACAGATTCATCTTTTCATTTAAATTGCATATAATGTTCAGCAAAGATTTTAAATTCGAAGACAAAATAAAATCTAACACATGCATTTAAAACAGTTTAGTTTAAAAAAAAAAAGACCAAGAATCTACTAACCTGAGTCTCTCTTCTTTCAAATCACAAGTCAATAAATTCCTTTTTTTTTTTTCTTTCTTTTTTTTCTTTTTTTTTTTTTTACTTTCGGAGCCTTTACCTGACACCTTTTGAGATAGGGGCGGTTTTAAGGATGGTAATTGAGTTTGGGGTTTTTTACAAAGTTTATTATTATTATTCCTTACAATTTTTTCACGCCAGCGTCAGCAGATGGTCTTTCACTGGAGTCTGAGTTACAACAAGTCTCCTCAAGTCTCCAGGACTCTTCTCAGTATTCTAGCTGATCTCAACAATGCTGTAGTTTAGATGGTCTCATGTCTTTTAGAAAATAATAATGATTTAAACTACTCTGATGACAAAATTTGTCGGTTTCAAAGTTTATTTGGCAGCAAACATATTTTTGGCTGTTACAACATCTTTAACAAAAGTGAAGCCTTTGTTAAAGGAATCATGGCAGTCTATGTAGTGCAGATATCGTGTGTCTATTGCCAATGAAACCACTTCTCTGCTTGACTTCATAATACTTCAATATTTAACGAACGGAACGCAAATAAGAATCTATTTCACTTCTTGGTTAACCAGAAAAGGTGTGTGTGTGTGTGTGTGTGTGTGTGTGTGTGTGTGTGTGTGTGTGTTCCATCTGCTATCATCTTTTATATGGGTATATTTTTCATCCGAGCGTTTACTAGTTGTTATACTAAGTTTTATTGAAAAATATGCACAAATCTATAATGACACGTTAACATAATTCGGTGCTTAGAGTCTCTAAAAAAAAATATGAAATAAGAAACTTTGACATAATTTAATCAACTTAAATATTTGTAATGGATTCATTCATATTGAAAAGCACCTGAATACGTTTAAACTGAAAACTTAGACTTTTAATGAACTAATTTTTTTTTGTAAGACGAAACCATAAATTATGAAAGCTCAAAATTCAGAAAGACATTTTATTTATCTAATACAAATATCAGTCCAAGTTTTGCTCCAACAATTGAACTCTTATTGATATTGTTACTACAAAATTCATCGAATGTAAGGAAAAAGAAAAAGCTTTTTTGTTTGTTTGTTTGTTTGTTTTTTCTTTGCATTACATATTTACGTGCTGAAGAATGAGGCGCTCGTGTTGTAATGGTTATCGTGGTAGGAAAGGGACACAGCGACCCGAGTTCAAATCCTAGACGAGGTCGGTTGAATTGCACATAACGCTAATACCTTTGGGAAAAGGAGGAATCCAACTATTCTCCTACCATTAATATAGTAGGGTAGCCTAGCTCTTTAACTTGGTATTGCAACTGGTCATGGAGAAAAACTCTCAATTCGCTTAAAAATTGATCTTGTGTTGAATCTTACTCATGATGGAGAGGTTAGGAAATAAACACACCTGAAAAAGCTATAGAATATATTGGTCGAAACTTTTTTGGTAACATTATCGACAATCCACAAAAAGAGTTCAAATGTCCGAATAAAATTTGAAAGATTTATTACTTTCAATAGTTATTGACAATTTCTCGAAAAACAACATAGAAGAACATCCAAATGCCCTCAATTCACCATGTAAAAGTAGTTAGCAGTCTATTGTCACATAGTTTTTCGATAAAAGTTCAATCATCAATTGTTCTACATTTGTAGCTTTATTATGTACAAATATAACCCGACTAAATATCGATAAGGTTAAAACTTTAATCGAAAATGTAGCGATTGATTTTCATAAGTTGGAACTGAACACACGAACGTTTCTTTATATAAACATAAATTCGTGCATGCACCTGTACTGAATGACTGGAAAGAGAAATACGAGGAATGTCTGAAAAGTAACGGGGTTGATGTCACCAAAAATTTATTTCAGTTTCTAGCACAAACTGCCCCCTTCAAAGTGATCACCCTCGAATCTAATGCGCTTTCCAATCTTTCTTTGCCACCCTTCTAAGCACTGTTCGAAGTATTCTTCAGGGATACCCCTCAGTTCCGTTGTTACGGACCTCTTGGCAGCATCCACGCCTTCAAAATGAGTCCCTTCGGTGATCGCTTTGAGCTTGGGGAAAGGAGAAAAATCACAAGGAGTGAGATCAGGTGAATGAGAAGTTTGTTCCAGTATGGTAATGTTCTTCTCGGCTTGGAAATGCCAGATGCTCAGCATATTCAGTCCCGTTACTTATCAACGTGCCTCAACCTACGGTGATAATCTTTCAAACACTGTCACCTTTTTCATGTCCAGTTGATTTGTAATCATTCAAACAGTCAACGAAAGATCACCACACACGACCTGCCTTACCTGCTTGATGCTGATCCCATTCCTGCTGGTTGAATGCCTCCAGCTCCCTGAGTCATTTTTCTCTTCTTTGCATCCTTCTTTGAATCTCTGGTGCCACTCAAAACCACGCGTGCGCAATATGGTGTAAAATCAATACAAGTGCTTATAATGGAATTTTCCCCAAGTGGACCAAACATTTTTGTTTTATTCGTTGTTCTGTTTTCATCGTTCGTTTTCCAGAACACATAGCTGAACGATCTGAAAAAAAAAAGTGGTGTAAACAAAAGCATGTAAAAAAAAGACGCAATGATTGCGAAAAGCAAAGATTACAGTTATATACTCCCAAGATATGTTAAGTAATAACATTACCCGCTTATCCCTTTTTCGTCCATAGCTCACACAGCACACTCAGTTCTGTTACTTTTCAGACAGACCTTGTATATATAAGATGAATGAATGCAAGGATAGAGATGGGTAATTTGACCAAAATAGACAAGTAAAAGAGTGTGCGTATGACTTCAATCACCTGTTTTAATTTATTCTCGAATACTGTTTCTTTCGATAGATATTTAACAAAGTAACTAGACATAAAACAGGAAACGATATTTAATCAATTTTTTTCAAAAGATGACATTTTATTAACAATATCCCGACTTTGACTCTCTGTTTATAAAGTCTAACTATTATGTTTTTATTGTTTTTTATTTATCCCAATTCTACAAAAAGTAGAATCAATATTCAGTTTTTATTTTGAGACTATTGAACGAATTCCGTCAAGAAAGCCAGTTTAAATTCAGTTTTCCTTCTCCTGGATGGGTTGCCTTAACTTAAGCTAATTAATTAGATTTGCTCTACTATTTACTCATAGTTGGGATAGAACAAATGGCTTCATGCTTTTCTGAAGGGCATTAGCACGAAGAGATTCCATGTGATAATAAAAATATATCATAACACAAATATAAAGCACCCAGTCAGAGTCGAATTCACTACAATGTTTAACTAAGATATCTTCGTAATCTCTAATCCACGAAAAGTTCGTTTATATTTACTTCTGTAAATGATGTATTCAAGGGAAGCAGATTAACTTTTATTTTTGGATTATCACCTATGAAACTTTAATTGAATGGAAATATAACAGAAAAAAATAAATGATTGTGAAGTGGAACCATTTTCACTGGCAAACAAATGCACTGATCATTAATACATTGCTGTTCGTTAAAAGTGAATCAAATAAAAAAAGTATTAAAGAAACCTTCAGGTATACATTTTGATACTTAAAACAACTGGTTCTAATTTGATCCTTACACGAATATCTTTAGATTTTCTACCCTCAACAAACGCCACATTCATTTAATAGGTTCAACTTTGTCCACAGTGTAAATGTCAACTGGTGAAGGCGGTTATCATTTAAGAGGATTACCATATTTACTTATATATAGGTCGAATTTTCCTGACCTAATTAGCAAAAAATTGGTATCAACTTAAACATAAGATTAAAATTCAAACACAATGGGGCGAAGTATTACAAATATTTCGTTACCATAAATCAAAGGTTAGCTTAAAGCCAAAGTTGACTTATGTGGTTAATTTATACCCCGCGGTTGGTACCTTGATTTTGAGATTATATAGATACTGAATGTATCTATTTCTTGAAGTGTTTTGATCTGTAGTGAAATTACAGAATCGAGGGAAGTTATTCTTAGAATTGAACCTTAATATTTTATTCCATCCAACAATGAATGAAATAGAATTGTAATTTGTATGTATAATTATTTCATAATTTTTTACAAGGGCGAGTCAAAAGTTTTGCAATATTTTCGTACGTGCAAATGCTCAAAACATCTGATCAGATTTTTCTTTACACTTAGAACCCTAATTCTTTTAGAACCGAAGGAGCTTCTCAACCCTGATGCTCCTGGTCTTAAAAATAGTAGAAAATATAAAATGTTGTAATCAGATATTTTACAGCTTTACAGGCTGATAAATAACAGCTTACAATATTCTATATACTATTTAGAATATACTTTCAAAATAATAAATCATATATGAAATATAAAGTTACCACATTTTATTGACAAAAGGGGTGTAGAAGTAGAGAATCCTCGGCCGAAATACAGGCCATCCGTGTTTATGTACTTCTGGTTAGCGGTACACATACCGGTTGCTCGAGTTCAAATCTATTCTCCTTTACCAGTAAAGGTGAATGGTCTGTAATTCTTACTTGAGTTACATGAAAAATTGTTCGAAAATTGTTAATCAGACAAAAGAGAAAAATGAGAAAAAGATCAGATAAATTTGCAACTTGATTCAATTATCTATTCGATCTAGTAATGTGAAAGCTATTGTTATTTCTATTTCAAATAAACTGGAATGATTTTGCAGCCGTCAATCAGAATAGTCAACTGAAATCAACAAATGACAGGCGATGACAGAAAGGAAAATAGCAAAGAGGATTTGTCTGTGGATAAGTATTTTGGTAGTATGCGGTCTATCACATTGTTTCTCATACAGATAATATATCTCAAATAACGAGGTAGATCGCATACTACAATAGCATCAGTAGATGATCCAATAATGCCACTATAGAGTGGCATTATTGGATCATCTACTGATGCTATTTGTGTTTGCCTACCTTTTGCGAGAGCAATAGTGTTAATTATATCAAAGTTGGAATTCTAACGAACCAGCACATTTACATAAGCATTTTTTTTTTTTTTGGATTAAAATATTCAAGTGATATACTGAACCGCCAATGTGCATGTTATACATGACCTAGTTCCATTTTATTTTCAGATGTTTTAAAAAATACATATGCTAATGTCTACGCTTTACACAGTTTTACGTAACAGAAACGCAATAGGTTAGAAATCGTCATATCTACAGTGAAACTTTGTTTGGATATGATGGTAAAATTTGAAATCTTTCCCAGATTTAATGAACTAAAAACATAAGAGCTTGGGAACTGCAGAGAAGTGAGAAAAGGCTAAAAGACAAAGGTTATACTCTCGGTGAGAAACTTTTGAGAAAGCCAGTGAGCGAACATGTGTTTTGCCTGCAATTTGGGTATCATATCGTTTTAAATATCAACATTTCAATTTTAGACACGAACAGATGGAAAAAGTACAAGGATATATTAAAAACATGTAAAGACCTTGTTACAAAACTGAAACAGTGCTTCATGGTATATGGAATTATTTTATCATAGCTTATCACATTCAGGAATGACGATATAAAGAATATCACAGATTTTAATGAATACGAGATTTTTCGAAGAAAACTATTTTAAACTAACCCTAAACAATAGATAAAATTTTAAAGTATTTGGTTTACAATATATGTTACATTTTAAATCTAACAAATAGTCAAAAATACAAGTTAAAAATTCGTTTTATTTTGTCTGACTTTAAATATTAAAAAGTCTTGTTGATTTTTAATGTTAAAAATTTCCTAACTCTAAAATAACAATTTTCTTATGAATTTTTTTCCATTCCAAAGTATCGAATCCGACTTAACCGTATGTATCTTGTGTATAAACCGACCTTTAATTAATAATAATAAAATCATTAATTTATGGAATTTTGCTTTTGAAGTTAAATATTGCTTCTTGTGTTTCTTATATCTGAATTTCAACCGAAAAAATATTACTTGTGTATAGGTAAACCCTTAATTTTTGTCATGAAATCATTGATATATGGAATTGATTTTTTTAATTAATGGGCTGCTCCGAATCCTTCCTATTATGTTTATATTACAACCACACGAAATTATTACTCGTGTATCAGTCGACATTTGATGGTAATGAAATAATTCATTCATGAATTTCATTTTATAACCCAAGGGTTGTTCCGAGTCCTTTCGATTATGTTTTAATTACTTACAAAATTAATACTCGTATATGAGTCGACTTGAACATTATTACCATAAAAAATTATGGTTTATATGTATGTTTATGCCAATTCTTTGACAAAAAGCTTGATCTTGAAATACCCCCACCATACCCTGTATATAATTTATATATAAATGGTAAATAATTGAAAATGTTAGATTTTTATTAAAACATTTTCAACAAAAATTGCGAAAGCGCTTCCAGTTGGCTACAGTATTTTTTTTAAATTGACTGTTTACAATGAAACCCTTCATGGACGGCAACAGTCTTCTAACATAGAGAATTTCCTTCTCGGTATATAAATCTGGTTTTGGAAGAGGTGGAGAATTTTCCTGAAGTCGTAACTTAAGTCGTACTTTCGCTAAATAGAATTATAAAACACTCATTTTCATTCTATTACCGAATTCATGGAGACAAGTTAAGGTTGTTGTATGTTTTGTATTGAACTATTGGGTTATCTCTGGGCCTGTGGTTATTGAATTTCAACTACGACTTGAAGAGTTTG
Source organism: Sepioteuthis lessoniana (assembly GCA_963585895.1). NCBI lineage: Eukaryota > Metazoa > Mollusca > Cephalopoda > Myopsida > Loliginidae > Sepioteuthis > Sepioteuthis lessoniana. The sequence continues at coordinate 56,292,221 of OY757921.1, forward strand.
ATGGTCGATTGTAGTCGGTCGTCAAACACAAAAGAAATATTTGAGAATAGGATTCCCCAACAGAAATTGTATAAATCAGCGATGACATTTCCAGATACATTAAACTTTATTTCTGTAAACGGTGCAAATAACTGTCACCGCTTTCGAAGCTAATAAACCCTTTTAGAACAAGTGAAGTATACAGTGTCAAAATGGGTTTCATCTCCATTCATTTTACGAGCTACAGATTTTCAAAAATTATCCAACTTAGCATCAAATATTCCTGAAAGAAAAAAGGAAAATCCAGAAAACTAATTTATATGCATATATCATAATAAAACAAATGACTGAACTTTCGGAGAAAGAAAGAAAGAAAGAAAGAAAGAAAGAAACTGCAATAGATAGATAGATAGATAGATAGATAGATAGATAGATAGAAAAGCAATTCGTTATATGTCACAACATTTGCAAACTCTCTAAGTAGAAACTATATTTTCTTACGTTTCTATCTTCTCTGGTAAAAGCTCATCAGACATAATCCACGAATGAAAAATCATTTAAACTTTGCTTCTTTCTTTTTAGTTATATTTTAATTGAATCAATTTGAACAACGAATATTGAGCCTGTTCCTTATCTCTTCTTTTTATAGGGGACGATCAAATACCTGCACATCTCATCTTTAACCGTGTACCGTTTCAGCACTGTCAAGATTTCTAGCCGCATCCAAAACGATGGAACCATTAGAGACAAACTTGTCTTTCAGGTGTCGCTGCCCAATGATGCATTCGTCACTGGATTTTCAATGTAAGTTCACTTGATTTCAATTCAAATCGGATGAATCTAAATCTATATTCAAGCATTTCGGGAATATAGTTTAAGCCTATTTTGGTAATAGAAAGTAAATGTTGGTGCTTCAGAGGCGCACTTAGTGCAACGGTTATCATCATAGAAAATGGAATCGTCGACCTAAATTCAAATTCTGGACGAGGCTGTTTGCATTTCTCATCGTTTTGATTCCCTTGTGAAAAGGTATGAATCGATTTGTTGTCTTCCTATCTATGGGCAAATAGCAGAGTAAACTGGGTTCTTCAGCCTTGAATAAGCAACCAGTCTAGAAGGAAAACTCGGCTTTACTCCGCTTAAAATCAGACCTTGAGTCACATCCTGCTCATGGTGGAGGGGTTGGGTAAATACATACAGTAGATTTTAATAGTAAACAAGTGAATAGACTGGAAAATTGTGATATTATTGGGTTTCTCTCAAAGTTGAAAAAATGACGAAGAATGTTGAAACGCAGTTGAGTGATCAATTGAAGTGGAGTCTTCGGAAACAAAACATATGAATTATGATATATATATATATATATATATATATATATATATATATATATATATATATATATATATATATATATCAACTTATTTTATACTTACTCTACATCTCACTTAATCATTTTTTCACCAAAAAAGGAAGAAATATTAATCTGAAAATTTCTTAAGAAAATTTCTGTACTCAAACTGTGTTGTGCATTAAAAAATAGAAATATAAGGAATTGACGATAGTTAAAAACGAAAGGATACTTTTCGGACAGTACAGCTCTTGGATATATGCAAACATTGAAAATATATAAACACTGGTGGACGGAAAAGTTCATAGGCGTAAAAGTTCATATGATGACATCATATTTGCTGTTTATTACTTTTTTTACCAATGGGATCCAAGTACAACATCAATAGAAAAAGTGCGTGGGCCTCAAAGGAGACTATACTAAAAATAAACCTCATTTGGTCACATTCCTTTGTCAAACTATGAACTTTTCAGAATTACGAATCCTGATGTCTCGTTGTTTGCGTTCTCTTTCTTTTCTAAATAATCGAGCTGAGTTCAAACCGCATTCATACTAATGCCCATGGGGAAAAGAATAGCTTCACTTTTCACTACCACTACTCCAAGCTATGCATAAATAGTCAATCAATCTTGGCGTTCGGTAAGTCAGATCAGGGATTGTCCTTTACTGCTGGTAACATGTAAATCAGTATTGTAACATATAAATCAGTAAATCTATCATAACATGTAAATCAGTATCGTAACATGTAAATCAGTAAATTTATCGCCAATAACCTCCATTATCATGAAAGATGCTATGAAGACGAATGACTTGGCATCTCGACCACCTAATGTGCAATGGTAAACCTCATCATAATGATGGCAACTTTGTGAAAGATTTTTTCTAAATCTCCAGCATGGCGTAGGGGCTAACTTGCTGGACAGTGACATTGTATTAAGTGCGTTTCAACTCCAATCACGCTATTACGTTCGTTTTCGGACTAATACCCTTGAGAAAGGTATAAAATCCCTTATCTCCCCAGCTATGGGTTAGATAGTACCACTACTATCTTTCTAAAAAAATAACTCTGCTATTAGATAAAGGTTGAAATGCCATTAAAGAAAGCGATACAAAACCATAATTAGCACGTTAATAAAAATTATTCAAATCATCAAAAATCAGAAGTCAAAAAAACTGTGTTTATCTTATTTTCCTACACTTAAATGTTTTTTTCTGCAAAGAACATTTCTTATTTGGATGCGAACCACAGAAATTAATCTTAGTTGTGTGCAAAAGTTTTCTGCATTTTTTATTCAATTCAGTTTTCAGAAAAAAAATCGGTCGGAAAATTTGCCCAATAGGACTGCAAGTTTTATCAGTTAAAAATAAGGTCACATTCAATTTTACATAACCTATTTGCCCCTTTTTCCTCGAAAATTCTTTCTGGACTCAAAGAGAAATTTAAGAATACATTTATTTTAAAAGTCTGCATATACAAATTCCTTGAAGAAAGAAGATTGCTTTCTAATTAGAGATACATCTCTTTACAGAGATACTTCTCTTTTAAAAAATTTTCAGTAGTTACTTATTACAGATTTTTGTACAGTTAATTACTCCAATGCACATGATATCATTTAAGTGGGCGATAATCTATTTTAAATAGACATCACACACAAAGAAATGTGCAGATAATATTTACACCTACATGTGTTTATTTACTGATGAAAAAATATCTAGACAAAGGAGTTTGCTTGTCGTAAGGAAACATTACCCAGTTGACTTCCGGCACCAGGGATCAGTTTTCTAATTCAAGGGACTTGAATTTCAAGTAAGTTTAAGTTGCATTTGACTCATTATATTTGTGGGCTTGTAAAATAAGTGGTGTTCAAAGGGTATAGATTCGTATAAGCACGCTCTTGCCAAAATAATTGACAACCATTGACAAAAAGGAAGTCATTCATATATAACAATTTAATCAATTTTCATAATGTTTTATCATGAAAGACCACTCTATTTGTGAGGCTTAAAATATGCTAACTGTATCCCCTGCCGAGAATAAAAACGCCAAAAAGGAGGTGTCCTGGGTATGAACAAAACTGCATCTGATTGTGTAGCTCCAGTTCAGGATATCTGAGGAATGTAAAGTACCCTTTATTTGCAATTACTCCCAGGTTCACTTTGACCCGGAGCGGTAGTACCTTTAGAGTGGCATCAATAGGTTGAATAGATCCGTTTAAAAATTATTTGTATTTTATAGGAATACCTAATACCATATAACTATAGATCATTTGTATTAAGAATAGTTAATGGAAGATATGATTGTTTACTAAGGATTATTTTTGCTAGTTACTTGAAGTCACATAACTGTGCAATCAAATGATTGAAGTAATTATTTGAAAATATAATCGCGCATGAATTATCAGTGAGATAAAAATACTCGATATCACATATCTGAGAACAAAAATCACCTAAGAAACAATTACCTCAAAATAAAAATATAAATGAACAGTGAACGCAATTCCCTACCTTCTAGGTATACAATAATGCTGGACGAGTTGACATGCCGTTAAAATCAGTCAATCAATCTATTATATTTCTTCACTTTTTATGTCGGACCTAAATATCTCTTCAGAAAAACTTCCAGATCATTGGTGCTTGGAAAGAAATCAAATTTTTGTATTGAAGACACAAAAAGTTTTAATAGATCATCGTCATCATCAAAATTATCAATCAGCATCCTTTCACTGGGGCCGACTACATACTATGCAAAGAGTTAAAACCCCATTTCAAAAATAATTCCTGGCTATATCACGTGGTGAGGCTCAAGTTCTAGAGACTGTGGAGTCACTTCTTTGTTAACATTACTCCTAGGTCCACTGTGACCATGACGAAATTCACCAAGGTTTTGTTCATCCCTGGGAAAATCGAAAGAACTACAAATGAGCAAGGGTTTTTAATAGATGACGGTTCTTTATCGATGTAGATGTTGGATTTTCCTGTGTAAATGTATTTACCCAACCTCTCCGCACTACCAGGATCTGACACAAGGTCAATTTTTAGCGAGGTTTAACTGGTTTTAATTCAGATTTTCCCTCTTCTTGGGGGGGGGAATAGATGAACGCATACCTTTCCCAAAGGGCATAAGCCATTCGTGAAATGTAAAAGAACCTCGGGCAAGATTTGAACTCATGTCATCGTATCCATTTCCTACAACGATATCCATTACACTATGAGCGACTGCAGTTTCCTGTGTATATACATATGAATTAGGTTGCGAAATATTCCTTAAATTGGTTCAAGGTCAGAACCAATGGGTACCCAAGTGAGAGTTGAATTCACTTACAATGGTCTGTGATCCTAGATTGCTTACCATTATGATACGTGAGGTACCCTATATATATGAGAAATGCATATAAGAATATGTCCGCGTGGTTATATGTGTAGGAGTCTGGGTATGATATTAACACGTGCTTTACATTAATTGTTTTGTGTTGGTGTCTTTTCTACTTTCGAACGTGAACGTGTCAGATAAAAAAGAGATATCCGGCCAATCCAGAACGTATCGCATTATCATTATTCTGCTATTCTATTTGCTGGGAACATAAAACATGAAACTTCTAAGATAAAATTTTAAGATCAACGGAAATGTTTCATGAAAAACGTACACACACATATGTACTACGTGTGTCTCAGTGGTGTACAATGGCTATAGTTACAGGGTGTGTTATCGTGCTGAATTTACAAGTCTGGCATAAGTACTGGTTTAAGGACTGCTAACATTAGGAACGATACCCGGGGCTAAAAATAAGCTGACTTAACCCTTGTATACACGTCCTGGGTAGGACACTAAACTACATCTGATGGTGAAGCTCCAGTAATGCAGGAGATCTGGGAAATGTGGAATACGTCTTCGTTAGCATTACTCCCAGATCCTCTCTAACCCGGAATGGTAGTACTTTTTAGGGTTCCACCTGTTTAAAAATCATTCGTATTCAATGGGACAGTTGGCAAACAAATTCTTTAAAAAAAAACAGAAAATACTGAAACATTTTTCATAGAATGCAGATATTTAGTTCTAATTAGACAACAAATTTTCAAGGCAACTAATATGAAGAACCTATTTAAAAATATCGACATGGATGATGTTTTGTCTTTCTTGAGAGAAATAAAATCATACCAAAAATTATCAATCTAAACATAATTAATGCTATAGAATGTAATCATTAGAAAACAATCCCGGAGAATTTTGACATTATCTTAAAATGAAAATAAATAAATAAACAAATACAAAAACTCTGAAGAAACAACAACAACAACAACAAAATATAAATATGAAGGCAAATCCCAAACCTCTATGCCTAAAATAACCCTTGACAATTAATCGAGAAGTTGAATTTTTTTAAAGAATTTCTCCTGCGACACTTCGAAGCAAAGCAATTCTGATTCTTTTAGCTGGGATTATGGATAAGGAATCACTGCCCTATTACTATTTTTCATAGAAGAAAAATATATTGAGGGGGAAATAAAATTACGGCACCCTAAAGAACAATATCAATATTGACCCAGCGGCAGTATATCCCTAGGGTTTGTTTGCTGTTGATACTCGGCTTATTTTGTAGCCCGTACACATATTGATCTGTATATGTGATTATTTACTCTGATCCAGTTATATTATTTAGATGTTTAATCTTGATTAAATCGCAACACATATTCAATGTATTGCAATTTTATTTACCCTCAGTGTATTTGCATAAAAAACTTTTTGATCCATTAATAATGAGATAGTTTTGCATTGAAAAAAACATGCAGGGATCTTTAAGAACTTTTTTTCATAGTCCCATGAGTCCAGTATTTAAAACATATTATAATAAAAAAAAAGAAATAATCATTACTCAGCAAAATTTGTTCATTTTATTTATTTATCATCTATAATCTGAATTGGATTATTATAAGGTTATTTTTGTTTCTTTGTTTCAGTTTAACAACAGAATCGTTTTACATGAAAAGTTTTCAATTTAGCCATAGACAAATGAAAACAATGTCTTCTTTGTTATAGTTCTTTATAACAACAGTTCATTTTATAATTAAAATGTTTTATATTTTGTGTGTTACTATCACTTCCTCAAAAAATAAATCTTTCGTTTTATTTTTATTTATTCGTTGCACAAGAATCGTATGTGCCTGCGTGCAAGCCCAGAGCATTAGATCATACATCAAGATTTTTCAATTTATTACACTGAGACTTTAACATTATCACTAATTGTTAGCAGTTGTATTTTTTATCTAAAGTGTTCACTATATAATGATTGTCAGCTGTATAATTATCGGTCATTCTAAGTAATAGTCACTGTTGATTTAAAGACATTGACAATGAAAAAGATTATTTTTTGCAAATACCTTTTCCATTATTAGACTACAAACACTCAGACACGTTAACGGTAATGGTTAACGCCGTGGGAAATGGAATTGGTGAACCGATTGATTGATTGATTGATTAATTTTAACGGTATGTCAAACCGTCTAGGTTTATTTCATGCCTAGAGGTTTGGGAACTACATGTTTTGTGCAGTTGCTTCTTTTTACAGTCAGTTCAATCTAATTCGAATAATTCTCAAATAAATCTATTTAACCCAAAGATGGAACCCTTACAGGTGCATCCACTCTGGGTCAGAGTGAATCTAAGAGTATTGGCAATGATGTATACTCCACTCTTTCCAGATCTTCAGAACTGGAAACTCACAGTTTAATGTCATACTAAGGACACCCTTTTTTAGTGTGTCTTACCACTCGACAGGTGGTAAGTTCAGAGTATTCTAAATTTGGTTAATAGAGCGTTCGGCGATCCGAATTCAAATCCTGGACAAGGCTGTTTGCGTAACACTTGATGCTAAAGTCCTTGGGAAATCATGAATCTGCCTGTTCTCTCCCACTCCCCACAGTAGCCTGGTTTCTTTAGCTTTGGTTTAGCAACCAGTCTAGAAGAAGGAAGACTAAATTCAAACCAGCATTACTCCACTTGGCCTGGGTAATAATACAAACGATAATGTAACCACACACACACACATGCAAACACGAGGTTGTACCCTAAAGAAGAAATTTAAATATTGTGCAAATACTGGACATAGTTTCAAGTTGCGTCGCTCGGTGTCACACGTCAACATCATTCTGATCCAGACATCAACATGGGGATGGTTCTGGATTGATTGCTATTTGCAAGTATTTACCCAATCCCACCCCCAAGAGCAAGATGCGAAAAAATGTCAATTTTTAATTGAGATAAAATAGATTTTTACTCAGGATTTTCCTGACCAAGGCCAAAAAAACAGTCTATCCTACTATTTACACGTAGCTGGTGGCAGAAGAAACGAATTCCTACCTTTCCCAAGGGTGTGAGTCCGAAGCGAAATCCAAACTGCCTCGTCCAGGATTTGAACTCGGGTCGTTAATTCCATTTCCTAAAACCATTTCACTTAGAACGCCTCCTTTAATTGACTAATTTAATTGATGATGAATTAATTAATTTGTGTATGCACTGAATTCTTCGATTAACCAGCGAAAACTGATTCAGTAATAATTCTTAAAAAAAACTTAATTTAGTATTTGCAAAATATGGTTATTCTTAAGACTTTGACCGTTTTACATCAAATTCCTGTTTTCATTACATGAAATGTGAACAAATTTGTCAGGGTGAAACTGTTGTCTAAGTATATAAACATTAGAGAAATAAAAGTTAGCACATCTATCATATGGCAAGCCTTCCTTTCTTTACGGTTATCACATCGGATTTCCTTTGTTCGCTTTGTCAGGATCTCAGATTCCTACGGTATCTTGTTCTTTTTATTTTCTACAACGGTCTCTAATTCATGTTGATCTCAAGACACTTGCACGGTTCCTTGTGAGTCACTGTTCCTATACTGTTGTATTCCTATGGAGTCAATTTACAGCATTCTTCTATAATCTAGTTCATCGTCGCCATCTTTTTTTTTCTGCAGAGGAATCATTTCTTGTTAGTTTTAGTTTGAATGTTTTTTATGCAATTAGTTTTGGCGTATTTTATTTGTTGTGCGATGATAAAGACTTCAATTTCTCTTCTTATGTGTCCTCTTTGTAGCTCTGTTCAGAAACTGAGTGAAAGAGACAAAACAGTTTCATCTAAAAATATTACTGAATTCGGAATAGGAAAATTTATTCATTCTTTCTTATCAGCTGATGCCACTTTAGGGATTATTTTCACAAGATTTTATTTACACTCATCCGGATATAACTCAAACATTAGCATTAAATTACCAGACATTTTTATATAATTATTATATAAAAAAAGAAGTAAAAGAAAAGAAGCTGTTAGGTCATAAAAATAATTGCAATTCATAAGGCGGACTTCTGTCAGAATAAATTTAAGATATATATATCACTTAATCTAACAGTCATAAATATAATTAATTGAATGTGACCGATATAGCTGTTTTAATCAGTTATAAGTAAAGTAAAGTTAGCAACCATAGTCGAGGGTGACCCGAAGGCTCCCTTTTCGATAGCTACTACACCAAGGTGTAGGGGAGGGCGCTACTCCATTCCCAGGATTGCTCCACTTTACCCTTGAACCGTACCTTATAATGCTGAGTGTTAAGCAAGGTGGTATCAAGTACCATTTTTAAAGTCTTTGGTATGACTCGACCTGGGATTGAACCCAGGTCTCCCGGGCCATTGGCGAACACTCTAACCGCTGGGCCAATGTCCCGGTTTAATCAGTTATAAGAATGCACATTTAGGGTGTATATCAGTATCTTTGAACTTAAGTGAAACCTAACGAAACCATGCATCCAAATATGAAATTGTCGACATGAATTTCATTGGATATGTTTGATTAGGTGTTGTTTTTTTTTAATACTCATAGAACAGCAAACTTGTGATGGTTGACTTACAAGACAAGCACCTCAGCCTCAGGGCGAAAAGATAGCCATAAAATATTGAATAAAAATGTGTCATTCTTTTCAAATTGTTACATATATGCAAAAATCATGCATATTTGTTGTAATCGCATTCAAAGAATTCAAACCAGCTGCATGCTTCTTTGTGTATTGAGCATTTTCATTACTTACTGAATTTACTGGCGTTTTAATTTTTAATGAACAGTTAGCATTCTAGATGTTATTTCATAGATTGATAGATAGATTGAGAGATTATTATGCCTAGTAATAGTAAAATATACATATATATGCACACACAAATGCATACATATACTCACACAGATATATATATTACATCTGTCTCAATTAGAATTATGAGGTGGGGGAAAAGTGAAAAAAAGCATGAAAAAGCAATATACGAAAAAGGAAACAATCATTCAAAAACTTTGAATATAATAAAGTACTCGCATGCCGGCAAGCAGAGCAATATAAAATCTAGAATAATTATTATCTCAACTTCAGTAGCTCATCCGTTACTAATAGTTTCATGCGGTTTTTTTAATGGAAAAAACACATTCCTCAGATAGGATTTTTTTGAAGCAATAGATTAAAACTTTATATCACCCTCGATATATATACTATTTCAAATAAAAGAAAAAAAATTATTGATAAATCTAAGCCAAAGTTGGATAAAACATGAATCATACACACGCACAAACGGACACAAATATACATATATATGTATATACACAAACAAAAACTATAAGTAAAAAATAATTACCTGTAAATTTCGAATCACACTGCCACACACACAAAAAAAAACTCAAGACACACACTCACACACACACAAAGAAGAAAAAACTAACTGTAAGTGAAATCCGAAACCACTCCAACACACACACACACACATACACACGTCGACAAAAACATATCAAATAACAAAGACCAATTAGGGATAAAGCAGGCTAAGGTAAACACACTCTAAGAAAAAGAGAGGAGTGTCTTCAATATAAACCCATAACTAAACCAATCAAATTGCAAACATGAGAGAGTTCAAATCTCAATGAGTACTCCATTAACAAGGCTTTGTACCATATACGTTCTCTGACGAAAGCAACAAGCTGGAAACATAGACGTATGTAAGAACGAAATAGATAAATAAATCCTAAAAATACAAATCTTTTCGTGGACCTACTGATCTTAAAATATTTCTTTCTCCCTTTGGACCTACAACAAAAAATGTTATATAACTTTTAACTCCGACCTGTCCGTAAAACTCTTTTCCACTCCCGCTCGGTGATCGATATGGAGAGTGGGATGCTATTGCATAACACACACCATTCAAACCATATTGAGGTAATGGTGTGTTGGGGGTGGGGGTGTAATTTAAAACATTGAAAACCACAATGTGTAAAACATCAACATGGAAAAAAACAGTAATCCCTTTTGAATAATAACCGTTCCCGTTTTACGAGTACAAACTGATCCTAAGATCATTAAAACATAATCAGAAACTACCTCCAATTTGGAGGAAAATTACAATAAAGATGCACTTTAATTTGTCCTTTACTCGCAAATATTTGCTGGACAAGGTCAACTTTGGTATATATTTAAATTGAGCTAAAGCAATAATAGACTGAAATCTGATATATCTGACTGAATCTTAAATGCAATTCTATCGAGGTTTATTAATCATAATGTTCGAATGAGAAAATGAATTAAAATTTCCCTTCAATTATTCGTATAAATTATTCGTTACTTACCCAGTAGAATATTTGCCTTTTTACAATTAATCAAAAGTAAATGTCGATATTTTTAGACAGCACCGACGTTGGCCCTCAGTGAAAAAGGAATTCCTTTTGAGCAGATTGCACTTTTAAAAAAAATCGACAATCTGATTAAAAGATTTTTTTCAAAATTCGTACATGTGAAATCAATTCTTATGCGACAATACACCGCCGGCCGACCCCCACTATCTCAACCAACCAAACTACTCATGGGCATTAGAATCGTCTTGTGGTTTCTTTCATGTCCGACCAGGTGTATTAAACATTTCTTTACGGACACACAAAACATAACCGAGAGGGTTGAAGAAAACAAGAACAAACAATCGGTCTTGGGTTAGCTCCAAGCGCAAGAGGGGGAAGTCTGTGACACTTTTTGTGCATTCTGTGAGCTAACGCGAAAACTCCCACAAAGCCATTAGCAATGCTGACTTATCTTCTCGCTTTGGTCAATCCGGCATCTGTAGATCAACAGGTGCTAGTAGTCGCCTTTCTACTTCTGTTGACTGGTCTCCTCTCTACCCTGCTCTCATCTCTTGACTGACCTTCTCTTGACTGCCTCCTTCTGCTGACTGTCCTCTTCTGCTTCCTTCTGCTGACTGTATCCTTCTTCTCTTGACTGCCCTCTCATGCCGACTGTCTCTGGGACCTTCCTTCCCTCGTCTTCTTCCGGTCTCGTAGGAGATCTCGCGCGCAGGCTCTTTGTATGAGTTTCGCACCAAAATAAACACAGGGATTCTCTGACTGCCAACTCGGGTTCTAATCCTATTTGAAGCTATTTGCGTTTCCTTTCGTGCTAATGCGCTTAGGAACGGTACTAATCCATCTCTTCTTTCCTCAGCTAGGTGTAAATAGAGGAAAAAACAAGGTTTGTTTGCCTTGGTAAGGTAACCAGTCTAAGAAGAAGAAACCAGTACCACCCCGCTTTAAAATTGACTTTGAGTCGCATCCTACCCATTGAAAGGTTGGTAAATGCATATGATTTACGAAATGTGTTTTTGTTTTTATCGTCTTTTAACTGACATCAACCTAAAAAAAATTCCTCGCCAGAATGCATTGTTATGGCGTTTTGATGACTTTTTCTGAGATTTTTGCCGGTCACAGGAAAATCAAGATTCAAAAAATCATATTGTTATATTTACATTTTTAATACTACCAAGAGGCCAAGATGTTAACCTCTTGACGAAATTAATAAACTTATAAGTCATCACAAAAACATCGTTTGGTGTCACGTCTATGTTTTTATGTAATAAAAATATAACCAATAAATTTATGCTCAATTCATATAACATCAAGAATAAATCATTTTCTCCAGCGTAGTTTCAGTCAATTATAGTTCAATAAATGCACAGTTCAAATCTTTTATTGGGGCCAAATTCACCATTTAGGTTTTATGCTGGAAACGTCAAATTACGCCCATTTTCAGCTCACTGAGTAAATCAATTTATTATATTGTTTTTTTCTTTTTTGTGAATGTCAAGCGTTGTTCTAGAAAACATTTCTATTTAGGAAGAACAAAATTTCCAAAAATCGTTATTTTCTTCATTGCTATTTTTCGTTATTCATTTAACTTGTTTTATAGTTGATTTTACCATTCCGTTTGAATTAAGTATATTCGGTAAACAAAGATTGCATTTGAAATTAAAACTATGGGCAATTTTTTCTTTTCTTTTTTTTTTTTTTTTTTTTTTTTTTTTTAGTATTTTATGTCAAATTCAAGGATTTGTCCATTATACCATATATTATGAAATGTTTCTTTATCAATCTAATCCGGTAAAGTTGACCTACCAATGGATAATTGTAAAAAATAATCAACACAGAGCAGATATCTCCTTTCAGCAATTTGTCAGGATATTTACACCTAAAATCTGGGATATATATTCGGGCACCGACCTTGGAATCCGTGTTTCTTACAATTTGTAAGTGAGTGGATGATTGTTCATGACACGCAATTCATATAAATTTCTTGTAGTTTCCAGAAGAAAATATTTTATTTAAAGCTTGTCTCATATTGCTGTTAACAGTTTTATGTACTTTCATTTTCATCTCGTTTCTCATAGAAACAGGTATAAGTACAGTCTTCATAAAAGAATTAGTCCGTCTTTCGTTGACAAGTATGCATTTGCCCAACCCCTACGCTACGGCCAGGATGTGACACTATGTCAGTTTATCACGCTGGCTTGAATTTAGAGTTTTTCCTTCTCTTAAACTGGTTGCTTAACCTAAGCTAAAGAACCCAGTCTATAAATGATTTTGATTTTTCATCTAATTTGCAATGCTAAAATTTGCTTCTCAGATTGAATTTGCGGAATTTTCTTGGTTGGTAACTTAATGAATCACAGTTTGATACCAAACTCAGGATTTAACTTTTCAGTGAATTCAGGTCAAAGTAGATTCGTATTTTACCACTGGTCGTTTTCAATTACATCGCTATTCAACTATTAAATGGGCCCTTGAACATTTTTAATATCACCTGACCATTTTGTCAAATTCTTGAATCGTTTTCCGAGAACAATTGTAATTCTAACATTCCACAAAGTCACTTCACAAATTGACATATACATATTTTAAAATTCATACAGATACAAAATAATTTCAGATTAAGTTTATATTCTAAATTATACGCACCCCTTGTGTCGAGGAACACCGCACGGTTGAACTTCGATCGTCAGTCCTCAGCTGAATTCACCGACATTTTTCGCAAAAACATTCGAAAAATCTTATAAACTCTTCTAATTCATCTACATCCAAGTGGTTATCTTTTTACATCTTGCCATCTAAAATCTTAATCGCCTATTGCAGAAACTATCGGATCAAATTGATCCAACTAAACTGCATCAAATTGATATTTTGCAATGGATCACAATTTAAAAGCCGTTGTAATTCGTCACCAATTATTGACTATAATTTTGATCTCCCCTACACGGGCAGGTTTAATAATTTCTACCTTCATATTCCGACATCTGAAGCATTTTTTATACGCTGGACACTTTCTTATTCTTTTCACGTTTTTCCTTTTACAATTGATACAAACATTAACTTTTCCAATATTTTCCAGCATCATTAATATCATCTTTGTCTGAATCATCAAATTCTTGAACAATGAGCTACTAACTGAACTCGTAGTAATGAGCTACTAATCTAGCTTGAAAACCATTACACCAAGTGAGGTATCCATGGAGAGTCCACTTATGAAATAAACAAATATACAAGGGGCTTAACGTCTAGTTATTAATCACTTACACCAGGGAGCAACCGTTTCATTTTATGTAGAATACAGAGATACTACACTCTGATCCTACCATAAGTTACAGACAAACGAATAAAAAAGCAAACACACATCCGTTCTTTATGCAGATAGATTTGACAATGTTAGCGTAGGTAAAAATGTTTCACTTATCAAAAATAGAATTAGAAATTAAAAACTTGCGCAATTTAAATATTTACTGTACGTGGCAACAAAAGTTTATATTTATACAAAACCGTTTTTCTAACAACTACAGTTAAAAAATTACTTTTACTATATATATATATATATATATATATATATATATATATATATATATATATATATATAAGAGTCAACTCTTGGATATTGGCTAACATAATCCACACAATTTTTTTATCGGTATTGCAATGTTTGGATCTCATTAATCTAAAACGTCAACTGCAGATATGACGTCACCATATGAACTTTTCAGCACACTATCGTATGTATAATCTGTTTATCAGTCACCATTCTTCTGCACACTGGAACGAAATATTTATATCTTAAAGTACTTCCCACGTCCAAAGACTTCATAAAGTGAAACCATTTACTTTCATCTTCGCCGTAAACTTTCAAAAGTTAAATTAATGTCCTTTTTCCCACACGTTTCCACTAAAATCAAAATAGATTAATTAAATTCTTACACTTTTTCCTGCACTTTTATGGAACATATTTCTCTCGGAAGTTTCATCAATTTACTTTTTCAAAACTCAGCAAAGATTTTGAATGAAACGTGTTATTTTTCTTCCCTCACTTTAGAAATGTTTTAGTAATTTATTTTTAATTTTTTTTACAATAGCTCAGCAAATTTAGGCAGTGGACACATGTGCAAAATATCTCTGGGGAGAAGAAAGTTAAAAAAAAAAAAAACAGTGTTATAGACGAATGATTATATGAATATCAAAAAGTATTAAACATTTCATTAGGTCTTGCTGTTTCAGGACCTTTTTTGCGCCATTTCATGCTTAAGTAAATAACTAGCTTAAAACAAACTCATCGTGTTTCTGTAGTGGAACTAATATTACATAATTTAGATTATAAAATCGCGCTAATAGGGATGTAAGGTTTATTGTTATACAAGTTCATATCAACCACAATAGAGTTATGCTATCTAAAAAAAAGCATGAAACTTCAAATATTGACTTCAACAGAAACATGGATATACTGTAGAGAAATGGAATTAGCGTCTTTATAAGAGAGATTTTGATATGAGAAAAAAATTTCAATGGGTATTCACTGTGTTGTCTCTTAAAACCATACTTGAAAGCAAGTTGGATATCGTACACACACAAATACAATGTAAAGTTTTATGCCTTGAAGTTTGGTAAAAAAATTCAGGTCGGCACAAATAATGTACAAAGCAAGAAATCCTTTATTTCCTGGTAACATCCAAAATAAAGGATAAAGGAGACAGGTACGACTTTATCTGAAATAATCTTGTATTCATACCAATCTTCAAAGTATACGTATTTCAATCTGTGGCGTGGCCTTATGGGATGGTATAAATAAAGTCATTTAAAAAATTAAAGATATAAAACAGCTTTTAAAAGTTTACAACGAAAAAAATATTTACAATTTACGAATTGGAGGATGGACAAGGCAATGCTTACGAATAATATTTATTTGTTTTTGTTTTCTCTTTCTTTCTTTTTTATAAGATGAGATATGTGATTGTCTTCTTTATTTTTTGTTGTTATTTTGTTGGTTTCCATATTCTTGATGATTGTTTGTGATTGCTTATTTAGAAAAAAAATCGATGTTCGATTGATTTTATGCCTAAAAGTTCAGGAATTGTGTTTATCGACAATTTTGTGGGTTTTTAAGACGTTTTGTTCACAGAAACGTTTTGTTCACAGAAACGTTTTGTTCACAGAAACGTTTTTAAGACGTTTTGTTCCTATCTAATACAGACAATTTGCCAACATTTGTATGGTTTCAAGTATTCTTATCTAATACCAATAATTATATGGTTTCAATTAACTATTTCTATTTAATAATAATCATTTGTTTGCGCAGTTTTATGGTTTCAAGTAAGAAATGGAAATCATTAGTAAACAATTGTAGCTTCAAGTAACCAATCAAGTATTTTAATAGAATAAGCATAATGCTTAAACATATCTATTTGGCACATAGATGAGAGTCTAAAAGGCACTACCATTTTGAATCATGGTGAACCCGGGAGTAATGGCAATAAACGGATACTCCACATTTGCCAGAGATCCAGAAGTGGAGCCTCACCATCAGATGCAGTTTAGTGTTATATTCAGAATACTCCCGTTTTAAAGGGTTTTACTCATCTGCTGGGTATACAGTCAACATATTAGGCATAAAATCAATCAATCATCGACAGGGCTACAAAATTAGAGCTAGAACTAGATAAGCTTCTTCCAACTCCTTTTTTGTGGGGGAGGGGGTTCTAATTCGACTTCAATAAACATAAATCTATTTTCCTTTTTTGTAAGGACCATAAAGTTATATTTGTCAGTAAATGAAAAAAAAAAAACAGAATTGTCTGCTGATAACGTTTCAGTGGATTTGGGGTAAGATCAGTTGAAACTTTCGATTAAAATGTCACAAACATGGACGACTTGATCGATCAGGTAATCAGGCAATCTCCGAGAGTGCAAATTACCAAATAATGATTTTCTTTCATTTTTAAAATGATCCCAAGTAAATCAATCATATAACAAAAATGTTTTACCATTAAAAATTCCTTCTATTCGACGTTTATCATTCAATAAATAAGGAGAATTTTGATTAAGGTTGAGTTGGCAATAGGAAGCACTGTTTACTGTTGCACCTTTTTTCCAGAAAATCAATATAGTTCCTTTCATGTCCAAGAAGACTGTCAGTATGACCTTCTTTACTGATCACTGAGCCTGAAACTTTTTCTTTATCGGATAGTCAGTCTGTTTCAACTCCATGAACTGTTTTTTTTGTTGTTTTTTTTTTTCGCGTAGTAGCAAACCCATCTTTAGCCAATTTGTAAACACTTTTTTCTAATTTACACATCTCACTTTCTTTTTTTTTTTTTTTTTTTTGTAAATTTCACATGGTTTGTGCTTCTCAGCCACCAAAAATTTGATGACAAACCTCTGTTCAATCCTGGAACATTCTGTTTAATTTGCCGCCATTTTAAATAGCTTCAAAACAAATATTTTTGTGAGATTAAAATAATTTTTGCTCTGAACCTATTTCAAATAATACAGTTTCTGAAAAAAAATTATTTTGCTTTTTTTTATTAAAAAAAATCCCCTTATTTATTGAATGACCCTCATAGATAGATTGATAGATAGATAGATAGATAGATAGATAGATAGATTGTCTCCCCAGTCAAAACATTTCTCCTTATTTATTGAATGCCTCTCGTATTAATATCATCAGCTGGAAATACTCATAAATAGACACTCCCAAGCACTGAAAATAAACACCCCAAAATATAGGTTTTTGGTTTGGAACTTTATAAGTCGACGTCTGATTATGATTGTACATATCTATAAAATGGATTGTAGGATATAATGGATCAAGAGGCCAGATCCATATCAGTCCGCCCATATTCGGTTGTACATCCTTGTTATATTCTACCTCATCCGTTAAATGAATCACTGTGTTTATTTTTCCTTTCCTTTTATGTGATTTCATTCTTTACGATGTAAGTCCACCGTTTTGACTTACAAGCTGAAAACTCGCTCCAAGAGCAGAATTTTAAGAAAATTCCTGCAGAAAGCCTAAATGGGGCTTTTGGCTGAAACAAGAGACTTTTGGATTTGCATTATTCAGTGAATCATAGCTTATTTTAAAGTTACCACCAAGATAAACACTTGGATAATGTTTTATTCAAATATTTGAGAAAATTTCACAAAAGATTTTAAGTAACTATATTTCTATTATGGACTTTAATTATCAATTAACTGCATGTCAACCCGTGTAGGTTTATTTTATGCTTAGATGTTAGAGAATTGCGTATATTGTATGTTTAAATTTACATTTTTTGTGCAGTTCTTAAGTTTTTTGCACATCAAATGTCCCTATTTGAATAGATCCGTTTGACTCAGGGTGGGACCCCCATCAAATACCATCACTCCGAGTCAGAAAGAACCTCGGAGTAATGGCAATAAAAGGGTACTCCACACTCCTTAGTCCAGTCGGCTTGGATTGTAGAATATACCGACTGCATCTCTGCAGGGGGATAAAAACC
The DNA here is from genome assembly GCA_963585895.1 of Sepioteuthis lessoniana. Classification (NCBI taxonomy): domain Eukaryota; kingdom Metazoa; phylum Mollusca; class Cephalopoda; order Myopsida; family Loliginidae; genus Sepioteuthis; species Sepioteuthis lessoniana. Next base: position 56,310,684 of record OY757921.1, read on the forward strand.
CCGCCAACGACAGTCCTGGATACACCACTAAACTGCATCTGATAGTGAAGCTTGAATCCTGGATCTTTGGGGAATGTGGAGTACCCCTTCATTGCCATTGCTTTCAGATCCACTTTGGCCCATAATGGTAGTACCTATTAGGGTCCTATCTATGGGTCCAATAGAACTAATGTTCTGGCTATGACGCTGAACAGCATCTGATGGTGAGGCTCCAGTCTTGGGGCTTTAGGGAATGTGGAGTACCCCTTCATTGCCATTGCTTTCAGATCCACTTTGGCCCATAATGGTAGTACCTATTAGGGTCCTATGTATGGGTCCAATAGAACTAGTGTTCTGGCTTTGACGCTGAACAGCATCTGATGGTGAGGCTCCAGTCTTGGGGCTTTGGGGTATGTGGAGTACCCCTTCACTGCTATTACTCCCGGGTTCACTTTGACTCGGAGTAGTAGAACCTGTTAGGGTCCCATCTATGGGTCAAATAAAACTGTTTAGCCATTTAATTGTGTGCAAACAAGTGACTAATTACAATTGAATTGTTATTGTTATATAGCAATACTTGAAACCATTTAACTGCGTATAAATAAAACCTATTGTGTGATAACAAAACTTGAAACCATTTAACTGTGAGCAAGAAAATGGTTAATATTATATAGAATTAAACGTGTTTTATAGGAATACTTTAAACCATACGTATGCAAACAAATCAGGACTTGCTTGTTTAAAATGTTACCTTCAAACTATTCGTTTACAAATTACACTCATACACACACACACACACACACACACACACACACACACACATATATATATATATATATATATATATATATATATATATATATATATAAGAGGGTTTGGCATTAAATAACCTACAAAAGTTGATATGCTATAAAACTCAAACAACCAATGATCCACACTCCCTAATATTTCAAAATTGGAGCCACACCAACAGATGCAGTTTCATATATAGGCCGCTTCCTTTTTCGGGTGGTTTTACCTCTCTACAGGGGTTTGCGTATTCTAAGTTCCGTTGACAGGCCAACTGGACTATTTTATGAAATCATGACTTATTTGAAAAATATTAGCAGTTATTACTTGCATCACATATCATTTAAATATTTCTGCAAATTTCGTAAAAGATTTTAAGTACCCGTAGTTATTTAATCTAGAATGAACATCCTAAAATGTGAGTTGTTTGCAAACTTTTGTGAAATCAACTTTTCCTCGCGCTTGGAAACATTGTCTCATATTCAGGAGAGGACTTCTGCATAGACAACTTCTTTTCCTTCCCATGAGAATTTGTTTCAAAGATTTTGACGGTTACTTAATTCCCTACGCAACTTGAATAACTGCTATCGTTTACGGACCCCTGGTGGCTACTGCTCATACTACAAAAGTAAGCATAACACAATTTTTTAAAGTTTTATATGAATTTTTTCGGTTACTTGAAAATCGATTCGGGTCACCGGAAAAAGTCATTTAAACAATTCGTTTTTTGGCTTGGCATTTTTGGCTTAGCATTTTGTTAGCTCGAAGTCTACATTATACGGTTAAACAAAAAGATTCGGTTCAGCTAACTTGAAGTAAGTGTTCAATTTATCATCATAATTACATTTTCAATCGAACTTCCTGCTAAAAATTAAAACTTTCGAAACTATTTTACTAAAAACATGCTCAATGCTCCCATTAGTGACTGCAGAAAATTTGTCATCCATAGTTTTAGCTGTTCTTCAGTTATGCGATGACAGTAAAAAATAAAAAAGACATTCGGTAGTTTTCTCCTCCTTCTGAAAGATGGTTTGGAAACTCATGGGGATGACAGGTTAATCTTACGCAATGTCAGAGAAATTGATGTAAATAATAGTAAGAGAGATAAGGAGCAGGGCGAACTGAATCTAGTAACCTTACTACAATCACTTTATACATGCCTAAGGAGATTACTTAGAAGGTGACGTCGGAAACTAGGACGAGGAGTTAACGTCGGTATTTCGCTACCACTCAAAAAGAACAGAAAGTAATACAAGGTCAAGTTTATCATCTAATTTTCAAAATAACTATTGGATTCCTTAGGGTACAAATGCTAGAATCTGATCCAAACGATAATCCCAAGCCGAGCACACAGACACTATGTTCCAATGCATAAGTATCTATTCATACATGAATAATCCTGTAATTATCATGGTTAACGGGATTATCACGCTATTTGAGAAATGTGCCTATAATGTTCAAATAGTACTGTGTAATGTTTGTTTAATTGCTTGAGTCGAAGGAAGGTGCTATTGTTCACTCATAACAGCAAAAAGTTCGTTTGCCAAAAATAATCAGTGACTGTCTCAAAATGCAAGGAGAAATCCTATATTTAATGGCCATTTCCAGGAGTGACCTGAGTGATGCATGGTAGGAATAGAATTATTTTACATATGCACACACGTGCGTGCGCACGCCCACACAAGCCCACACACACACACACACGCACATACACACAAGCACGTACACAAACATACACGTACAAAAACACACGAGCACGCTCACACATACAAACATACTCACACGTACAAAGCTGAGTAAATAACAACTATGCTCACGACCAATTAAAAAGCGACGAATAATTTCATACTAGACGACATTTTACCTGACTGCCGCTCGGCTGCTATTGGAAACAAGGCAAGTTTTTGAACAGGTCTATTTGACCTATAGATGGGACCCTAACAGGTACTATTATTCCGGGTAAGAGTGAACCTGAGAGTAATGGCAATGAAGAGGAACTCCACATTCCCCAAAGCTCCAGGACTAAAGCTTCACAATCAAATACAGTTTAGTGTCATAGCTTGGACACTCCATTTTTAAGGGAGGTCTTACCTCTTTTCAAGGGATACAGTCAGCGTATTCTAAGCCCCTCCAACAGGGCGCCTATGTCCTTGGGTTGTAATGTCGTTTAACTTGATTAATTTATTCAATCCAACTGATTCAAAAATCAAAAGCAAAACTTTTTTGATCCTTTTTTGATACTGAGCAACATTGAATAAAGAATATTTGTTACTGAGAACTAAAGCTACCCCGGGGAATTTCTGGTATTTGGATTATATCTTAAAGTTTGCAGTGTACGTATCAAACGTCTATATATCATTTCTGAGAGACGAGTCTTTTGAACCCTTTGGCATTGTTTTTGTCATTTAACCGACGTAAAAACCGTTTGAACACGACTGATTTTACATTTATAATTGTGATCAACTGCAGAGTTGCGTTGTGACTAAAGATATTAAGAACCATCTTTCAAACTCGTTCCTACACTTTATGCTGCTTCTTGGCAAATATACAATACAGTCGCTTAACTTACAACCTCACTCAATTCATCATTGTTGCCTTGAGTAGCTTAGGTAACAAAGTGGGAAATGCAAACTTGGCAAACTTTTGTTTCAAAGAGTTAATGTCAATAATCATTTATTCAGTAATAAAATGATGTAAACATTGAACTCTGAAATATAAATAAGTAATTATCTACTTATATTCTTTCTTTGATTTTAATGGCATATTAATCTTTGTGGGTCATCTAATGCGAAAGCCAATCTTGTAGAAGAAAAGTAGTAGTACTATTCAACACATAATAAGGGGGCTCATGCATTTCCCAAAGGTATTAGTCTGAAAATGAATTCAGTCGCACGACTGAAGTTCGAAATCGTTTACTAAGCTGTCACAGTCCAGCATGTTAGCCACTACACCACGGGGACTCATCCTATCTATTTACATGAAACATTTAATGAGAAATTCTATTGTTATTATTTATTAAGCTGTGTTTAGATACAACACAAAGGCATCAGGTTGCTTACAGTAAAGATTTAATGCTTCGGTTTAAATACTTTATGATCTCACCTCATAGCACCTTTTGATAGAGCAAGTTTTCAGCTACCAAACACCTTGTCCATGAGAGTTAGAATACGCTGACAGTATACTTTGCAGAGTAAGACCCTACACAAAAAGAGGTGTCCTGAGTATGACCCTAAACTGCATCTAATGATGAGGATCCATTTCTGGAGATGTGGGGTGTGTGGAGTACCCCTTCATTGCCTGGTCCACTCGAACCTGGAGTGTTAGTAAATGTTAGCGTCCCATCTATAGGTCAAATAGATCAGTTAAAACATTATTCCAATTTGCTAAGGCTGTGTGCAAAAAAAAAATCTCTAAGAAACAATTACACAAAAAATGTAAGTATATACAATAAACGCGATTGCCTAATTTCTAGGCATAGAATAACCCTAGACGAGTTCACATGCTGTTAAAACCAATGAATCAATCGGAAAATATAGGGTTAATATTCGCAAAATAGAATTTTAAAAACTTGATTAGGTTCAGAGCTTTTATTTATTTTTGTTTTAAATGAGTTTTTTTCCGTCATTATTATTAGTTTTGATTAGTTTTTCTCTCAATTTATTTGCTTCTTATCGCAACTCTCGCAAGTCGTTATTTCTGCAACTACGAGGTAAGTATCGGATACAATAATAAGAGATAAGCTCCTGTTTAGCAGGGATGAGTTATTGGTGTCATTTACCTTCATTGATACCAATTGCTTTCGTAATTAAGTAGGTAAAGCAACTGGTATTAAAATCTAGGCTTCAATGATACGCACTACGCTGTCGTAGAAATAACGATAAAAAACGATTAAAATGAAAATATGAAAGAAAATACTAGTTGAAAGTAATAAGAATTATTTCTGAATCTTATTCTTTATTCATATATTTTCAATAAAATTCATATATAAGTAAGTAAAGTTGGCGACCTTCGTCAGGAGTGATCTGCATTCTCCTTTTTCAATAACTACAACACTGAGATGTAGGGGAGGGCGCTACTCCATTCTTTAGATTGCTCCACTTTACCCTTGATACTTACTTTATAGTGCGGAGTGTTAACCAAGACGACATCAAGTACCATTTTTTGAGTCTTTGGTATGACTCGACCTGTGATTGAACCCCGGTCTCCAGGACCATTAGGTAAATACTCTACTCATTAAGCCAATGGCACGGTTTGAAATTTAAAATTTTAAATTTATGTATTCAATGACAATTTCGGCAAAATCTTGCAAATATTTATCATTTAAGCAAAGAAACTCATCTCTGCAATTCTTTTCAGAAAACTCCAATCGTTCCATAACACTGGTAAAAAAAAATTTGAAACGGTGTCGAGGCACCAACATCCTTTTTAGCTAATTTGAGAGCGTTGAATCTGAAGATGACCTTACTTTTCTTGATTAGCTACCATTTTGCTGTATAAAAATGCCTCATTTTTGGAAAAAAGCATTTTTTCATTTGTTATCTGTATATATGATATTGACCGATTGTAATATTTCTCAAAGTAGAATTGTAGAAACCTTTCAATTTGTATTTAAACCAACGAATATTGGTCTGCTTATTGAGGAATAATAGTTTTGCAATAACAATCAGACCCTAAGTCTTTAAAAAATAACACGATTGAATATACCTAGACCAAAAAGTACAGGGTGTCTCAAAATAGATGCAACCCATTAATATGATAATGATTTATTACTGAGACAAGCGCAATAGCGGGACACGTCCGGTAAAAAATGCATCCTTTGAGCCAGAGACATCAAATCAATGTTTTTTAATTGTTATTATATCATGCAATCTTCTTTTTTTTTAGTTTCTTGTTCAATAATAAACCATCATATTGCATCTATTTTGAGACAGTTTTGAATGATTTCGTCTCCAAATAAGTAGTGACGCAAAATATTTTTTCTCTCTTGTTAAAAGCATTGTGATCGAGGATTAATAGTTGTTATAGTATACTATTTTCAAATCTGAAACAAAAAAGAACACAACATTATTATTAGAAAAGTTATTAGGGTGCCATGTATATTAAAACACCCTATATTTTCCTGTAATAAGTGCATTCAATTAGGATGTCTTTAGTTAGAGTTTCTGTCCAACTGTGAAAACAAAAACTCTCAATGTGCTTGGTTTCCTTCCATAGTGAAGAGCCAAAAGGGATGGAATAACTTTATGAATATCAAAAAGAAGATTTTAGGGTTTCATTTTTTGATATCCCCTTAATTATCAGGCTTACTAAAGTATATTAATGATGAAGTTAACCAGTTAATTGAATTTGACCGATAAATTGGAAAATTTTGGAACTTCTATCTTAGATTTTTTGACTCAAAAACAATTTTTTTCTTTAAAAAATAGTTTATTTCAGGTGGCTGACATATATTGCTCGGCCTACCTTAAAATAGATGGGGGTCTATGACCTTTATTAAATAAATTTTGCGATCAACCAAGATCGTAAATTGATCTTTTTTCCAAAATTGCACAATTACCGTACAGCAAAACGGTTGCAAACCATAAAAAACGAAAGCCATTTTTGGAATCAGCACCATCAAATTAGCTAAAAAACATGTTTTGTTTCTTAGTACCAAAAATCATGTTGACCAATGTAATCGATTCACATACTTATTAGCGTATAAAAAAAGGAATTGTTTTACTTTGTCACGATTCAATAAATAAACAAATGTAAGAAAATGTTTATTTCGTCATTTAACTTACATATTTTTTAATTATATATATATATAGTCTTGATCATCATTATTTATTTATGTATTTATCTATTTGCCATATCTTCAGAAATAAACAAAAAATAAAATAAAATTGTTGTTTTATCATTTGCAGTTCTTTATCATCCATATGTTGTTAATAGACCAAAGATTTTTCGCTAGATTCATTTCTTTGGGGTTTTTTTTTATTCATTATACATTATGTACTAAAATTTCATTGGTTCCAATAATTGTTAATGCATATATATATATATATATATATATATATATATATATATATATATATATATATATATATATATATATATATATATACGTGTCTTCGTCCGTGTTTATATTAACGTAATATTGAAATATAAGCTTTAAGTTGATATAATTCGTTCCACATCAATAATTACATCATCAATAATGTATAACGAATTTTTTCATATTTTCCAGGGTCATGAATAACATCCACATCGAAGGACGAATCATAAAACAGATTCAGAAAATGTTAACCAGCAAAAACAAAAAGGAGTATACACCCAGTTCTGACAGGTAGGCAATATATATTTATAAATATATATACATACATATATATATATAATCTGAATATGATTTTTTTTTACTATTGTATTTTTTTTACAATTATATTTTTTTACTAGTATATTTTTTTTACTATTGTATTTTTTTATTATTGTATTTTTTACTATTGTAAGACTTTTTATGGGATATATGTATTCCATATGGAGGTGCTCGTGGTTACTGTTATAGGAAATGGGCATGGTTACTCGAGCTCAAATCTTGGACGAGGCTGTTTGTATTTCACATAGCGCTAATACCCTTGACAAAGGTATGCATTCAACTGTTCTCGCTCCAACTATTGGTAAATAGAAGGGCAAACTGGATTCTTTAACTTTAGCATGATAACTGCTCTAGGATAAGTAAAACTGAATTCAGATCTTTTAAACACCGCCAAAAATTGACCTTGTGTCGCATCCTGTTCGTGCCGAGGGATTGGATAAATACACACACACACACACACACACACACACACACACATATATATATATATATATATATATATATATATATATATATATATATATATATATTCGCTAACCATCCACAGGATTGATGATGTTATGTTAGATTGAGCAGTATCTGCATTTATGCAAACCCACCCTCTCAACATCTCCCCTCGGATCCTTTGGCAAGGTCTTATCCAGGACAGCAGGTTGATCAGTTGCAATGAATGGATTGACCAAACCTTATTGCAAAGGGTTCTCTAATTCTGCTTCATGACATTTGTAAGCAAGATAGTCTTTTATCTAACTGTCGGCTTAATCTGCTCTATAACATGTCTTTTAACTCATCCTCATGGGTGTCGAGACAATTTCTTCGTCAGTCAGATTAGTCGCCTACACGAGACTGTGTCAAACACTACAAGTTATGAGCGGCATTGATTGAGCGACCTGACGTATTCCACAATATTAGACACGTAGCCAAGGGGTACTAAACAGTATTTAGCAACTAAAGTTATTAATTCATGTGCTAGTATCATTCACGTATACATCCCTTAGTGTTGTGTTCGCTATGTCGTTTTCCAAAAAAGAACGCATTTTGCGTATAAACTTTTAAAAATGTGATTCTGTTCGGGTTCTTTGTTTAATGGCACATCAGCCTACATGGTTTATTTAATGCCAAAGCCATTCTGGTAGAATAACAGTAATAGTACTATGTAAGCCTTAAATGGAGAGATAACTGGGGGCTCATAGCTTTCCTGAAAGTATTTGTCCGAAAGTCATCGTAAGAGTGCGATTGGAATTCGAACTCGCTTACTACGATGTTGCAATCCAGCACGTTAGCCACTACGCCACAGGGACTCACCCCTTGAAAATGTGAGATACAAATTTAGCGTGAATTTGCGCCATTTACCCTTCTCGAAAAATCAATAATTTTGCTTGATCAATATTGTTGAGAGTTTAGCAGATTGAAAGAGAACGAGTCAGCCATTTCTATTAATTGCCAAAGTTCTTGATGGGTCTGTCGTTCACACAAATAATTTCTTTCAAAGCAACCCTCCCACTTCAAGTTGTCTTCAGCTATTATTCCGTAAAGGTTACGGTTAGCATTGGGTGCAGCTATTCTTTAAAGAAGCATAATCTATTTGATAACAATAAAAAATCTTATTTCTTTCATAATAATAATTGATTGTTATATTAAGTGTCATTATTACCCATTGCGTTTTTACGCCACAGAGATTAAGTGAGAGCAAGCCTATCCAGTACTCCAGCACTCTCCTCAGTGTTCTGTTTTCAATAGTGCCGATGATTTGATGGCCTCTGCTCTTCCTCGAATTTTCTCTCCCTACATTCTCTCGTTCCCAGTACTCAAACAACGACTGATACTGCTGTCACTTTCAAATTCTATGATCTTTTTTTCTCTTGCGCGGTCTAGATACTTAACCAGTTTTTCGATTTTTTAAAATCAACTATATGACGTTTTTCTAATTGTTTATTTTTATGTGTGTTTTTTTTTTTTTCTTTCAGACCTCGCTCGACAAGCTTGTTCAAAATTATTATCCATGCTCCTCCTAAGGTCGTTGCTACCTTCTCACTCACCTATCAGAATATGTTGCAAAGACGACATGGCGTGTACGAGAAGATCGTTTACATCACACCTGGTCAGGTCGTTGAAGATCTCAAAGTCGAGTCTAAAATCTTTGAGACAAGAAACATTACTAACCTGAGCGTTCCTCCATTTCGAGGGGAATTGATCAATAATGACGCCAAGACACGTAAGCCCAGATTTTCGTCTTTCACTTTAACCTTTCTTTTATCTATCATGAAGTAAGCTAAGCTTAGTTTGGCACAAGGCCAGATGTATTAAACTCTCCGTAAGAATCGTAATATTTTCGAATCCCTAAAAAGTTAAAAGGGTAGAAAACAGGTTTCAAGAAGAAAAGTTGTCACTTGTTCCCGGGTGACGAAAGAACATTGGCCAGACTCACACTTTATTGATGTTATGGACAAATGGAGAAAGACAGAAAGAACCAAACCAAAATAAAACAATCCTAATGTCCATTACATAGATAATTACTTGCTGTTTTGATAAGTTATTTTCATTTTTCTTTTTTCATTTTTTGAATCTAATATGAAAGATATTGTTAGGAATGTGCAGTCCACCGATATCAATGATGACATCTCTATTTTCTCAGAAAGAGCGTTTCTTCTTCTTCCTCTAATTTTTTCTTTTGTTTTGGAGTTTGTTTATTTTTTGGTTTGTTTTTGTTTTTTTCTACGTAATTTACTTGCTATTCTTTCTACATCTCCTCGTACAATTAAGTCTTCTTCGGCTTTCATTTTCGTTCACCATTTTTTATATAGTCGTGTAACGAGACTAGCTCTTCTTCCGCTACGTACCCATATTTTGATGCAATAATGCATATGCGCTGAGGTGCATGCCTATCAATGCAAACAGGTTATAAGAATGATGCTGCACAATTGAACGAAAAGTCCCAGAAAACCAGTGTCTGAACAAGTTATAGCATCTTGCCAGACTCCAATCACTTATTAGTCCCTGCATCAGCATAAATGCATGCAATCTGTTCAGAATAGTCTTCTGCAGTTAATCTGTCGGACTGAAAGGGATTGCTTTTGAATTCAACATTGTCCTTCTCCAAAACTAATAAATTTTGTCTGCCCTTTGATCTGAGTTAGAGGGAATAAATAGATCCATGCCTCTCCCAGGAAGCTTGTCATGAAAAGGACGCCGGTTCAATTTTCCGCGCCGGTACCAATTACAGTATCAGCGCCTCACCACACACCACCTCACACCTTTAATACTGGACTACAATACTATAAGTTACAAAAAGGAACGCACTCCGGAAATCGTCTACTAATGTTTACTCTTGGATGCTGATGTGTTTCTTTCACACAAATTTCACACACACACAAACACACACACTTATATATATATATATGTGTGTGTGTGTAAGATTAACAAAAGTGATAAAACAAATAAAGATATCTCTTTTGTATTATTTTTAGTTTCGACCTTATATCGTCCTCAGAGAAAAAGTTTTTAAGAAAGTTTTTTAAAAAGGTTATAAAAGAGTTAAATGCCTTAAAAGAAAAGATAGATAGATAGATAGATAGATAGATAGATAGATTTAAAAACCACAGACAAATTTTTATCATTTTTATTGATTTTTTTTTTTCGTCTTACAAGATTTCTCAAGTTTGATTACATTTTATACAAAAATTAGGCGAATTTTTTTTTTTTTTTTTTTTTTTTTGCTGAATGCTTTCCACAATCATTAGCCATTTTCAAGGATATAATCAAGACGATGGCGATGATGTGTGAGTGTGTTTGCGTGTGTATGTGAGAGAGATAAAGAGTGAGAGAAAGAAATATGGGAGAGGGAGAAATAAATTAATTAGATCAGATTTAAGCTCTGTTTCTTCTTTCTTGAAATGAAGAAAATTTAAGAAATGAATTCCAAAAGTCAAAAACTTTTTCATTGAATTCTAGATTTTTTTTAAACACGAGGAATAATTTGTGCAAATGTTCGTTCTAAAACAAGTAATAAGTTTAATATGCGAAGAATTTTACTCATTATGAGACACGCTAAGTGTTACGGTTATCGTCAAAAGAAATGGAATAAGTGATCTGAGTTCAATTCCTGGACGAGGTTGTTTGGGTTTCACTTCGCGCTAATGAAATTTAGAAAAGGCATGAATCCATCTGTTCTCTTCCGGCTATGAGTAAATAGTAGTACAGACTGGGTTCTTTAGCCTAGATTAGGCAAAACACTGAATTTGAACCAGCTTTACTCCACTTAAAAAATTGACTTTCTTGACATCCTTTCTATGAACATTATGATTTGCTAAAAATTAATATTCATATCAAAGATTTTTATGAAAAGAAAATTTATCAAAGTTAAGCTATTCATGAATTATTCATCTTTGGTGAGCGGTTCAGGTGCTCTAACCAACGGAATCGGCCAACCGAGCTCAAATTTCATCTAAGGCTTTTTTATAATCACTTAGAGAATTAATTTATTCTATCGCAAGATTTGTCGTTACTTACATCTCATGAAGGTTAATGAAGAAGACAGTGCGTGAGTAAGTACTTGTACAACCATTTTGCTTTGACAATAACAATGAAATTCTGTTAATTCCAATCCCCAAATCAGCAGTACCAGAGTCAAATCAAGGATTAGTTTTAATATTGTCTTTTATTACTCTTGAAATTTTGCTTTTGTTTTTTGCAATTTCTTCGCACGACTCTTTCATTTATTTCATTATTTAATGAGTCATCATTTCCACATTCTCTTGGCATTTTCCATGACATTAAGTGATGAGAGTGTTGCAAGCCGAACAACGGTAAATAAAGATCATTTGAATTGATTACAGCATTACAATATAAAAAAGTTTGTTGAAGGTCTTTAAAATAGAAATTTTATTTCGGCCATCTGTTTCGGTTTAAGTTTCAAAACTGGCCTGCAATTATTGCCTCCTCTTCAGACAAAACTTGCAGTTAAATCACTCAGAAAAAAACCCTATTTCTACTTGATCAGAGGAGTTAAGTAGCAATGAGTCTGCTCAGTACTTGATGGGTGACCAATTAGGAACAGTAGATACTGTAAGCAATCTGATATTTGTATTCCTGACTAAACAAATTCTACTTTATAACTCTTCCACAAAATTTATTTTGTTGCCTCTATAACAACGCTGAATTGCTGATTCTTGTACAGGGTCCAACAGAATGGTTTCCCACCTGATCTTATCTTATAGAAAAATCAACTTTTGAATAGGATCTATGAGGTTCGGTTGAAAAGTAAATGGGCTGGAAAAATACTCTCATGAAATGGTCCCCCTTGAGGTCCACACACTCGCTGTTGCAGTGCTTAGATCCCACTGGATAAAAAAGTCATCAACAGTAGATATGACATCATCATATGAACTTTTCAGCCGATAAACTTTTCTGCAAACCCTCGTAAGTTTTTTTTTGTTAACGATCTAAAAATGCACATATTTTATGATATACACATAAGTATAGATGCACAGATATGCACACACATATTCATTTGTTAATTGCGTGATGTTTTGTTCCTTTGCACACACATATTTAAGTCGATGAAAAAATAGATTGCTTTACACATCACTTCAATACACTTGTAATAAAATCCATCAGCAATTGTTCAGGAACAGTTTTAATTTTTTCCTTAACTACAACGAGACGAATCACGAAAACAACTAAATATTTGGGACATTGTCTCTCGAAACATATGCAACAAAGACATATTTCATACATATATATATATATATATATCGACAGAGAGAGAGAGAGAGAGAAGGAGAGAGAGAGAGAGTGAGATTCAACAAAGACATTCTTAATATATATATATATATATATATATATATATATATATATATATATAAGAGGATATTGGGCCGTTGGATACGTAAAATAATTTAGGGCGTCTACTGGATAACATTACAAATACACCAAAAACTCTGGTGGTGGTGTGTGTGTGTGTGTGTGTGTGTGTGTGTGTGTGTGTGTGTGTGTGTGTGTGTGTGTGCACATATACAGTTTCTATTAAGGCGTAAAATACCTCTCCGAGAATGATAGCAAAATTTTATTTAAGTTGATAGAAGAAATATCGAAAATAACCGGTGATACACTGAAAATACTGATTGACTGTTCGAATTACTCGAACTTTCGCTTGCGACTTGTGTGTGTGTGTGTGTGTGTGTGTGTGTGCGCGCGCACGTGTTTGTGTGAATAAATACATATAGATATACATGTGTATGTGTGTGGATAGATGGATAGAGACAGACAGACAGTGTGTGTGTTTGTGTGTGTGAGAGAGAGAGAGAGAGAATGAGAGAAAATCAAAAATCATTTTCAAATTTGAAAATATTTTAAACTATCACCGAGTTTCTCGTGAAATTTAAAAATGTTCAATTTTAGTAAATGCTAATACCTATTTTACCAATGTTGATGTACTAATTTATTATCATAGATACTCACGTACACAGATACACAAAGAGATACACTCGCGCCGATATATATATATATATATATATATATATATATATATATATATATATATAAAACAATATTTTTCAAGCATAAAATAGAATAATAATGAAACAGGATAAGAACTCACGTATTGAATACTAGCTCACTTGGTGATCACCAACGGGAAACACTGGGTGGGGAGTATTTTATTATTAATCTATTTTATGATTGCAGTATACTGCGATATTGTTCTGCATTTTCGTACAAAGAGCAATGTAAAGATTTCACGGGTTAAAAAAGCTTTTAACGTTAAATTTCATGTGCTGTCAAGATGTGCAATAGTACAATTTCAAGTTCATTCAAATATGACTCGGTTGAATTGTCATTTATCACTTAATATGAAAAAGCACGCTGAGAATTATCACCCTTTTCTTTATCTATCACATCCCATCAATCAATGATGAACTTCAATATCGGGGTGTGAAAAATAGTAAAAAAAAATAAAATAAAATAAAATAAAGTAAAAAGAATGAAACAAAATAAACAATTATAAGCTAACAGCAAATACGTTTCCGCAGAATGGCTAATTTGAATTGTTAGATACCCATTAAAAACAGAACACATCCGGTTTTTTAATGAATTATTAACTCGTTTAATTGGCCACTGATAGGGTAAAAGATTTAACGAAGGGAGAATATTTTTTATAAAACAAGGATAGAATTAAAGTATCCTTTGAACAGCCATGAACTAGGGTTCTGCATATTAAATGATTCGAAGCAAACGATATTACATATTTCAGAAATCTAAAAATCAATTTTCCATAATGAAATCAGATGACATGCTTATTAATATTTCTGCTATTCCATGAGAAAATTAGATTTTACAAAAAAGTTAGTTGGCGTCTTGATTGCTTACGAGGGAACGTCTATAAAGATAAAGAGAGTGTAAAAACTTTCCATGGTCTTTTCCTTTGGGTCCGAGGTTTTTACCACTCTCTAACCATTTCAAGAGCAACAATGAGACATTGGTGTTGGTGTCTTTTGATGAACCTAAACGTTAAGCAGTTTTCAGAACCTCTCTTCTACGACGCAAAAATTTGAAAAACGTCATTAAATCAAGGAAATCTATCGGTTTAATTGTTTACACCACAATGACTCATATCAAGTATGAAGTAACTAATTTTGAAAGATATCTGCATATGCTCAGTTTATTTAATAATTGTGTGTGTGTGTGTGTGTGTGTGTGTGTGTGTATCAAGAGATTAATGTAGATCCAACGACTGAAAAAAATTTATATATATATACATATATATATATATATATATATATCGTCATCCACATACAGACTGTTTCGTTGTATCACAACTCTTCAGTGTGGCTAAACTCGGGAGACGCTCCAAGCCGGGATCGAAACCCGCCTGAGTTTACGTCAAGCTGATGATATACCCCTAGGTAAAAAGATGAGGATGTTGGTTAAAAGAAATAATGAAATGAAACTCGAGTCATCTAAATCTTGAATAATTTCGATTAATTCTTTGATGCGTTCTATTTATTGTTTTTGAATGATGGCGAGTAGCAGAGAAGCTTTTATCAATAAAGAGCTGAATAGCAAATTGTACGACCCGAAATGCTCTGGATTCTAATTTTTCGAGGATTAAATAAAACAAAAAAAAATTGATTCTATATCCATTCCTTGGACTTAGAAAATTTGTGATGAATAACGGGTGTAAGTAATATCACTTTGTCAATGTCCGCTAGCAGATGAATTTAGGATTTTCCAATGTTAATATTTCTTTTTAAATTTCTAAAGGGGGACTATTCAGTG